>OU343224.1:89009316-89084169 GCA_910596185.1 Chrysanthemum makinoi
GCTCCAACTCTCTACCTTGGAAGGTAGAGAGTATTTATAGTCTTACAATAAAACGCCACACAACGGGCTGTGGATCAGGCATACCGTGGGTAAAGACCCGTCCGTCCTCCACGGTGTTACTAAACTAAATACTACTTAACATAGAAGTACTATGACTACGAGCTTTCTAACGATTACATATACTTGAGGTGACCGACTCTTTAATACCTGGAATTTCTAATTCCTAACAATCTCCCCCTAAGGGAGGTCACCTCAAACATATACTAAAATGACATTGAATACAATCCGATATTACATTAACAATTGATCTTGCATTCTTGATGTAGTACTTTGCTCCGAGGCTCGTAGTCATTGATTCCACTCATTGCATGTTTGGTTAATCCAAGTGGAGGTCTTTTCCTGATCCACGTGATAATAATGTTGAGCCGCCTTTTGAGATCATCAGCTAATAGAAAATCTCCGATACATCCATTGTGGTGTTGGTATTATGTGATGTTGTGACTTTCGGACCGACATGCTCACATTCTGGATCATGATATCTTCTCATCAGAGTATCGGAAGCTTTCGTTGATTCATGATATTGGCAGCAGCGTAGCAGAAGCATGGAATGAAAATATCCGAGTCATTGATGCACCAATCATGATTTCTTTCGATATGAATGTGTTGTGTGAGCATGCGGCTATGGATTGACCGCTCCATTCCGATCAGCTGCAAACGTCGGGGTGTACCTGCATAAGACAGTTAGCAATAAAGCGCACGAAAGTGTCTTTGATCACTTCGATGAATTGATACACGGCCACGGTTCCACGTTGATCGCATAAGTACAAATCGCCTGTGATCGGTATAATTCGAAGAATTTCCTTGACAGGGTTTCGCGTAACTGCTCTAGCTGTTCTCAAACCGAACGTCTCAAAGAAGACAACACGGAGTGAGTGAACCAGCGAATTTAAGTCCACCGATTGATGAAAAGAGATTTGAAAAACAATCGTGTATTGCTCAATAGAAATTGTTTTTGCAATATAACGAAGGTTTTAATGAAAATCAATTATCAATCATAAAACACCTTTTGATTTGAAAAATTAGTATACGGTCGACGTGCTAATGAAAAGAGTTTTAAAGCACAAAGACCGGTTTTCAAAGGTATCCGTCAATCCATAACCTGAACCAGATTGATTCAAAAGATTGAATCGCCCCATTGTTTCTGTTCAGTTGTCACATGGTTGATCTGTATAATAGATCTCACATGCCACCTACCAGGAGCTTGTTAGATGTTGGCTCCAGAAGGCTTTCCATCTTCATAGTGAATATGTAAACACGTCACTCAGATGTTCTGGCAATACCACAAGGATAATGCGTAGGACTCAGGATATAATTTCTCTTTCCACATTGTGTGAAACAGAGAGTCTTCATTGAAATTGTCCTAATGAGATTTATAGATGATCTCGTGGCTCTAGACTCAATATGTGCATATTTGGTTCCTGTGCCGGAGACTAGGGAGAGGGTCTCCTTCTTCAATATCAACAATCTCTAAGAGAAAGTCGATAGATTATGTCGGTTCCCCGTGAGAATGAAACAAGCCCTTTTAAGAGGAACTTGAGTGGTTTGGGAAGTTGTAGTGCAGAGCGTCACTGGGTCCATGACGTCTTGTCTTCAATACCGATGTTACCATCAGTAGCATATGAATTGAACCCGGTTTCTGCCCTATGGTTGAATAAATGGAGGGCTATTTCTTTTCACCCTTTTCTCATTCAATTCTTTTTAATTCTTCAACCCCTTCGCTTACGAGACTTCATAGCAAGAACCTTGTTGGGTTTATTCCGATTACTAGCTGTCTCAGTCCGCACTCTTCCCATATCTCATTTTTCTCCTTTTATCATCATACCTAAGAACTCTACACTAACTAGTGGATAGTCCCTGGGTAGATCCCTCCGGCTCTGGCGGGATCATGGGAACCAATACCTAACCTTATCATCCTTGTATCACCGTACATAAAGTAGAGTTGGTCGGTCTATTTGGTATTGTTCATGTGCCATAGGAACCAATTGAAAACCATTTGAAAATCAATCCAGATACTTGTGATATATTATCAAAGCATTTTGTACCTGAATTGTTTTTGATATTTTTAGAAGAAGAACTCCCCCTCAACATGTGAATCAAGTATTTGAAATAGTTTTCCACACGGAGGCAAGAGAAAGAATTAACTTCTTTGATTACCAATTTCTAAAAAATATCAACATCACTTCCCTAATCGAATCAAGTAGATAAAGCATTTTGGGGAAGGATGAGGTTTTCATGATTTTGCTCCCCCTCAATATGTGCCTCGAGATTTGAAAAGAGTTTTGCACATACTAGAGGGAACCTGCACATTGAGATAAGTGATCACGTTTCAAATCATAGGTTTAAGATAGATGCTCCCCCTCAACATGTGCATGGAAAATTTGAAATCGTTTGTCACATGTGGGAAGGAGAGCTTGTACATCCTTATAAAACCATTTACCGAATTATCAGTTTAAATCAATTTAAATCACACATTCTCCCCCTATCACAATTATCAAATCATTTGAGATTTGTGATCTCTTATAGATTTAAATTGATTTTGAAAGCTTTTGAGGAGAATTGTGACTTGATTATGAAAGCGTTTTAAGTGATAAGGATCTGATTTTGAGATTTTAAACTCCATTGGTTAAACATGCATGATTATCTTTTGAAAACAATTGAATGCCAAATAACTTTTTAATTTAATTGAAATCATTCTCCCCCTCAATCAATGACATAGGTTGTTGATTGAGAGATAGATATTTTGACAACTAAATCCAGATGATTATCAAAAATAGAGTCCGAGTTATTTTTTCATAGCAGTTCGTTTTCATCGAGATAAATGTTTTAGAATCGAGCATGGAATTTTGAAAATATGATAAAGTATGGCTCTGTTCTTTCTTTGACAAGCGGGTTACTGCCTGACATGACAATAAACCATTTTTTTTCTCTTTCTCCCAATTTTTTTTTTTTTTTTTTTTTTTAATAAGAATTCGAGCAACATCTAAAGTCCCGTGTCATTCTTTGAATTACAGCACAAAGACCGTAGATATTATCGAATCGAGAAAAACATGACAAATTGACAATATTTTTGAAGATTTTTGAATTTTTCAGATTTTTATGGATTTTGAAAGTTTTATAATTTTGTATTTTGTTTTTGAATAAATATTTACAAGAGATAGATGAGCATAGACCTTTACTCCTCGTCTTCTTCACGAAGCGTTTGAGTGTTTTCGGTTGAAGGCTTTTCAAGCCTAGTCGTGGAAGTATGAACTCAAAGCGTTCTCTTGGAAGAGCTTTGGTGAAGATGTCGCTAAGCTGATATTCAGACCTCACAAAATAGAGTTCCACCACACCCTTTTCCACTTGTTCCCTGATGAAATGATGACGAATGTCGATATGCTTAGCTCTTGAGTGTTGAACGTTGTTGCATGAAAGAGCAATAGCACTTTTATTATCACAGATCAGAGGGATTTTGTTAAATACAAAGCCATAGTCAGTTAATTGAGATCTCATCCAAAGGATTTGAGCACAACAAGATGACATGGCTATGTATTCTGGCTCTGTAGAGGAAATAGAAGTACTCATTTGCTTCTTTGAATACCATCTCACAAGCTTATCACCCAAAAAGCTGAGCACCTCGGACGTACTTCGACGAGTATCTTGACATCTGCATGATCGGCATGCGCATAGTTAGTGACATACCGGTGTCCTTCGGGTACCAAAGTCCCATATTGATGGTTCCTTGGAGATACCGAAAGACCCGTTTAACCGCTTCAAGGTGCCTTTTAGTAGGCTTAGCCTGGTATCTAGCACACATGCAAACGGCGAACAAGATATGCGGTCTACTAGCGTGAGGTACATCGGGGATCCAATCATACTACGATATTTCGTTTGGTCTACCATGATCCCTGAGTGGTCCTCATCAAGCTTGGTTTGTTCGATCATGGGAGTGTCACAGCGGGTCACTTGAATCAAATCCAAATTTCTTTAAAATCTCTATTGCATATTTAGATTGATTTATGAAAATGCCTCCGGGACTTTGTGAAATTTGTAATCCCAAGAAAAATGACATTTGTCCCATCATTGACATTTGAAATTTTGAACCCATTTCTTTTGAAAAGCGATCACATTCATTGGGGTCGGTCGAGGCAAAAATAATATCATCAACATAAATTTGAACGTGAATTAAATGTTTGCACGACTTTACGGTGAACAATGTTGGATCAAGCTGCTCCTTTTTGAAGCCGGTAGATAGAAGAAACTTTGATAGCGTATCATACCATGCCCTTGGAGCTTGCTTTAAACCGTAAAGATCCTTCTTCAAGCGATAAAGCGTGGGTAGGATGCTTGGATTCACAAAGCCTTCAGGTTGGCTGACATAGACGACTTCTTTAAGATCTCCGTTTAGGAATGCCGTCTTCACGTCCATTTGATAGACTACCATGTTCTTACTTGCAGCATTAGCCAAAAAGATTCTAATTGCCTCGATTCGAGTAACAGGAGCAAATGATTCTTCAAAGTCTATACCCTCCTCTTGACGGTATCCTTTAGCAACTAATCGAGCCTTATTCTTTAAAACATCACCATGCTCATCAAGCTTTACTTTGAAGATCCACTTTAGAGCAATGATCATAGCACAATCTGGAGCATGTACTAATTCCCATACATCGAGTCGATCAAACTCATGAATTTCTTCTTGCATGGCATTGAACCAGCTATCTTCATTCATGGCGGGTTTGACATCTTTTGGTTCGATCTTAGAGAGTACGGAGTTGAAGAAGCACCACAAGGCATCGGTTGCAAGTTGTTTCCGTGTTGATACTGGGCGAGAAGGATTTCCAATGATGTTGTCTAATGGATGATCGTGAGTCCATTTTCTAAGGTGTTCATGTGGTAGTTGATGAGGGACTGAAGTAGCGAGTCGATGTCTCGAAGAAGATGGTTACGATGAAGATTGAGGAGCAAATATGTTTTCAAATGGAGCATCTTCGGGAGTAGCAAAGGGATTAACTTCATCATTGATGCGAGAAACAGTTCCATGATGTACATTTGAAGAATGATGATTTGTTGATGAGGCTGAAGGATCAGTGAGAGCTTCTTGACTTAATGATATTGAGGCTGAGGGATTGACTTCATTCACAGGAATATGGCGACCTGTTGTAGGAATCGACACCTCATTAGTACTTGGATCATAAAGTTCATCAAACATAGGATCAAACAATTTCTTTAAATCATCTTCGGATGGAGGTACATATGGAGTTTCTTGAGAAAAGTTTGGAACAAGGGATGAACCAATGGGGATTTTTTTTGAAGTGCGGGTTACGAGCTGGATTGTCAGGAGCCATTTGACGGTCAGCTCATCAAGCGTAGCGTGAATTGTTTCCATGATATCTCGGGTTCTATTATTGTAGATCGGTAACCTTTTCTGTTGGTGCATAGCCTACAAATACTCCAATGTCTACTTTGGCTCTCGTTTCCTAAATCTTGACCATCATTAGTTGGATAACATAAAGCACCAAACACACGAAGGTATGATAGATCAGGTTTTTGATTGTGGACAAGTTCATATGGAGTCTTTCCATGAGATGTGTGAATTAGAGATCAATTTTGAGTGTAACATGGCGGTGGCAATAGCTTGACCCATAGAAACATTGGAACCTTTGAGTAGATCAGCTTTGTCCTTGCAGCTTCTACAAGAGTTCGGATTTAGATCTTTCAACTACACCGTTACGTTGAGGAGTTGAGGAACACTTCTTTGAGGACTGATTCCAACATTTTCATAAAATTCATTGAGCACTTTATTAACAAACTTCGGTTGCATTGTCGGTTTGGACGATTCGAACTATTTTGTTGAGTGATCTGAAGTTCCTTTGCATGTGATTGGAGGAGCATTTCATTATTCAAACATCCATCATCATGTAGTATATTCACTCTTCTCCCCCTCAAAAAATTCATCCGAAGTTGCCATTTTGATTTAACAAGAAGAATAAGAGAATACACAATGAACGTAGATCCACTTGATGACCGAATGGCGTGGAAAAACATGAAGCTTGTTGATGAAGAATGTAGGTGAGTATGGCCATTCATGAGAGAATTTCTCTTTAGCGAAGATAAAGCGCCAGAAGAAGCGTACACTTTTCTTTTCTTTGAAGAGCGGGGCTGAAGTGTTATCTGCGGACACCATTATGATGAAGTCACGAGGCTGGCCAGAGTGAAGTGAAGGCGTCATTGTTAAGAGCCATCATATGTTTAGAGCGCCCGAATCCAAATACCAAGGGGCGATTGTACGACTGCTTTGGACAACAGGCGAAGATAGAGAATTGGAAACATTGGATCCCTACGTCTTTGATGGGTTCCTTTGGTTAGCACAAGCAATCTTTGAATCGTGAGAAACCCTAGATGCAATGGCATTATCCTAGGAGTTGAACTAGTAGAACATCAGACTTAGTCAAATGACATTTTGTGCTTAATGGGATTATTCTACCAGGTTGGCTTCAAACCTTAACAGGCACTATTCTAGGCATAGTGGATCTAGCTAAGGGGTAAGGTTTGTCATGCGTTAATATTCGACACATGGGCTTCCACTGAAATCCTACATTTGTAAACACATTCCTGTAGGTTTCCAGAGGTTGCTTATCTGTTTCGCTCTCAAGCTTTCTTAAGCGGGTTATGAATCTTAGACCTCAGAAATAACACATCACATTTATCATGATTACCAGAAATTAAACATTTTTTTACATGTTTTGCAGACATCATAAGGCCTCGAATTAATTTTAGTAAGCTTAGAGCTAATACTAGAACTAACACGATTCTTTTTGTTCAAATCAAACTTCTTGTCCCTATAGTGTTCTTTCACTTCCTTATCATGATCACTTTTAGTTTGCGTAATCCTATCCTTCTTTGCATTGCTTCTAGGTTTTGACCCGCAAACTTTAGTGTCAATCTTAACATCTGTAGAAGTAACGATGGGAACATTACATGACTTTACTACTTTCTGCATTCACGGTCTAGAAGTCTTTGGGATCTGAAATTCTAGGAGGTACATCACAGGTTGCTTGCTTGAATTTAGACATGGAACAAGGCATATCAAGGGTCACATGCTTGGCTTTAGGCATAGAACAAGACACAACTATTCTATCTAAGCCTATTGCTAGATTTTGGACTTGTGACAATTACATACTCTAAGAGTTCTTGAGATCGTTTGGCATCCATGCAGGCATAGGCTATAGTACTATCAAAAGGTTTTTCTAATCTTTCATCTTCAACAATCTCACGGAGACCCTTCAAACTTTCCTTAAGGTATGAGAGATATGCTTCATGTGCAAGTTCATTATTCTAATGGTGGGGGAATATATAACATATCGATAGCATATTTATCACAAGTGAAACCTTAGGAACATTATTTGCAATTGGGGATTGGCAACTTTCCTTTCACCTCACGCTTCAGATTCTCAATTTCGTTAAGTAAAGAAGTTATCTTTTCAATTTGTTTATCATGATTAACTTTAAATGAATCACATAACTCTTTGTTTTGATCATTAACCTTTGAAATTTCAGCTTTAAAACAATCATTTTCCTTTTGCAAGTTATCAATTATGTTTTAAAGTTGAAAATTCTGAGAATCTAAAGGTGGAGGCATATGGGAGCCTGTCATATTGTTCTTTTGACCCTTTAATTGAGAGATTTGGGCTTTCAACTTTCTGATCGTGTTATAATGAGCTCGAATTTGTTCATCAAGTTTGCTAATTTCAAAAGCGCATCAAACTCGGAGCATCAGAGGATGTCTTGATATTTGAGGTTTTAACATTTTCTTTGAGATGTTGATATTTTAATTGCAAAGCAAGATGTTCAACTTCTAATTTAGAATAATGTTTGACCAAGTTATCATGATCATCCTGTTCTATTTTCTCATGCAATTTTGAATTTGTTGTTTCAAGCTCAATGACACGATCATGGGAGACTTTCCGAGCAACAGATAATTCATGAAATTGAGAAGCATTAATGGAACAATTTGTAGCGATGAAAACACATCTTGAGCAATACATTGAGAAATAAGATTCTCATTGGTGTATGCAAGTTCTTCCTTTCAATCTCACTATATTTTAATTCTCTCTCAGTCACTAACCTCAACAATCATTGCATCAAATTCCTTTTCCATTTCTTTAATATCGAATCGTCCCCTTTTAAGACTCTCAAATTGATCTTTTAGTTGTTTAAAGAAAGGCATGACCTCGGTTAAATAGCATTCTTTAGTTTGCTCAAAACCCCTTTCCCCTTCAGTTATACCAATGGGTGTGATCCTTTTCTTACAAGTTTTCTCAAAATCAACAAATAGTTGAAAGATAACATATTGGCTGATTAAGGTCTTGCTTTTAGTGGCAATAGATCTAGGAACTAAGTGCATTGGTGTATTATGAGGATACATAGTTGCTTTAGGCATTTCCTACAAGGGGATTATTTTCAACAAGATTTTGACTTTTTGCATTTCCATATCCTTTTCCAGAACACTTGTTCAGGGGTTAATAGAGTCTGAGGCTTAAACTTGTTCAAGGAGATCCAATTTTCTTTAGTGTAATTATGGGGTTTGATCTTTATGTTATTCTTTTTACACTCAGGATCTTCTAACTTCTTATTCATTTTCTCCCTAGTGACTTCATCAGATTTCTTATCTTCCTCAGTGCACTCAGCGCAACTAGGTTTCTGCCTAGGCTTAAGGATTTCATTACCATCATAAAGCACCTTATGAGCATTTCTATCCTTTTTAATTACCTCTAGATTTGTTCCTCAACAAGGGGAATGCTATGCTTATCGCTTAGGACTCTATGCTTAGTGATCATGTGAGCAGTCTGAATGGTGTTTCCTTGTACGTACAACTTATTTTCAAGCTTGTTTTTCAAGGTTTTTAGATTAGAAAAATCATTCAAAAGTTTTGATTCCTTAGCTTGAATTCTTGCTTAAGCATTTTAACATTTTCTTGAAGTTCTTGTTTTTGCTTAGCAGGTTTTGAAAGTTTTTCTTGCAAGGAGTTTAACTCTTGTTTTAATACTTCTTCTCTAAACCTACTTCTTCTAATAGTTGTACGCATTTGGTCATCCATTTCCCGCTCACGGGTGGTCAACTCAAATTTTGCACGTTGTTCATAAATAGCAACACTTTCTTTATAGGCATTCGATGCAGAGATAACACATCATCGAGGGGCACATGCGGTGTATTCATCAAAAACATAGTCATTGTTGATTGCAGAAGATGCATCACTTGATACAATTTCACTTTCACTTTGTTTCACATATTGACCATATGGGACAACATTGATATTACCCATGTTTTCAATATTTGATTCATTAGTTTCAGTTGATTGTACTTTGTCATGCATCTTTTGTACATCAGCATCATCGTATAGTTTTAATACCTCTGAGATGAGTTTATCTTTGGATGGGCCAGCTTGTGGTGAAGAAGAGACCTTGGGAGAAACCATTGGAGAAATGCTAGCCATAAAAATTGTGTGTGCAATAGGTCCATCATCCACATCATAGTCGTATGCATCACAATCAGCGACTTGAAAGGCGTTCTGATGATTGTGACCTATCTCCCGAATTGGCTGCTCATCCACATCTGCATCATAGGTCTTGGCATTGCCCTCGGCAAGAAACAATAACTCCTCTTCATCCAGCAACACCATTATCTGAGCTTGTACAAGCGGCATCTTATCTGAAGTAGTCGGCATTCGTGGCGTTTTGGAGATGTGCAGTTCCTTGCAATGTGTCCCTCACCACCCCAGTTATAGCATTTGATCGGCTTAGTTTGACCTTGATTTCCATTTCTTCCTCGATTATGATTACCAACATAACCTCTACCAGCTCCTCCTCTTCCTTGATCATCTGTCTTTCTGGCTGGTTGCACAACAATTTTTCCATCTCTGACGGTAGCTTGATTGTGTGGGTTAGAAGCGTTACGAGGTTGTTGTTGGTTTGTGGGAGAGAATTCATGTTTTGACTAATCGGAGAGCAGTTGATTAATGAAGTTACCCGTGTGCATCAACATCAGGTTTGTTTGAACTTTGGATTGGGAATGAGTTTGTGAGTTCCATCACCCATGGGTATAACTTGTGAAGCTTTAGTGGTAATCCCAATGTTTGAGTAGAAGGCGGTTGAATCATTTGATGAGCTTGTCTCTCCCGGATTTGTTTTGAATTGTTCAAGAATCCTCTTTTCAAACATGGCATGTCTCTCATTCTGAAGAAGGAAGGCATAGAGTTGCTCATAGTTAGTATTCTTCAATCCTTTAGTGAGCTTCACAGAAGTAACAAATTTGTGCCATTCGGGATTCATGTTGTTTACAAATTTTGAGTTCAGCTGAATGTTAGGTATAGTCATTCGATGTTCCTCATGTCATTCACCAACTTATGAAATCTCACATAGTACTCATAGACACTTTCATCTGGTTTCATCTTGATATGCCCAAATTCATCATACAGCTGTGATTCTCGGTTAACTCTTCAACGATTAGCTCGAACAGAAAAGCATCTTGACATTATCCCATACGACTTTTGCTTGGTGTTGTGATTGATAAGCTTGTAGATGTCCTTTGGTAGACCTTGCAGTATAATGTTGGAAGCTCGGATATCTGCATCGAATCTCTTTTTCTCCTTATCGTCAAGCTCATCATACATCTTTGGTATGTCCATTCCGTAAATCAAAGTTCCATCTTGATAGTATCAAGTATATCTCTAGTAGTTTCAACTCGGTAAGGTCCTTCATCAATGGATTTGAGAATGTTAACCCCATTTTATTTTCCAAGACAGTACAATCTGATTCGTTGAGCCCAAGAGTCATAGTCAGTTCTGTCGAGCATGGGTGGACGAGTATCTGAGCCCAGCGGCTTGAACATCCTCGACATGATGGAGATGATAGTAGGAGCGTTGGTAGACATGTTAAGCGATTACAGGATTTTATAACTCTATGATTAAACCGGGAAATAGATTCTTTCACGGTATTTTACTAAATCAAGAGAAAACCGTATTAAAAATACCCAAAGTCGCTAGAAAATCTTGAACCAAGTCGCAAAACTACTAAGTTAAGCTATTAAACCCAAGTTCGCTATAATCCCAAGTCGCTAGTACACGGTCAAGTCGCTATATAAACAACTTCGCTAAGATTCAAGTCGCTAGGAAAATTTTGACGACAATTCGCTAAGATCCAAATCGCCAATGTGTCAAGTCAGGCTAAATAGCAACTTCTAGGTACCAACTCGCTAACACCAAGTCGCTAACAAAATAAAGTACAAGTCGCTAACTTACACCAAGTAGCTACGTGTAGTGGAGAATCCACTACGTGTACTTTTTGTCGGCTTGTCTCACTAGACAAGTTGCTAACCAACTCGCTAAGATTTTCAACTACAACTCGCTACCAAATTGTAAAGCAAGTCGCTACCAAGAAAACTTTTCTGTGGCTCAAGTCGCTAGCATGAGAAACACATAAACACCACTTTTCAATCCAAAAACAACCCAACCACTATGATTCAAACCTTCTAAATCAAAACCTAAACACTTGTGATGATTCTAAACACAAAAGTACTACCAAAATCCAAACTTTAACACTAGAAATCAACCAAATGATGCAAAAAACCACTAAACTTTTCAAGCTCAAAAACCACATAAAAACCACTAGAAATCCAAAGATATGTAAGATATGATCTAACCATGGCTCTCTGATACCAATTGTAGGATATTGGATTTCACATACACATCAAACCATAACTCAAAGTGGGCGTATAAAGGTGAGTTCTAGAGAGAGAAAGTTAGAGGTTTAGGGAACTTAGTGAGAGAAAGAAAAATCTTATTATGAGCTCCAACTCTCTACCTTGGAAGGTAGAGAGTATTTATAGTCTTACAATAAAACGCCACACAACGGGCTGTGGATCAGGCATACAGTGGGTAAAGACCCGTCCGTCCTCCACGGTGTTACTAAACTAAATACTACTTAACATAGAAGTACTATGACTACGAGCTTTCTAACGATTACATATACTTGAGGTGACCGACTCTTTAAACCTGGAATTTCTAATTCCTAACATCTACCAATGTGCCTACAATCATCTCTCTACGTAGGCTGAGGGCGTTTAAGCATTTGGATTAGATACTCGTCCACCTATGCTTGACAGAACTGACTATGACTCATGGGCTCAACGAATTAGGTTGTACTGTTTGGGAAAGGAAAATGGGGTTAACATTCTCAAATCAATTGATGAAGGACCTTATCAGATTGAGACTACTAGAGACACACTTGAAGCTAGCTGCGGATGATGTACTTGTGATCTTAGGTTTGGACAGACCAAAGACGTATGATGAGCTCAATGATAAGAAGAAAAAGAGATACGATGCTGATATCAGGGCTTCAAACATTATACTTCAGGGTCTTACAAAAGACATCTACAAGTTAATCAATCACAACACTGAAGCCAAGGCAGTTTGGGACAATGTTAAGATGCTTCTCTCTGGTTCTGAATTGACCAAAGAAGACATGGAATCTCAATTGTATGATGATTTTGAGAACTTTGAGATGAATCATGGAGAAAGTGTCACTGAATACTATATGAGGTTCTACAAACTTGTGAATGATATGAGGAATATTAAAATGACCATGCCAAATATTCAGCTCAATTCAAAGTTTGTGAACAACATGAATCCCGAATGACACAAATTTGTCACCTCAGTCAAGTTAACCAAAGGATTAAGGAACACCAACTATGAGCAATTGTATGCCTTCCTACTTCAGAAAGAGAAGCATGCTATGTTTGAACGAATGATTCTTGAAAAGTTCAAATCTAATCATGGAGATGCAAGCTCTTCAAATGACTCAACTGCATTCTACACCAATGTAGGGATTACTACCAAAGCTTCACAAGTCATACCTACTGGAAATTGTTGGAAATTGTAACCAAAAACTCATTCCCGATCCAAGGTTCAAGCAACCGATCTTTGATGCGAGTCATGGAACATTTCATCAATCAGCTGGCTCTTATGGTTAAGCAAAATCTGAACCTCACTCCACACACTAACAATGATATCAGAGGCGCATCCAATTTACACAATCATGCTATTGTCAAAGATGGTAAGATCATGGTGCAACCAGTGCAAGGAAGACAATATGAATAAGGAAAAGGTGGAGTAGGTGGAGGGTATGTGGCTAATCAGAATCGTGGAAGGAATGCAATTCAAGGACAAGGAAAGCCAATCAAGTGCTACAACTGTGGTGGTGAAGGACATATTGCAAGGAACCGCACATCTCCAAAACGCCCTCAAAATGCAGAGTATTTCAGGGACAAGATCTTCTGGTACAAGCTCAGGAAAATGGAGCGATTTTGAATGAAGAAGAGTTCTTTGTTTCTTGCTGAGGGAAATGCCAAAACATATGATGCTGATGTGGATGAGCAGCCAATTCAGGAAATAGGTCACAATCATCAAAATGCCTTGCAAGTTGCTGACTGTGATGCATTTGACTCTGATGTCGATGATGAACCTACTGCCCAGACAATCTTCATGGCTAGCATTTCACCAATGGTCTCTCCAAAGGTCTCATTGTAACCATCGGTAAATTTTCACTTGTATGATATTCTAACTAAAGAATACTTATCTATTTTTCACGTCTAATTTTTTTTTAAACATTATCAGTTTATCTAATCACAACAACTAACTAATATGACGTAACTCACATTCTTAATAAATATACACACCAACACCAGAATGTCTTAAGTTCATTCCTTATACGTCAAGTATAAAAGTTTTCAACTTTTATTTACCACTTTACGTTATTTCATGAATGTACGATTGTTAAACATTCCAACTAAATGTTTTCTATCTATTGAAGTTTTCATGAAACCATAATTTATTATAACTATGATTTCACGTAACTAACCCATCAACACTAAAGTACAACATTTTATACCTAGAGTACAAGTCATTAAAGCACGGAACCTAGCTATACTTTAATTTCCGTTACAAGCCCTAATATACAACTCTATGATTTTATGTGCATGATATATTTTCAAAACACCAATGTACAAGTCTTTCAAGCTTATGTACAAGTCTTTAATGCATAAGAGGTAATTATTTATATAAAGCTTATTATAAACCTCAGCGTACTCACCATAGAGCATATACTACAAGTATTGTATGCACAAGCTTTAAAAATATATTTTCTTATACTTAATAAACCTAAGTACAACACCCTAATGCCAAAGTACAAGTGTTTAATGCACAAAACCTAAAACCTATACTTTATGAAATTAAAACGTAACAAAAACTAACTTTTATTCATTTTTACTTAACTAAACACTTAAAATAAGTTTACTACATTCCTAAGCTCTATGTACAACCTTAACTAACCTATGGTACTAGTGTCTATAGCTCAAACCAATTTCCTTTTTGTTCCCTTACCCAAATCGAACTAAAACCTAAACTAAACAAGCTCTAGTTAAGTTCCTAACCACTAAAAAATATCCAGGCTCTTGTTATGCCACATATGTTACTACATCACCTTGTTCCCTACATCTTCAAGCCATGGTCAAAAATAGCTAGCTAAACACATGGAAGCTTGCCACGTTTATGGTAAATTGTGGTTACACATTTCAAATTCATTTTAAGATACGTAAACCATGCAAAATTCATTGGGCTACCTCACCTTGTTTCCCAAGCTTCTAACACTAGTCAAATGTGTCAAGTTTACTTGTGGTTCTAGATATTACATCATTCGACCCTCCTACAAACCCATGGTTAGTTTCCAGCCACCATTCGACACCTTCACCCTCACCACATACAAACTAGAATGCTACACATCACCTTGTTTTCCACCATACACCTTATTATGGCTGCAGCCTAGTATAGGTGGCCAAATTACTTTCCACAAACCCAAATCCTCCTTACCTATATAAATCGACACAAACACACTTTTCATCTCATTCTTTGTTCTAACAACAAACCACTCAATCACACACTTATAACCTGATCTTAAGTCCCAAGGTAAAGTAAAGGAAGGGTAATTAGAGCCTGGGAGGAGGGAAAGAGTCTTGTTCCATTTGAAAGCCAATCTAGTTCTAGTCGAATCTCAAGTTTGTAAGTCTATTAAACTCATTCTATTTCATTTGAACTTTTAATATCAATTGCATACTGTTAAAAAGGATTTTATAAGGAAAAATTAGCAATTTGAATCACTCAAAATGAGTACACAAGTCAAAAGATACGGCCAAATGAAGTTATCGAAAAGCTGTCCAAAACTTTCTGTAATAGGAAGATCAGGCACGCAATTTGAGGCGTTTCTGGTCCGTTTCATGAAAAAGTTAAAGCACGAAACTTGTCCGGAACGACGTTTTCTTCAAAAACTCAGGAGCACGGGTCCAGAAAACGTATAACGAAGTCATATTTTAATAAAAATCCCAACAGCTGTTATATATATGTTATAAAATCAGGCCCAGCACCTCTATTGCGCCTTATTTTTTCTACATCGGGTTAAAGGTATTAGGGCTAACCAAAGGACCTTTGTAATCACCACCTAGGACACTCTAAAACGCCCCTAACCTGGTTGAAAACCTTAGTGTCAGGCATAAAAACTGCCCTACTTTAGAGCCATATGTCCTAAAAATCAAAAGCCCCTGTACATCAGGTCTTTGGGAAAACTTGGGATTTTTGATAAATTCCTTCTTGAAATATCCTAGAAACATTGAAAATGAGTTAAATAACATGTCACACGGTTGCATGCAAAAGTTATAAAGTTTTAAGGTTTGAAAACAAGATTTTCAATTTGTCAAAACTAGCCTAAGTAGGCCTTTTCAATGATTAATATATCGCTAATTAAAGAGTTGTAAAATATGAGAGTTACACCATTTTAAAGAGCTCGCTGCAAGGATATTAAAACCCCAAGAACGTCTTTAAAAACCCTTATGGTCTCTTTTATAAATCAATAAAAAAGAAGGTGACTCGTAAAGATTTTCATAAATAACTCTTGTGTGCATTTTTCAAAATTTGAGTCTTATGAGTTATAGGATGTTAGAGAATGACTTAAAAAGAGTTAATTAACATATTACAATGTCCCTAGGTGACACCGTAAAGGTTAATGGGTCAAAAATGAATATTTGTTAAACCGCGATGTGGCAAAGTGACCATGTTCACGGGCTTGTTTCTCTCAAACCAAAGATGACTAGAATATGATACCTATACCATTTGGAAGGGCTTACAGCAAAGTGTTTAAAGGATCAATTGTGTTGTAAAAACATTGGCTTTCCTCGTATAAAATATGTCCTCATTTGGGCCTGTTATCGCCAAAACCAACACTTTTCACATAAGGCACCTAACCCCCTACTTTGAGTAATCATTGCAACCAAACCGTAAGAGCTTAATACTTCTAGTTTGAACCATTAGAAAGACCACCAGACAAAATCTTGAAGGGATCAAGAACGTAATAAAAACCTCTTAAGGCCTCGCTTATATTTACCCTCACTTTTGTCAATTTAGGCCTAAAACAAGTGAATTTTTCTTATAAAACTACAAGTATAAAAATTGTAATTTTTGAAAGATAAAGTTTTCTTGAGCTAAAAATGTAATTTCTGCAAAGCTAATTAAACAAGGGCTGATTTTGTCATTAACCCATAGTTGAGGGTTTAAAGTGTCATTTTTGAAAGTGCAAGGGTAAAAACTGCAAATATTTAAAATTGTAAATTATAACATTTTGGAAACATATCATATTTAACAACTTGAGTTTCGATAAAATTTATTAACAATCATCCGAGCCATAAAAATAAGTATGATAAGTATTACTAATTTTTGAAGAGACTTCATGTTTACCCAACTACCGATAAAGCATTATCATCGCATAAACTTGAATTCGAATACTAAAAACATGACATACTAACTCAGGTCACGAGTCGGAGCAGTTTATTCACATTACTTAATTTGTTTTCCATCCAGACTACTGTAACATCGAGGTGAGTTCGTAGCCCCAATTTCTATCATTTATTAGTTTTGTAAACTCTTTTGGGGGAGATACATGCTCAACTACTTACTTTTACTAGCACAAATACTCTAAACTTTTACATACTGTTGTGAGTTTCATAGCCCCATTTTCAATTGTTTTATACTATTTTTGGGGGAGATACATGCTCAACTATTTTCATTTACTATCACAAGTACTCTATACTTTACATATTACTGTGAGTTCGTAGCCCCATTTTTATATTTGTTTATGAATATTTTGGGGGAGATACATGCTTAACTATTCTCATTTCACTTTTACAAACTTTTACGCATTACTGTGAGTTCGTAACCCCGTTTTTATACTTGTTTATTAATGCTTTGGGGGAGATACATGCTCAACTAATTGCTTTCACTTTTATAAGTACTCTAAAAACTTTTACATATTACTGTGAGTTCATGGCCCCTACCTTTACTTGCTTTTAAACTGTTTTGGGGGAGATACATGCTTAACTACTCGTTTTTACTTTCACAAGTACTCTAAAGCTTTTACATACTACTATGAGTTCATAATCACACTTTATACGTTTTGCTACAAACCTGAACACAAGTACTATCTGTATGCGATCCTGATTGCTATTGCTTAAGTACTTACTATTTCCACTAAAAGCCCCTCATATCATGAACCATTAATCACTTGCGAGTGAACGCGAATATAGTGAATAGATCTATTGTCAGTTGACGCCCCATTTGTGTTAGCTGGATAGGTAACCAAATGCACTTTATTTGAGAATACTAGGAGAATGGCAAGCTCCTACCAGAGGGAATTGTTGCTCATATCATTACTATGACGTCTGTAACTTACGTCATTATTATGATGCGTTCGTGTTAAGGTTTGCGTTCATGAGACTTAAGGCAATATATATTGTGTTGCAATGATACAAATGCTGGAACTACTGAATTTATGGGTGCAACAACATGGCCCAACCTTGAAACTTGTGTTCAACTGATTACTAAACAAACGAACTATGGATGTATAACAACGTAACCCACTACTTATTTTATCGATATCTGTATTTATTACAATAATTGCTCAAAATCGAAACTATTGAACTCAACTGTTTTATTTATAAAACTCTATGAACTCACCAACCTTTGTGTTGACACTTTTTAGCATGTTTATCTCAGGTTCATAATTTACGAGGATGGCACGAAAGGACACATATACTCAAGAAGGCTATATTTTCATTTGAAAACTTATTTAATAAACTGTAAAACCACTGGGACCTCATTTTGTAAACTCTGATATTATATAAATCGAATGATAAATCTTTTAAAATGACACAATTATAGTTCGTTTTCTGTTATTGTAACTGTTGAGCCATGAAGTAACACCCAACTTGAATTCCGCTGCGTATCACGAAATTGGGGGTGTTACAGATTGGTATCAGAGCCTCAGTTATAGAGAAACGGGTCTAATTGAGACATAAACTATAACTACTTTTTCACAAAAATGTTTTATAGCCTTTCGCTCTCTGTGCCTTCCATCCTCCAGGTAATTATGTGACTTCTAGACAGTTTATGCTACAAAAACACTTTAGTATACTGATATATACTTCTGATCACTTTATACAAAATAAACATACCTGCATATGCCTATTCTAAGGCATTATGACTTAATCACATTTCCCCGAGCACATACCTACTCTTACATTTTTTCAAATTTATGATACCTTCCTAAGACATTACACAATTCTTACCTCATATACCCACTATTTTGAGTACTATGTCAATTTTTCTTAGTATCTTACTCTCATCTCTAAAAGATGAATGTAAATACTCCTTCTATACTCCTAGAACACCTAACTCATCGATTAAGTATGAGTGTTGTGTCAGAAATTCTTAAGTATGATGATTTAGAATGTCTTTATTTGAATGGATTGGGACGCCTTTTTATTTAAATAAAGAAATTATAAATCACCGAACCATAAGTTTATATTCCTTTATTTACATTGTTTGGGACGCCTCTCGATGTAAGTAATGGATTATAAATGAGTGGGCTTATTTGTATCTGAAATCACATGAGTATGAACTCGAGGATCACAAACTGATTAATAATCTACAAAATCTGAAGTTCAGCAACTTTCTCTACACCCAACAAATTCTCATCCGAAATCTTCATTGTTTAAGACATTTTCAATGTCAATTTTCAAAACTAATAACAATCTTCATTCAAAATAATTTTTTCTTAAGTTTATATGACCTTCGGAATAATGTTTTTCACATGTAAAATAATAAACTCTAACTCATAAGTTTTCCCAAATGAAACCACATTCCGTCCTCAACATCTAACACGGACTGAATCTCGGGACGAGATTCCACTTAAGGGGGTAAGACTGTAACCACCGGTAAATTTTCACTTGTATGATATTCTAACTAAAGAATACTTATCCATTTTTCATTTATAATTTTTTTTTAAACATTATCAGTTTATCTGATTACAATAACTAACTAATATGACGTAACTCAAATTTTTAATAAATATACACACCAACACCAGAATGTCTTAAGTTCATTCCTTATACGTCAAGTATAAAAGTTTTCAAATTTTATTTACCACTTTACGTTATTTCATAAATGTACGATTATTAAAAATTCACACTAAACGTTTTCTATCTATTGGAGTTTTCTTGAAACCATAATTTATTATAACTATGATTTCACGTAACTAACCCATCAACACTAAAGTACAACATTTTATACCTAGAGTACAAGTCATTAAAGCACAGAACCTAGCTATACTTTAATTTCCGTTACAAGCCCTAATATACAACTCTATGATTTTATGTGCATGATATATTTTCAAAACACTAATGTACAAGTATTTCAAGCTTATGTACAAGTCTTTAATGCATAAGAGGTAATTATTTATATAAAGCTCATTATAAACCTCAACGTACTCACCATAGAGCATATACTACAAGTATTGTATGCACAAGCTTTAAAAATATATTTTCTTATACTTATTAAACCTAAGTACAACACCCTAATGCCAAAGTACAAGTGTTTAATGCACAAAACCTAAAACCTATACTTTATGAAATTAGAACCTAACAAAAACTAACTTTTATTCATTTTTACTTAACTAAGCACTTAAAATAAGTTTACTACATTCCTAAGCTCTATGTACAACCTTAACTAACCTATGGTACTAGTGTCTATAGCTCAAACCAATTTCCTTTTTGTTCCCTTACCCAAATCGAACTAAAACCTAAACTAAACAAGCTCTAGTTAAGTTCTTAACCACTAAAAAATATCCAGGCTCTTGTTATGCCACATATGTTACTACATCACCTTGTTCCCTACATCTTCAAGCCATGGTAAAAAATAGCTAGCTAAACACATGGAAGCTTGCCAAGTTTATGGTAAATTGTGGTTACACATTTCAAATTCATTTTAAGATACATAAACCATGCAAACTTCATTGGGCTACCTCACCTTGTTTCCCAAGCTTCTAACACTAGTCAAATGTGTCAAGTTTACTTGTGGTTCTAGATATTACATCATTCGACCCTCCTACAAACCCATGGTTAGTTTCCAGCCACCATTCGAAACCTTCACCCTCACCACATACAAACTACAATGCTACACATCACTTTGTTTTCCACCATACACCTTATTATGGCTGCAACCCAGTATAGGTGGCCAAATTACTTTCCACAAGCCCAAATCCTCCTTGCCTATATAAATCGACACAAACACACTTTTCATCTCATTCTTTGTTCTAACAACAAACCACTCAATCACACACTTATAATCTGATCTTAAGTCCCGAGGTAAAGTAAAGGAAGGGTAATTAGAGCCTGGGAGGAGGGAAAGAGTCTTGTTCCATTTGAAAGCCAATCTAGTTCTAGTCGAATCTCAAGTTTGTAAGTCTATTAAACTCATTCTATTTCGTTTTTACTTTTAATATCAATTGCATACTGTTAAAAAGGATTTTATAAGGAAAACGTAGCAATTTGAATCACTCAAAACGAGTACACAAGTCAAAAGTTACGGCCAAATGAAGTTATCGAAAAGCTGTCCAAAACTTTCTGTAACAGGAAGATCGGGCACGTAATTCGAGGCATTTCTATTCCGTTTCATGAAAAAGTTAAAACACGAAAGTTGTCGGAAAGATGTTATCTTCAAAAGCTCAGGAGCACGGGTCCAGAAAACGCATAACGAAGTCATATTTTAATAAAAATCCCAACAGCTGTTATATATATGTTATAAAATCAGGCCCAGCACCTCTATTGCACCTTATTTTTTCTATATCGGGTTAAAGGTATTAGGGCCAACCAAAGAACCTTTGTAATCACCACCTAGGACACTCTAAATTTCCCCCTAACCTGGTTGAAAAGCCTTAGTGTAAACTGCCCTACTTTAGAGCCATATGTCCTAAAAATCAAAAGCCCCTATACATCAGGTCTTTGGGAAAACTTGGGATTTTTGATAAATTCTATCTTGAACTATCCTAGAAACATTAAAAATGAGTTAAACAACATTTTACAAGGTTGCATGCAAAAGTTATAAAGTTTTAAGGTTTGAAAACAAGATTTTCAGTTTGTCAAAACTAGCCTAAGTAGTCCTTTTCAATGATTAATATCTCGCTAATTAAAGAGTTGTAAAATATGAGAGTTACACCATTTTAAAGAGCTCACTGCAAGGATACTAAAACCCCAAGAACGTCTTTAAAAACCCTTATGGTCTCTTTTATAAATCAATAAAAAAGAAGGTGACTCGTAAAGATTTTCATAAATAACTCTTGCGTGCATTTTTCAAAATTTGAGTCTTATGAGTTATAGGATGTTAGAGAATGACTTAAAAAGAGTTAATTAACATATTACAATGTCCCTAGGTGACACCGTAAAGGTTAATGGGTCAAAAATGAATTTTTGTTAAACCGCGATGTGGCAAAGTGACCATGTTCACGGGCTTGTTTCTCTCAAACCAAAGATGACTAGAATATGAGACCTATACCATTTTGAAAGGCTTACAGCAAAGTGTTTAAAGGATCAATTGTGTTGTAAAAACATTGGCTTGCCTCGTGTAAAATCTGTCCTCATTTGGGCCAGTTATCGCTAAAACCAACACTTTTCACATAAGGCACCTAACCCCCTACTTTGCGTAATCATTGCAACCAAACCGTAAGAGCTTAAGACTTCTAGTTTGAACCATTAGAAAGACCACCCGAAAAAATCTTGAAGGGATCAAGAACGTAATAAAAACCTCTTAAGGCCTCGCTTATATTTACCCTCACTTTTGTCAATTTAGGCCTAAAACAAATGAATTTTCTTATAAAACTACAAGTATAAAAATTGTAATTTTTGAAAGATAAAGTTTTCTTGAGCTAAAAATGTAATTTCTGCAAAGCTAATTATACAAGGGCTGATTTTGTCATTAACCCATAGTTGAGGGTTTAAAGTGTCATTTTTGAAAGTGCAAGGGTAAAAACTGTAAATATTTGAAATTGTAAATTATAACATTTTGGAAACATATCATATTTAAAAACTTGGGTTTCGATAAAGTTTATTAACAATCATCCGAGCCATAAAAATAAGTATGATAAGTATTATTAATTTTTGAAGAGACTTCATGTTTACCCAACAACCGATGAAGCATTATCATCACATAAACTTGAATTCGAATACTAAAAACATGACATACTAACTCAGGTCACGAGTCGGAGCAGTTTATTCACATTACTTAATTTGTTTTCCATCCAGACTACTGTAACATCGAGGTGAGTTCGTAGCCACATTTTCTATCATTTATCAGTTTTGTAAACTCTTTTGGGGGAGATACATGCTCAACTACTTACTTTTACTAGCACAAATACTCTAAACTTTTACATACTGTTGTGAGTTTCATAGCCCCATTTTCAATTGTTTTATACTATTTTTGGGGGAGATACATACTCAACTATTTTCATTTACTATCACAAGTACTCTATACTTTACATATTACTGTGAGTTCGTAGCCCCATTTTTATACTTGTTTATGAATATTTTGGGGGAGATACATGCTTAACTATTCTCATTTCACTTTTACAAACTTTTACGCATTACTGTGAGTTCGTAGCCCCGTTTTTATACTTGTTTATTAATGCTTTGGGGGAGATACATGCTCAACTAATTGCTTTCACTTTTATAAGTACTCTAAAAACTTTTACATATTACTGTGAGTTCATGGCCCCTACCTTTACTTGCTTTTAAACTGTTTTGGGGGAGATACATGCTTAACTACTCGTTTTTACTTTCACAAGTACTCTAAAGCTTTTACATACTACTATGAGTTCATAATCACACTTTATACGTTTTGCTACAAACCTAAACACAAGTACTATCTGTATGCGATCCTGATTGCTATTGCTTAAGTACTTACTGTTTCCACTAAAAGCCCCTCATATCATGAACCATTAATCACTTGCGAGTGAACGCGAATATAGTGAATAGATCTATTGGCAGTTGACGCCCCATTTGTGTTAGCTGGATAGGTAACCAAATGCACTTTATTTGAGAATACTAGGAGAATGGCAAGCTCCTACCAGAGGGCATTGTTGCTCATATCATTACTATGACGTCTGTAACTTACTTCATTATTATGATGCATTCGTGTTAAGGTTTGCGTTCATGAGACTTAAGGCAATATATATTGTGTTGCAATGATACAAATGCTGGAACTACTGAATTTATGGGTGCAACAACATGGCCCAACCTTGAAACTTGTGTTCAACTGATTACTAAACAAACGAACTATGGGTGTATAAGAACGTGACCCACTACTTATTTTATCGATATCTGTATTTATTACAATAATTGCTCAAACTCAAAACTATTGAACTCAACTGTTTTATCTATAAAACTCTATGAACTCACCAACCTTTGTATTGACACTTTTTAGCATGTTTATCTCAGGTTCATAATTTACGAGGATGGCACGAAAGGGCACAGATACTCAAGAAGGCTATATTATCATTCGAAAACTTATTTAATAAACTGTAAAACTACTAGGACCTCATTTTGTAAACTCTGATATTATATAAATCGAATGATAAATCTTTTAAAATGATACAATTAGAGTTCGTTTTCTGTTATTGTAACTGTTGAGCCATGAAGTAACACCCAGCTTGAATTCCGTTGCGTATCACGAAATTGGGGGTGTTACACTCATCACCACAACATGCTGGTCCATCCAAAGATTCTCTCATTTCAGAGGTATTAAAACTTTACGATGAAGTTTATGAGCAAAAGATACATAACGAAGTACAATCTCATGAAACTAATGAATCGGATATTGATAATGTGGGTAATAGTAATATTGTCCCATATGATCAATATGTGATACAAAGTGAAAGTGAGATCGTACCAAGTGATGCATCTTCTGCAGTCAATGATGACTATGTCTTTGATGAATACACTGCATATGCCCCTGATGATTCTGTTATCTCTGAACTGAATGCGTATAAAGAACAAATTGCCATTTATGAACAACGTGCTAAGTTTGAGTTAACTACATGTGAGCAGGAAATGGATAACCAAATGCGTACAATTATTAGAAAAAGTAATTTTAGAGAAGAAGTGTTAAAACAAGAGTTAAACTCCTTACAAGAACAGCTTTCTAAAACTGTTAAGCAAAAGCAAGAACTCCAAGATAATGTTAAAGTGCTTAAAGAAGAATTTAATGCTAAGGAATCAAAACTTTTGAATGACTTTTCTAATCTAAAAACTTTAAAAAACAAGCTTGAAAATAAGTTGTACGTACAAGGGAATACCATTCAGACTGCTCACATGATCACTAAGCACAGAGTCTTAAGCGATAAGCATAGTATACCCCTAGTAGAGGAACCAAATCCCGAGTATTGTAAAAAGGCTAAAGCTTTCCATACGATTGTATACGATGGTAATGAGATCCTCAAGGCTAGGCAAACACCATCATGTATTGGAAGCACGGAAGAGGATAGAAAATTAGAAGATGCCTCTAGGGAGAAAATGGATAAGAAGCTAAAAGATCCTGGGTGTAAAAAGCAAAACATAACGATCAAACCCCATGATTACACAAAAGAAAATTGGATCTCCCTGAACATGTTTAAGCCTCAAACTCAATTAATCATAGAACAAGTTTTTTGGAAAAAAGACAAGGATAAGCAAAAAGCAAATGTACTTGTTGAAACAAACACTCCCCTTAGGAAAGTGCTTCCAGTTACTATGTATCCTCCGAATACACCAATGCATTTAGTTCCTAGAACTATTCCCACTAAGAGCAAGACCTTAATCAGCCAGTATGTTGTTTATCAACTATTCGTTGATTTTGAAAAGACATGTAAGAAGAGAGTCACACCTACAGGGATAATTGAAGGGGAAAGGGGTTTTGAGCAAACTAAAGAATGCTATTTAACTGAGGTCATACCTTTCTTTAAGCAATTAAAAAGTCAATTTGAGAGTCTTCAAAAAGGGATAGACTCAGATATTAAAGAAATGGAAAAGGAATTTGATGCAATGATAGTTGAGGTCAATGATTATGAACGGGAACTCAAATATAATGAAATTGAAAGGAAGAACCTGCATATCTTAATGAGAACTAAGTATTGAGTTTTGTGGCTCAAGATGTGTTTTATACTGTTACTAAGCATTCTATTACTGCCTCTCAATTTCGTGAATTATCTGTTGCTTTGAAAGTTTCCCATGATCGTGTCATTGAGCATGAAAACAAAAACTCAAAACTAAATGAGAAAATTGACCAGGATGATCACGATAATTTGGTAAAACACTTTTCTAAGCTAGAAGTTGAACATTTTGACTTGCAACTAAAATATCAACATCTCAAAGAAAATGTTAAAACCTCAAACATCAAGATATCCTCGGATGTTCCAGAGTTTGATGCAGTTTTTGAAATAAACAAACGTGATGAACAAATTCGAGCTCACTCTAACACGATCAGAAAGTTAAAAACCCAAATCTCATAATTAAAGGGTGAAAAGAACAATGTGACTGGCTCTCAAATGCCTCCTCCTTTAGATTCTCAATTTTCTCAAAACTTTCATCTTCAAAACATCATTAACGTATTACAACAAGAAAATGAGAGTTTTCTAGAAGAAAATGAAAAGGTCAAACGACACTTCAAAGAGTTATACGATTCAATGAAAGTCACTCGTGACAAAAACAATGAAAAAATAACTTCGTTACAAAAGGAAATTGAGAATCTGAAGAGTCAGGTAAAAGGGAAAATGCCACTTGTCTTTAATAAGAATGTTACATCAAAGACATCTGCAGATTCTAAATATACTATGACTGTTAAATACATTCCTCCTCATCTTAGAAATAACGAACTTGTGTTTCATAACTATTTTTGTCACCTTAAGGATAGTCTAGAATGTCTCCGTGAGATTGTAGAAGAGGATCGCATAAATAAGCCACTTGATAGTGAAATTAGGTATGCTTACATATATGCCAAACGATCTCAGGAGCAGTTAGAATGTTTAAGAGCAACATGCCCTAAATTCTTATGTGAGAAAGATAAAGCTGTGATGCCTTGCTCTATGCTCAGTGTTAAGAAAGTGAACTTTAATGTGCCTTTAAGTAGTTCAGATCCCAGCACTTCTAAACCTGAAATGCAAAAAGTAGCAAAACCAACTAATGTTCCCATACCCTCTACAAGAGTAAAAAGTGACACCAAAGCGAGCAGGTCAAAGCCTCAAGGCAACACAAAGAATGATAGGACCTTGCAAGCTAGGAATTTTCAGTGGAAGAGAGTAGAAGACCACCTTAGGAAGAATGAAACTATGTTGAATAAAACGGATCGTGTTGATTCTAGTGTTAGCCCTAAGCATGCTGTAATTAATGCTAATTCTGCTACTTTTGGCAAAACATGTAATGATGATTGCTTGGTTTATGTTACTAATCATGTATGTGGTGCGAATGATTTGATTAATGCTATTAAATACCCAGTTAAAATTGTTAATGCCAAATATCAAGCTAAGAAGGCTAGTAAGCAAAGGCTGAAGAAGGTTAGAAAATATTGGAAACCCATAGGAAGAAAATTTAGTAATATAGGTTATCAGTGGATACATACTGGCCGCAAATTTAATCTTAATGAGTTGTGCCCTAAATTATCTAAGTCAATGCCCATTAGGAAATGGATGCCCACTGGTAGAACTATACCTTTAAGAAGTGAACATACTTTGAATAGATCTACTGTTTCTACTAGCCCGACATCTACCACTAATGATTTTATTGACTCTGCTTCTGATGTGGATGTTCCAATCTCTTTGTCTAACCAAGTGGAACCCATTATTGCATGGGGATCCCAATTATCCAGTTATCCATTCTTGTCTGTGTTCAACTGCAGGTCGTTTAAATCGTTCTGTGGTACCTGGACTCAGGCTGTTCCAAGCATATGACTGGAGATCGCTCGCGGGTCATGAACTTTATGAGTAAATTCATCGGGACTGTTAGATTCGGGAACGACCATTTTGGTGCAATTATGGGTTATGGAGATTATGTTGTTGGTGACAGTGTAATCTCTAGGGTATATTATGTTGAAGGTCTTGGTCATAACCTGTTCTCTGTTGGTCAATTCTGTGATTCCGATCTAGAGGTGGCTTTTAGAAAACATACTTGTTTCGTTAGCTAACTTGATGGTGTGGAACTGTTAAGAGGAACACGTGGTTCAAACCTATACACCATCTCTATCGAAGACATGATGAAGTCTTCTCCAATCTGCTTGTTGTCAAAGGCTTCGAAAACAAATTCATGGTTATGGTGTCGTCGTCTCAATCACTTGAACTTCGGCACCATTAATGATCTTTCCAGAAAGGACCTTGTAAGAGGCTTACCGAGATTAAATTATGAAAAAGATCATCTTTTTTCAGCATGCCAATTGGGAAAAAGCAAGAAATATGCCCACAAACCCAAACCTGCAAACTTAGTTATGGAAGTTCTTCATACTGTTCATATGGATTTGTGCGGACCAATGAGAGTGCAAATGATAAATGGGAAGAAATATGTATTAGTCGTTGTTGATGACTACTCTCGATTTACTTGGGTTAAGTTTTTGAGGACAAAGGATGAAACTCCTGATGTCATCATTAAACTTATCAAACAGCTGCAGGTTCGACTTAATATGACTGTTAGAATTGTTCGAACAGACAATGGCACGGAGTTCATTAACAAAGAATTAAGTCAATTTTATGAAAGCATTGGAATCAGTCATCAAAGAAGTGTTCCACGTACGCCTCAACAGAACGGTGTAGTTGAAAGACGAAATCGGACCCTTGTTGAAGCTGCAAGAATAATGTTAATTTACTCAAAGGTTCCAATGTTTCTATGGGCTGAAGCCATTGCCACTGCTTGCTACACCCAAAATTGTTCCCTCATACACACCACTCATGGAAAAACTCCATACGAACTTGTCCATAAACGAAAACCTGATCTCTCCTACCTTCGTGTATTTGGTGCTTTGTGCTATCCAACGAATGACGGTCAAGATTTAGGAAAATTAAGAGCTAAGGCGGACATTGGAGTTTTTGTGGGTTATGCATCAAACAAGAAGGGTTACCGAATCTACAACAAAAGAACTCGAGATATCATGGAAACTATTCACGTCACGTTCGATGAGCTGTCTGGGCAAATGGCTCTAGGACAATCAAGTTCTGGACCCGCATCACAACCTTCATTAAGTAGTCCCATTAGTTAATCTCTTGTACAAAATCCCTCACCAGCAACTCCATATGTTCCCCCTTTAGAAGATGATTTGAAGAAATTGTTTGATCAAATGTTTGATGAACACTATGAGACTATTGCTAATGATCAGCCAAATCCATCAACAGAGGCTGCCCCTAACCCAGTCAAAGTAGATAACCCTTCAGTTTCTATGTCATTGAGTCAAGATGCTCCTACTGCAGATCACTCATCCTCATAATCAAATCCTCAATCATCAAGTGTACATCATGGAAATGTTTCTGGCACCTATGATGGAGATAACCCCTTTGCTACTCCCGAAGATGCTCCATTTGAGAACATATTTGCTCCTGAACCAACTTCAGAACCATCTTCATCAAGAGATCCAAACTCTGCTACTTCAGTTCCTCAACAACAACCACACGAACACCTTAGAAAATGGACACATGACCATCCATTGGACAACATCATTGGAAACCCTTTTCATCCAGTATCCACTCGTAAACAACTTGCAACTGATGCCTTATGGTGCTTCTTCAACTCCGTACTATCCAAGGTCGAACCAAAAGATGTTAAATACGCCATGAATAAAGACAGCTGGTTCAATGCCATGCAAGAAGAAATTCATGAGTTCGATCGACTAGATGTATGGGAATTAGTACCTGCTCCTGACTGTGTTATGATCATTGCTCTAAAGTGGATCTTCAAAGTTAAACTTGATGAGCATGGTGATGTGTTAAAGAACAAGGCTCGATTGGTTGCAAAAGGATACCGTCAATAGGAGGGTATTGACTTTGAAGAATCATTTGCTCTAGTTGCACGTATCGAGGCAATCAGAATCTTCCTGGCTAACGCTGCATGTAAGAACATGGTAGTCTATCAGATGGATGTAAAGACGACCTTTCTTAATGGAGATCTTAAAGAAGTCGTATACGTCAGCCAACCTGAAGGTTTTGTGAATCCAGAGCATCCTACTCATGTCTATCGCTTGAAGAAGGCCCTTTATGGTTTGAAGCAAGCTCCAAGGGCATGGTACGATACGCTATCAAGGTTTCTTCTATCTAACGGATTCAGCAAAGGAGCAGTTGATCTGACATTGTTCACTAGAAAGTCAGGCAAACACTTAATTCACATTCAAATCTATGTTGATGATATTATTTTTGCCTCGACTGACTCCAATGAATGTGACCGTTTTTCTAAGGAGATGGGCTCCAAATTTTAAATGTCAATGATGGGACAAATGTTATTTTTCTTGGGATTACAAATTTCACAAAGTCCCGGAGGCATATTCATCAATCACTCTAAATATGCTAATGAAATTTTAAAGAAATTTGGATTTGATTCTTGGGACCCTGTTGACACTCCCATGGTGGAGCGCACTAAACTGGATGAGGACCACTCAGGGATCATGGTTGACCAAACTAAATATCGTAGTATGATTGGGTCCCTAAGGTACCTTACTGCCAGTAGACCAGACATTCGTTTGTATGCATGTGTGCTAGATACCACGCTAAGCCTACCAAAAAGCACCTTGAAGCGGTTAAACGGGTCTTTCGGTATCTCCAAGGAACCATCAACATGGGACTTTGGTACCCGAAGGACACCGGTATGTCACTAACCGCCTATGCAGATGCTGACCATGCAGGGTGTCAAGATACACGTCGAAGCACGTCTGGAGGTGCTCAGTTTTTGGGTGATAAGCTTGTGACCTGGTCTTCACAGAAACAAATGAGTACTTCTATATCCTCTACAGAGGCAGAATACATAGCCATGTCATCTTGTTGTGCTCAAATTCTATGGATGAGATCCTAATTATCTGACTATGGCTTTGAATTCAACAAAATCCCTCTGTATTGTGATAACAAGAGTGCCATTGCTCTCTCATGCAACAATGTTCAACATTCAAGAGCAAAGAATATCGACATTCGACATCATTTCATCAGGAAGCAAGTGGAGAACGGTGTGGTGGAACTATATTTTGTGAGGACTGAATATCAGTTAGCAGACATCTTCACCAAAGCTCTTCCTAGAGAACGTTTTAAGTTTATCCTTCCACGACTTGGTCTAAAGAGTCTACAACCGAAAACACTCAAACGTCTTCAAGAGGAAGACGAGGAGTAAAAGCTATTCTTCATCCATCTCTTGTAAATATTTATTCAAAAAGAAAAATACAAAATTATAAAACCCTCACAAAGAAAATAGAAAAATATAAAATTTTGAAAAAAAAAATCCATAAAAATCAGAATATCTTTGAAAAAGCTTAAAAATAGTTTTTCCATTTTTTTATTTTATTCGATTTCATCTACGGTCTTTGTGTTGTCACTCTAAGAGTGACACGGGTCTTTAGATGAAGTTCGAATGTACGTAAATTGTTAAAAAAAAATAATAAATAAAAATGAGAGAATGAAAAACAAAGGTTTATAGTCATTTCAGACTATACACCGTTTTTAAAAGAAAGAACAGAGCCATGCTTTATCTTATTTTTCAAATCTCATGCTCTGATTCTAAAAACAAATGTTTGTCACCAAAAAGATAAATGTTTCCTTCACAAATATTTTTCCTTCTATAAATTATTCTGAAAAATATTTGTTATCTAATGAAAACTAATAGCTTTGAAAAATAACTCGGACTCAATTTTAGAAAATCATCTGGACTTGACATTTGTCAAAATCTCTATCTCTCAATCAACAACTTATGTCATTGATTGAGGGGGAGAATGATTTCAATTAAATCAAAAGGTTATTTGACATACAATTGGTTCAGACCAAGGCTTATGTCATGTTTTTAAAAGATACTCAAGCATGTTTAATCTTTGGAGTTTAAAGTCTCAGATTTGATCCTTATCGGTTAAATGTTTTCATAAGCAAGTCACAATTCTCCTCAAAAGCTTTCAAAAACAATTCAAATCTATAGAGATCACAAATCTCAAATGATTTGAAAATTGTGATCGGGGGAGAATTTGTGATTTAAATTGGATTTAAACTGATAATTCAACAAATGGTTTGTAAGTGATTAGCAAGCTCTCCTCCCTACATGTGCCAAACGATTTCAAATTTTCCATGCACATGTTAAGGGGGAGCATCTATATCAAACCCAAAAGGATTGAAACGTGATTGATTTATCTCTAGGTGCAGGTTTTCCCTAATATGTGCAAAACACTTTCAAATCTCGATGCACATACTGAGGGGGAGCAACTTTTTGAAAACCACATCCTTTCCCAAAAATATCTTTAACTTATATTTGAAACACTAACTTTGATTGGAAAGGTGATGTAGATATTTTTAGAAAATGTTAATCAATGAATTGAATTCTTCCTCTTACCTCCATGTACCAAAACGATTTCAAATATTCGATGCACATGTTGAGGGGAGCTATTTTTCTGAAATATCAAAAACAATTCAGGTACAAAATGCTTTGATAATATATCACGAGTACCTAGATTGATTTTCAAATGGTTTTCAATTGGTTCCAATGGCAGAAGAACAATACCAAAAAGACCGACCAAATTTACTTTATGTATGGAGATATAAGGATGGTTAGGTATTCGTTCCCATGATCCCGCCAGAGCCAGAGGGATCTACCCAGGGACAATCCACTAGATAGTGTAGAGTCCTTAGGTATGATGAAAAAAGGAGAAAAGTGAGGTATGGGAAGAGTGCCGACTGAGAAAGAGCTAGAAATGGAATAAACCCAACAAGGTTCTAGTTATGAAGTCTCGGTAAGCACTTAAGGGGTTGAAGAATGAAAAAGAATTGAATGTGAAAAGGGTGAAAAGAAATATCCCTCCAATAATTCAACATTATGGCAGAAACCGGGTTCAATACTTATGCTACTGGTGTTTACCAAGGTAACACTGGTATTGAAGACAAGACGTCATGGACCCAGTGACGCACTGCACTAAAACTTCCCAAGCTACTCAAGTTCATCTTAAAAGGACTTGTTTCATTCTCACGGGGAACCTACATTATCTATCGACTTTCTCTTAGAGATTGTTGATATTGAAGAAGGAGACCCTCTCCCTAGTCTCCGGCATAGGAACCAAATGTGCACAATTGAGTCTAGAGCCACGAGATCATCAATAAATCTCATTAAGGACACAATCAATAAAGACTCACTGTTTCACACAATGTGGAAAGTGAGAAGATATCTTATGAGTCCTACGCATTATCCTTGTGGTATTGCCAGAACATCTGAGTGATATGCAAACATATTCACAATGACGATGGAAAGCCTTCTAGAGCCAACATCAAACAAGCTATTGGTAGGTGGCATGTGAGATCTATTCAATAGATCAAACTTGTGTCAACTGGATTGAAACAATGGGGCGATTCATCATTGAATCAACCTTGGTCCAGGAAATGGATTGACGGATACCTTTGAAAAACTGGTCGTTGTGTTTAAAATTCTTTTCTAGCACATCGACTGTGTATTAATATTTCAAAATAAAAGGTGTTTATGATTGATAAATTGACTTTTCCTTAAAAACCTTCGTTGTATTGCAAAAACACTTTATATTGAGCAGTACGCGATTATTTCTCAAATCTCTTTTCATCAATCAGTGAATCTCAATTCGCTGGTTCACTTACTCCGTGTTGTCTTCTTTGAGACGTTCCGGTTTGAGAACGGCTAGAGCAGCTGCGAAACCCTGTCAAGGAGATTCTTCGGAATTATACCTGATCACAGGCAACGGGGAACCGTGGGCCGTGTACCTCAATTCAACGAAAGTGGTCAAAGACACTTTCGTGTGTTTTATTGCTAACTGTTGTTTGCAGGTACATCACAACGTTTGTAGCTGCTCAGAATGGAGAGGTCAATCCATAGCCACATGATCACACAACACATTCATTTCTAAAGAAATCACCAACGACTCTGATATTGTCACTCCATGCTTCTGCTACGCTGCTGCAAATATCGTGAATCAACTAAAGCTTCCGCTACTCTGATGAGAAGAAATCATGATCCAGAATGTGAGCATGTCGGTCCAAAAGTCACAACTTCACATAATGTCAACACTACAAAGGAAAAGTCAGAGATTTATGGTAGCTGATGATCTCAAAGCTGGCTCAAAACTCATTATCATGTGGATCAGTTAAATACCTCCACTTGGATTAACCAAACATGCAAAATATGAAGAATCAAAGACTACGGGCTTCAGAGCAAAGAACATTAACAAGAATCCAAGAACAATCTTAATGTAATATATGTTTGGGGAAAATGACAAAAAAATGTATCGAACTTGACACTTGTTGTGATTGTGTGTAGCTAACTATTTTTTTTTCATTGTAACACAAAACTTTTGAATTTTTGTTATTGTATGTACGATTGCCAACGTGTCACAACACGTGGACTGCCAACTCATCCGGGTGTTACACGTGGACTGCCAACTTATTTCCCCACTATCACTTTTTAGGGATAATAACAAAAAAAATGCATCGAACTTGACCACTTTTTTCATTGTAACACAAATCTTTTAAATTTGTGTTAATGTATGTATCCAGTCAATCTAAACTTGGCATCGTTAGTCCTTTATACTAACGGCCGTTAGCACATAACTTAAAATTTCGTTTTCTTACGTTTTCATCCCTTTTTATACGTTTTCATTTGTTTTCTTACGTTTTCATCCGTTTTTATACATTTCGTCCACTTTCTTACGTTTTATACGTTTTCATCCGTTTTTATACTTTTTCGCCGATTTTCTTACGTTTTCATTCGTTCTTATATGCTTTCATTCGTGTAAAATCAAACAAAGACATGTAAAAACGGACGGAAATATGGAAAATCAAATGAAAATGTGTATAAATGGACGAAAACGTGTAAAAACGGACGAAAACGTGTAAAATCAGACAAAAACATGTAAAAACGGACGAAAACGTGTAAAATCGGACGAAAACGTGTAAAAACGGATGAAAACGTATAAAGGACTAACGTTGCATTAATAAAATAAACGGACGTGTGTAGCTATAAAAACAGATGAAAACGTACAAAAACGGATGAAAGCATATAAAAACGGATGAAAACGTAAAAAACGTAAGAAAATTGGCGAAAACGTATAAAAACGGACGAAAACGTATAAAAACATAAGGAAATGAACGAAAATGTATATAAACGTAAGAAAACGAACGAAAACGTATAAAAAGGGATGAAAACGTAAGAATTTTTTTTTAAGTTATGTGCTAACGGCCGTTATTATAAAGGACTGACGATGCCAAGTTTAAATTGACTGGATACATACATAAACGGATGTGTGTAGCTATAAAAACAGATGAAAACGTACAAAAACGGATGAAAGCATATAAAAACAGATGAAAACGTAAAAAAACGTAAGAAAATTAGCGAAAACGTATAAAAACGGACGAAAACGTATAAAAACATAAGGAAATGAACGAAAATGTATAAAAACATAAGAAAACGAACGAAAACGTATAAAAAGGGATGAAAACGTAAGAATTTTTTTAAAGTTATGTGCTAACGGCCGTTAGTATAAAGGATTGACGATGGCAAGTTTAAATTGACTAGATACATACATTAACACAAATTCAAAAGGTTTGTGTTACAATGACAAAAGTGGTCAAGTTCGATACATTTTTTTGTTATTATACCTAAAAAGTAATAGTGGGTAAATGAGTTGGCAGTCCACGTGTAACACCCGGATGAGTTGGCAGTCCACGTGTTGTGACACGTTGGCAATCGTACATACAATAACAAAAATTCAAAAGTTTTGTGTTACAATGAAAAAAAAAAAAGTTGGCTACACACAATCACAACAAGTGTCAAGTTCGATGCATTTTTTTGTCATTTTCCTTATATGTTTGTATTCAATGTAAATTAAGGTGACCTCCCTTAGGGGGAGATTGTTAGGATTTATAAAATCCAGTTGTTAAAGTGTCGGTCACCTCAAGTATATGTAACCGTTAGAAAGCTCGTAGTCGTAGTTATTTAATGTTAGTTAGTATTTAGTTAAGTAACACCGTGGAGGACGGACGGGTTTTTACCCACTGTATGCCTGATCCACAGCCCGTAGGCCGCTTTTTATGTAAGGTACTATAAATACCCTCTACCTCCCAAGGTAGAGGGTTGGAGCTCATAATAAGATTTTTCTTTCTCTCACTAAGTTCCCAAACCTCTTAACTTTCTCTCTCTAAAACCCTATAGTGTATGCCACATATTAGTCATGGTTTGATATGTTTGTGAAATCCAATATGTTACACTTTATAGCTATTACGATTGTATTAGTGGTTAACTTTTGTTCAATAATGTTTTTTCAATTTTATACCTAATAACTCAATGCTGCGACAAATTACATATAGGAAATTTATTGAAGGCAATGTCATTATTTGAAAGTGATTGTTACAATTCAGGGGAATCAAAACTAGATAGATAATCAATAATTTACATATGACATTAGGAGAATGAGAATGGGTGTCACTAGGTATTTTAATGTGACTAAGACATGGGTACATAGCCTTAGAATACTGTAAAACATGGTGATTAACATGTTCTCCACTTGCTAATTGTTGTAATAAGTTTTTTGCAGAAGGTTTCATTAAAGAAAAACTACTTCGTTGTCTCATGACTTTGTTACAATTGTGTGAGGAGGTTAATGTGATGCAAAATCAAGGGTTTTTGGTGGGTGAAGGTATGCTTCCGGCGTTTGTCTATTTCTTAGACTCAGGCAGCAAGAGCTAAACATAAGGTAAAAATATTTCACTACATTGAATGATTAATTGTTATACATTATCATATTTTTGCATTTTTAGAAGTATTTAGGGGTTCTGTGGGTAAGCTTATTGCAATAGCTTATTTGATTAGTGCAATTTTTTGTTGCAACTCAATAAGGTGTTTGGGTATAATTATAGATTATAGGTTAACACTTATTTGTTCTAAATAATATATGTTATAGAAGTTGGGATGGATAAGTATCAAAACGAGTAAACGAGCTTATTTAACTTATACACATAACTCAGGAATGAGCTTTTTTAAATAAGCATACAAAAGGCTCGTCTTAGGTTTGCTCAAAGAAGATGAACACTTGGAATTTTTGGATACAATTTGAACCGTTTACGTATAAATGCCACCTCTTATTCCTATCTTCTGATAATTGAATTTTGGATTATACAAATGTATACTGATTTAGGAATCCTTTATTGAGCATGATGAAATATTAGTGGGCAGGAGGATAAAAGTTTGGCGGGCTAAAGATGAAATGTAAGTATCATGGCACATGAGTGAGATTCTTGAATCTTTATGGCTCTCTTAATGTTGACCATCTTTTGCTGCAGTTATCAACCAAGAGTTGTGAAATCCTTTGACTCTATATACAAGATGAACAAGGTGTGAAGTTGACAAACATTTGTTCTAAGGTCTTGATTAGCATTTTTTATATATACTTTGTATGCTGAGTTATCTTTGTTCATGAATCCTTTTGGTATCGTTGGATGATGGCTTTGAAGTAGTCATAGACCTCAAGCTGAAACAATGGATGTTTGAAAATTTTTCTTTGTGTTTAGTTGTATGAATCATTGCTTAACAATTTCATTGTCGGTTATGGTAGTAACTAACTTCTTGCTTCTGCAGATTGCTAAATTCACGAGACCATTGTTTATTGGTATCATTATGAGGGTTTCTCACTCCAGGAAATTCTCGATCATAAATGGTTATGGTGCCTCTTTAGAGATTTACACGCACTTCAAACATCATGATGATGTTGGAACTGGTAATAACAGTATTCCTTCAATCTCAATAGGATAATTGGTGCTGCAAGCCTGCGATCCTGAAGTTGCCGAGAAATAAACTCACGATACACCTCCATACATACTGATGACGTATAGTCTATATCCGGGTCACGAACCTGACTAAAGTCCAACACTAACTTAGCCCGGTACGAACTGGGCTACGCTGATTAGATGTTTGGACTCATGAAAGCCCAAACCCAAATCTATCTACGGAATAGATATCAGATATCTCCTAAATATGGAGATAATCATTCCCAACCGATTTAGGCGGGATACGCCGAAGGTTGAGGAACACGGAACCAACAAGGATTCCGTGTGTATATAAAGGGAATCCCATCCCTCGTTTAAGGTACGATCTACAAACCCTAACTCTCCTTAAACCCTAAACCGATTACTTACTCTCACGCCGGAGGATAATCGTGGGAGACAATCCCACGGTAAGCCTAACGGTGTTTTCTGTCTCTTAGTGCGCAGGTCTCAAGCAACGATTCTCAATTGGTACGAGAGCCGGAGCTCCAAACAAGGAACGCCCAACTTTTGTATCAACAAGTGGCGCCATCCGTGGGACCATTCACTAAGAACTAAGACTAGAATGACGAAGAATGGAAATCAGTGATCGCAAGCGGATCTTACTGGAAAGAAGCTGCACACTGGCTCGGCTTCCAAGCAGACTCCTGGGACAACCATCTGCCAAAAACAAGGGATTAGGCTGGACTTAGTCTACCCCATAGTGGAAACGGCTCGGGGGACAACCCAGGCCACCACAACAACTACCAGCAGTGGATCCACTGCGCATTTCTTACCACTCCCTTTCAACCGGTACCAGGAACCGGATTTGACAAAAGCACGGATGCACAGATAAAAAACAAGGGCACAACGGCAGAAGCAAATACCCTTGCTCTAGAAGGGGTCGCGCCGGAATTAACACCAAAGGATTTCGTATCCCAAAATTATGATACCTTGACTGCCCTCATGAAAGAGGAAGCTAGAAAAAGGTCGGGTCGAAGCCTACAAACCCGACTTAGTTTTGATTCGGAATATGAAACCTCACCACCGCACCATCAGAAGGAGAAGCGCGAAAAAGACAACCGCCGACCCCCTGTGTTTAACAGAATTGGAAGGAGAGTCGAGGAAGATGATACATCTGACTCACAGTATGTGGAAGAAAGTGAAGAGGATGAAAGGCGCACCAATGTCCACGCCAGACTTGGTAATCGCAGAGTCCAGGACAAACTTAGGCGACGATACTCCCCAAGTAAAAGCCCTTCAAGCACAAATTCTGAGGACAGTCGGCGCAAGCGCCAAAGGAGGGAAGTTTCGTCCTCTGATAATTCCTCGGACAACGAGGATAGCGAGACGGGACACTGGAAGTCCAGAAAGAAATACCGTGACCAAGAGGAGGAAGATATGTCTCTCCCATGGCGCCGTCAGAAGGTGGATGCGTTCACTAGACGCATAAGTGATTTCTCAGAAAACAAGAAGAGGCGCATGCCTGCTAATGTCAAAACCTATGACGGAACAGGTGACCCTGACGATCATCTAAAATTTTTTGAATCAGCCGCAACTATCGAAAACTGGCCACAAGCAGTGTGGTGCCACATGTTTAATTCCACACTAGTGGGAAGCGCGCGTAACTGGTTCAACAAGCTTCTACGTAGAAGCATCAATGGTTTTGAAGAATTGAGAAAGGCGTTCCGCCTAAATTTCACTCAACGAAAAAAGTGTGCGAAAAACCCCATTGAACTCGCTAGGGTTAAACGGCCAAGGGAATCCACGGCGCTTTTATGGAGCGCTTCAAGGTCGAATGTATGCAAGTTAAAGCATGTCCTGAAATACTCAAAATTTCAGGGTTTATGAATGGGATCAGCAACCCAGAACTTATCAAAAGATTGAATGAAAAGATTCCCCAATCTTTTGATGATGTCATAAGCACGCGGTCCTTCGTCCAAGGAGAAGCTGCTGCGGCGGATAGCAAGAAAAGCTATTCAAACTACCGGGCACAGGAACAACCCGGGAGACAATCCACGGACCGGAATAGTAACCGTAACAGGAACTATCGCAACCAAGGGAGTGGGCGCGACAATGACAAATACACCCCGCTGACAAAAACGCCGAAGGAAATACTCGCAACAGAGGCATAAACTTTCCAAGACCGCCACAAATGCGCACTCCAGAGGATCGGCGGAGTGGGGAGTGGCTCTTGTGACTACCACGCACAGAAGGGCCACACCACTAATGAATGTGTCCAACTGCGCTGACTCATTGACAAATGGTTAAAGAAGCAGATTAGACCATTTGGTCAAAAATATTAAGGAGGGAAGGATAGGCAGAAAAAGCGGAAACAAGAAGGAGACACCCAAGGAAAAGGCCGACGCCATCTACATGATACAATCATGGCAGGCGGGTCACTAGGAAAAAGGTCAGCCAGGAGTTTTCAGGAAACGAAATTTCTTTCCCCGCCTTAGCTGCGGACGCAGATGGTTGAGCCACTCACCATTGAGATTAGTGCGGGGGGTCATGACATCCATCGCATGTATGTTGATGGTGGAGCATCGGCGGACATCATGTATGAGCACTGCTTCAAGCGAATGCGGCACTGAAATCGCATCAGTTAAACCCGGTCAGAACGGCGTGAATGGTGGTTTACGGGTGAAAAGATATGGCCTATGGGGCAAATACGATTACTAGTCAGCATCGGAAATGAAAAACACTTTGCAACGGCTTGGATGGAATTTATGGTGATCAAATCTCCCTCGCCATACAATGGCATTATCGGGAGGCCTGGGATATCCGCTATGCGCGCAGTGCCATCAACAGCGCACGGGATGCTTAAATTCCTAGTGGAAGGGGGCATTGTCACACTTTACAATGCCACTGTACCGCATAGAGAATGTAACACGATTACATGCGAAGCGGCACCGATCCCAGAAATGAGCGCAACCAAAGTTCCAAATCTGAAGGTTGCGATTCACCCAGGACTACCGAAGAAACAGGAAATATCCATTGAAGGGTCACTGTCGGACAACGGCAAAGCAGCTGTGTGTGCGCTCTTGCAAAAGAACTTGGATATTTTTGCATGGGAGCCAAAACACATGACTGGGGTACCACGCTCAATCACAGAGCATAGACGAGAATCCGGACAAGGGTACTACCAATACCAGAAGAAGCGCGGCCAAGCCCCAGAACGCGCGCAAGCAATTTTGGCAGAGGTACACAAACTGGTGGATGCAGGAATTATGCGTGAAGTCTACTACCACGACGGCTTTCTAACCCAAGTATGGTCAAAAAGAGCGACGGTAGCTGGCGAATGTGCGTGGACTTCACCGATCTTAACAAAGCGTGTCCACAAGACTGCTACCCATTACCAGAGATAGACTGGAAAATAGAGTCTCTGTGTGGGTACCCATTGAAGTGTTTCCTCGATGAGTACAAAGGATACCATCAAATCCAGATGGCAAAGGAGATGAGGAAAAAAAGTCTTTCACACAAAGCCAAGGCGTCTTATGTTACACAAAAATACCTTTTGGCTTGAAGAATGCAGGCGCCACCTACCAGCGGTTAGTAGACAATGCTTTCGAAAAATAGGTGGGCCGCAACTTGGAGGTCTATGTTGATGACCTGGTCATAAAAAGCCATACTGAAGGTGAGTTAGTGCGCGATATTGAGGAAACGTTCAGAACTCTACGAGAGATCAATATGAAGCTAAATCCCAAAAAATGTACCATCGGCGCCGCCGAAGGCATGTTCCTCAGATACCTAATAGAACCCGACGGTATAAAACCATGCTCGGAAAAGACAAAAGCTGTTATTGAACTTCCTTCACGCGCGCGCGTTGAAGGAGGTCCAATCTCAATGGAAAGGCCGGTCTTACAGGTTCCTATCTAAGTCAGCAGATAAGTCTCTACCTCTCTTCAAAACACTCAAGAAGTGTATCAAAAAGGGAGCTTTTTGGTGGACTACGGAGGAAGAAGCGACCTTCGTACAACTTAAAACAACACTGGCAAGCTCCCACACTTGTCGCACCTCGACCAGGGGAAGAGTTAATTATGTATCTATCGCAATGAGGAGCAGGTAGCGCAGTGCTACTAACAGATAAGGATTAGTACAAACCCATGTCTACTTTGTAAGCAAGGCGCTCAAGAAGACGGAGATGAACTATAGCGCCATGGAGAAATTAGTACTGGCGTTGGTGTTTGCTGCTAAACAGCTACGCAGGTACTTCCAAGCGCATCGAATAGCAGTAATCACAGACCAACCAATCAAGCAAATCATCTCCAAACCTGACGCATCAGGCCGACTACAGAAGTGGAGTGTATTGCTAGGTGAGCACAACACATCTTATAGGCCACGTACCGCAATCAAAGGACAGATTCTGGCAGACTTCCTCGTCGAGAAGCCAGACACCGATGAGGTACCCGCACCAAGTAGGACAGAACTGCATGACCCATGGATCTTGTTTACAGATGGATCCTCATGCGTGGATGGCTCAGGAGCAGGCCTCATTCTCACAAACCCAGAGGTAATGGAATTCACTTACGCACTGCGTTTTGAATTTCAGAGAGAAAACAATGAGGCAGAATATGAAGCTCTAATCGCTGGGCTACGCATTGCGCTCGGATGGGTTGTACGTAACCTAGAAGCTAATGTGGAATCCCGACTAGTGGCCAACCACGTGCTGGGCGAATACGTGACTAAAGAAGAAAATATGATTCAGTATCTCGACAAGACCAAGACACTGATCAAAGGCTTTGACAGATTCACCATCAAGCAAGTTCCTAGAGGAGAAAATCACAAAGCAAATGCACTAAGCAAGATCGCCTCGACAAGTTTCGCACACCTATCAAAGCAAGTGTGGTGGAAACACTGAAAAGCAAGTCCATATCGGAGATGGAAGTCTCCACAATAATAAAGGAGGAAGGTCCTACCTGGATGACACCGATAACGGAATTCCTAAGCAAAGGAACGTTACCCCAAGAGCAGCAGGAAGCTCGCAGGATACGGCGCACAACATAGAGATTTGAACTTTGAGACAACATACTGTACCGACGCTCCTTCCTCCAACCATGGCTCCGCTGTGTTGGCCCTCTACAAGCAAATTACGTGCTGCGAGAAATCCATGAAGGTTCATGCAGCATGCACTCGGGACCACGGTCCGTTGTGGCATGCGCCATGAGATCAGGATACTATTGGCCAACCATGCACTGCGATGCGCGGGATTTAATAAGGAAGTGCAATGATTGCCAAGTTCATAGACCCGTCCCGCACCAACCACAACACGAGCTAACGCCAATTACAATCACCATGGCATTCTACAAATGGGTATCGACATTGAAGGACTTTTCCCGTCGCAGCAGGAGGGTTAAAATTTCTCATAGTTGCCATAGACTACTTCACTAAGTGGATCGAAGCAAAGCAAGTAGTGACAATCACGGGCAACCAGGTCAAGCGCTTTGTCTGGGAAAGTATAGTATGTCGCTTCGGACTTCCTGGGGAAATCACCTCGGACAACAGGAAACAATTCTGTGACAACCCTTTCAAAAGACGGTGCGAGAAGTTAAACATCACACAGCACTTCGCGTCAGTTAAACACCCACAAACCAACGGCTTAGTCGAACGTGCGAATCGAAGCTTATGTGAAGGAATTAAGGCACGCCTAGAAACGCACAAAGGAAGGTGGGTGGAAGATCTATCACATGTCTTATGGGCGCATCGAACTTCAATCAAAACCAGCACGGGAGACACTCCTTTCTCCCTAGTCTATGGGAAGAAGCCGTCATACCAGCCGAGATCGGCATGCCAACTATCCGCACCGTGAAATCAATGCGGGCAACCAATGACGACGAGAGACGGGTCGACTTAGACCTGCTAGAAGAAAGGCGCGAACGCGCAGCTATACGCGAGGCAAAATCAAAGTCAATGATGAAAGGATACTACGACGCTAAAGTGCGTAAGTTTCATTAGACCAGACGTGAATTCGTCTACGCGAACAATGACGCGAGCCATGCAGAAGACACGAGCAAGCTCGGACCAAGTGGGAAGGACCCATAGTTTACTAAAGCACTAGGATAGGCGCGTACAAGTAACGAGGCTGGATGGTCGAGAACTGCCGCGAAACATGGAACATCTGCAAAATCCAAGAGGTGCTACCTATAGGAGTGGCACGGCCCCAGAGTACCAGCGGCAGGCAACTTGAAAGTACCAATCAACATCTATGTACTTACTTTTTTAGTCCTTAGTATAATGTCTTATTTGGCTTCTCATATCACTTGCAAGTATTAATAAAACATCACGGTTCTAGCTAACTTCCGTGACACTTTCAATTGTATTTCCATAAACGGTGGTCTTACATCTTATTTCTTGCCACATGGCGTGCATGCAACTAAAATAAACCCACGATGGTAAAAGGATAAGTTAACCTACTAAACAACTTGTTGAGTAAGAGGGTTGCAAACCTATCAACACCTGATCACGTATCTTGTTAAACACCTTGTTCTCAAGACGTTGGAATGAGTTTTGTGCGCATCTTACGATGGGTGAAATAGCGCATATGGTGCACGTTTAACAACTTAGGAGCCAAGACACTTGATTCCTTAAAATGATATTTACTGATGCAGCTGCATATCATAACATACACGACTATGATAAAAAGTACTTAGAATTTTTTATTCAAAGTCCACTATGATCTTCATACAGACTATGACTTCCTATATTATTTACACAATGAATACGTCTTGTACGTCAAGACAAACAGATAAGTCTGAACATCACAAATTGCAATAACATTAACACGCACTTAACAAAAGGAGATTTATTCATAACTACGAGTTATTACACAAAGCTGTTTACAACACAAGTTACAATCTAAAAGCTATGACTACGTTTCAGAGAAGAGCTACCCGCATGACTTGCAGCATTCCTTATCTCATCTAGCTTCTTCAACAAATACGCGTCTCGACGAGCCACAGTGGCAACACTCACTGGCACCCCGTCAGACCGAGGGAGGTGAGTTGCGCCAACACCACACAAAACAACTTTACCCTTAATGCACTCCTTCTTGGCAAGCCTAGTGGCATGCGCTTCCAAGACTTGCTTCAAAGGTACTTCCTTCTCCAAAGCAAAAGGATTCAGAATATCCTTAGGGTGCACAAATACATGCACGTGAAGTTGAGATTCATCGAGAAGCCGGATAATGGTGCAGCTGCGCAATGGCCTCTCCACCACGATGACGTGCTAAAGTCAACCCTGCCATAATAACACCTATGGGGTAATCTTGATCGCGCTCAAGTTCAACAATCATGGGGAGCTCTAGATCCTTCATCCTACTCATCGCGATCAGTTTATCATAAGCCTTTGTCTCGTAGTTAGGTACCTCTTCAATAGGCACCTTTAAAAGCTTAGCCTCATGCAGCTTCTCCCGCACTTCGCTTTACCACGTTCAGTAGCGCCTTGAACCACCTCTCCAAAGCATCAACCACTTCCTTGGACTCAAGGGTACTTTCGGCGCAGCAAAGGCGCAGCCATATTGATGAGCCACTGCGGCTCGGCGATTCTGGGACATGAGATGAGGATATAATTCCTCATCATACTCGAACTATCTTGCGCAACTTCATCTCCTGCGCTTCAAGGGCACTTTTCATAGTAGCGCCAAACTCTTCAAGCTGGGAAGTCAACGCATCTTTGCTATTCTCCAAATATTTCATTGCCCAGTGACAAGAAGACTTATACCCTGCGGCCTCTGCACGCTTTTGACTTATTTGCACATCGGCGCCATCTTCTCTTCACTAGCTTTTGAGCGTATGACCCCATGCTCTCGCTGCGGCCAGAGGCTGGCCAGTGGGACTCGACAGCAGCAAATAGCTGATTTGATCGGCGCTTTGCGTGCTCTCACGGAAAATCGAGCCCTTGCTCTTCTCCACCGCGAAGCGATGCGCGCGGATACTTGCGCCAACTCTTCCACCGGTTGCCCTTGATGCACCCCAGCGGACATATCCGCATCCTTTTGGCATGCGGTTGGGTGGCGGAGTGCGACGATTGCGCAGGACTATTACTGGCGGCGACTCTGGATTGTTCAAACCTACAAACATGGCAGTTATTTAGTAATATCATAAGGCATTGCGGTAAATAAGTTCGTCATGACACTTACGCAGGAATGGATGTATAAGGTGATGGTGGGCGCGATGCAACATCACAGAGGATGACTCCACATTAAACACAACAGGGCGCTTCTTTCGAGGGAGGTAGCGCACGCCATCACCACTAGCATCCTTTTGGCTTCAATCCTGGCTTTCTTCTTCCTATTCGTTTCCTCCACGTGCTCTGCCGCTTTGCAGAGGTTGCATTGGTGGGGAGGGACTATAGGATTTGGCACACTTTGCAAGGTTGTTGCTTCTAGCAACGGACGAGCTCTCTCCCCTCTACTAGGTCCACTCAAGGGTACGCCCTGCTGCGCATAACAAGTACAGGATCTTCTCCTCCTTTAGCGGGGTGTTCCCACTTCCCACTTGCATCCGGGTTCGCCAGTTGAACAACGGCCGAACAAATCCATCTCTGCGGCAACAATGAAACACAAATAGTTTACGACAAGTACGAAGAAAAAGCAGAAAGAACTTACAGTAATATAACTCAACGGGTGCGAAAGAATGAGCACCCACCACGACCATCGCGCCTAAGAAGATTGGCACTTCTTACGAACTGCCAAAATAGTTACGGCTAATGCCAATATGCACCAGGAACTCCTCAGGGTAGGAGTTAATGGGGATGCGGTTGGCATTTATTGTGCCCGCATCCTCCACATTATATGATCCGGGGAGGGGCTCATCCTTTGGCGTGTCCCCGGGGTAAAAATCAAAACGAGAAGGAAAGCACGCGTCGTCGACCCAGAAAAAGGTTTCTCTCCAATTTCTAAGTGAATCTAATTTTTCCGTATAACATTGGAGTCCCCGGTAGCTGCGAAGGATACCCACCGTGTGACCACGTGGTGTGGTAAAGCGCGGAACAGTGGATGGTGGGGTTAATGGCCAATACGCGGCAATTCACCTCAAAATTGGTCAGTTTCGCTGCACCTATGCGGTGCAGTTGGGATATGTGTATCGGTAATAGTTCAATACATCACTCAAGAATAACGATATGGGTATCGCTGATTTACAATTTGAAGAAGCGTATATACCCCAATCTTCCCATCGGGGAAGTACGCTATTGACGCATTTGCAGCCGGAACTTCGGATATGTCTTGCTGCTGGGAATATAGTAATCAGGCTAAGCAGAAGTTCCTCCTCCGTTATGTCTGACGTGAAATCCGATAATACCTTTACCATGATCTTGTTTTTCTAACAGAAAACAAAAGCGCACATGCTGTTACCTTGTGAATATTAATGTATGGTGGCTGGAAATGTTTAAAGCTATGGTAATAGCGGATAACGTTTTTTTTTACTATGGGAAGGAATGGTGAAAATGAAGTGAAGGGTTATATAACCTCCCTCATCCACGCGATGAGTGACACGTGGATCCCACCAACCCTAACTATGTGGTTGAGATTGCTTGATGGGACACGGGTGCAGTAACTTTCCCCCGACTTACGAGGCGCCCATTTTTTAATCCAATGTCTCGATACAATGTACCGGTTGGTATATTTTTTATGGCTTCTTGGCTCAGCTTGAAGTTTTTGATGACTACGGTTATTAGTCTAGCATCCGCAGTTAGTCACTACGCATACTAGACTGGGGGACATGATGACGTATAGTCTATATCCGGGTCACGAACCCGACTAAAGTCCAACGCTAACTTAGCCCGGTGCGAACTGGGCTACGCTGATTAGATGTTTGGGCTCACGAAAGCCCAAACCCAAATCTATCTACGGAATAGATATCGGATATCTCCTAAATATGGAGATAATCATTCCCAACCGATTTAGAGGGATACTGGCTGAAGGTTGAGGAACCACGGAACCAACAAGGATTCCGTGTGTATATAAAGTGAATCCCATCCTCGTTTAAGTACGGTCTACAAACCTAACTCTCCTTAAACCCTAAACCGATTACTTACTCTCACGCCGGAGGATACTCGTGGGAGACAATCCCACGGTAAGCCTAACGGTGTTTTCTGTCTCTTAGTGCGCAGGTCTCAAGCAACGATTCTCAATTGGTACGAGAGCCGGAGCTCCAAACAAGGAACGCCCAACTTTTGTATCAACACATACCATGGGTTTATAGTGTTTGGAAGGAACCATAGCTTTGTATACATTGGTTTGTAAGTATCGATAACTAATTACTATCTCTTTCCAGTTGATATTCTTCCTACTACAGATAGTCGAATCTTGAGACGAGTATTAAAATGGATCAATGTATACGGGTTCTCTACGTTTGTACTCAAAGTATCTGCAAAGAGAAACTTTTTTGAGTACTTACAAGGTTTCTCTACGTTTGTACTCAAAGTATCTAATCTCTTGAACTTTTCTTTGAGTAAGAGTTAACTAATTAAATTCTTCACTGCATGTGACGCACATGCTAATTCTCATTCTGAAGAAGAGTTCAGGAAATTCGTAACAAAGTTGGTCAGATTGACTAGGTAAGGCTTCTGTTGTCGATATATTCACGTATTATTCTCTCAGGAAAACATGTGGATTCCCTTTTTGCATTGGCCTTTTTTTTCTTCTTAATGACAGTGAAATCAAAATATTTTTTATGCCTTTCTCTGCTTCTGGTAGAGGGATCTAACCAATCAGACCATGGTCTTATAAATTTGACACTAATGATTGCATTGGTCATTATCTAGTCAGTACCCGAGAAAACAAAGGAGAGCCTTGGGGGCCCATGGGTGTTTATCGATTTATTGACTCTGTTTGACCCTCCAAGACATGACAGTTTTGAAACCGTCAGACGTGCACTACACTTTGGAGTCACTGTCAAGATGATTACTGGTGATCAACTAGCTATCGGCAAGGAAACTGGTTGCAAGCTTGAAATGGGAACAAACATGTAGCCATATTCCTCACTTCTTGGTCAAACAATACAAAGATTCATCTATCGTAGATATCCCAATTGTGGCGGTGGGCGGTCGGGCAACGGGTCAAAATGAGTATATCATTTCTGCCATGTACATGTATAGTCTACGGGGAATACGTTGTACTTTACGAATCAACATTACTGCAATATGAGGTTTATGCAGATTTCAATTCAGTTGATGTAGCTATCAATATTACTAAATAAATAGGGTGTAGCTATCAATTCAAGTGATTTAATAAACCGTCATCGTGTATTGACAGTCTTATATAAAATTAAGGGACAATCAAATGGGTTGATTTGGTTTTTTCTTTATTTCGAATGGGTCAATAAAATGAAAGAGCTAAATCAGTGTATTTAATGACATACTCAGTAGTTTTATATTAGGCTTTTGTTGTTTTTCTAATCAAAACTAAGCCATATATTACTTAAATAAAATGTTTACGAAAAGGATAAAAGTTATTCTCTGTTGACCCGTGTAACATATTGGATTTCACGAACACATCAAACCATAAACACAAATAGGCTTACAAGATGAGGTTTTAGAGAGAGAAAGAGTTAGAGGTTTGGGAACTTAGTGAGAGAAAATGAAAGTATTATTATGAGCTCCAACTCTCTACCTTGGGAGGTAGAGAGTATTTATAGGCTTACATAAATCGCCATCTACGGGCTGTGGATCAGGCATACAGTGGGTAAAGACCCGTCCGTCCTCCACGGTGTTACTTAACTAAATACTACTTAACATTAAATAATCTACAACTACGAGCTTTCTAACGATTACATATACTTGAGGTGACCGACTCTTTAATGACAGGATTTACTAAATCCTAACAATCTCCCCCTAAGGGAGGTCACCTCAAAAATACATTGAATACAAACAGATATTACAATAACTGATCCACGTGATAATGATTTTTGCATTGATTCTTCATTTTTGCATGTTTGGTTAATCCAAGTGGAGGTCTTTAACTGATCCACGTGATAATGATTTTTGAGCCAGCTTTGAGATCATCAGCTATCATAAATCTCTGACTCATCCAGTGTGATGTTGTGACATTTGGACTGACATGCTCACATTCTGGATCATGATTTCCTCTCATCAGAGTAGCGGAAGCTTTCGTTGATTCATGATATTGGCAACAGCGTAGCAGAAGCATGGAATGAGAATATCAGAGTCATTGATGCACTAATCATGATATCCTTTTTAAATGTATGTGATGTGTGAGCATGCGGTTATGGATTGACCGCTTCATTCTGATCAGTTGCAAACGTCGGGTGTTCCTGCATACAACATTTAACAATAAAGCGCATGAAAGTGTCTTTGATCACTTTCGTTGAATTGAGGTACACGGCCCACGGTTCCTCGTTGATCAGTACAAGTACTGTCTGTGATCAGGTATAATTCCAAAGAATTTCCTTGACGGGTTTCGCAGCGCTCTGGTAGCTGTTCTCAAAACGGAACGTCAAAGACAACACGGAGTGAGTGAACCAGCGAATTGAGCTTCACTGATTGATGAAAAGAGATTTGAAAAACAATCATGTACCGCTCAATAGAAATTGTTTTTGCAATACAACGAAGGTTTTAATGAAAATCAATTATCAATCATACACACCTTTTATTTTGAAATATTAGTACACAGTCGATGTGCTAAAGTAAAGAGTTTTTAAGCACAATGACCGGTTTTTCAACGGTATCCGTCAATCCATAACCTGAACCAGGATTGATTCATAATTATGAATCGCCCCATTGTTTCTGTTCAGTTGTCACATGGTTGATCTATTGGATAGATCTCACATGCCACCCACCAGGAGCTTGTATGATGTTGGCTCCAGAAGGCTTTCCATCTTCATTGTGAATATGTTTGCATATCACTCAGATGTTCTGGCAATACCACAAGGATAATGCGTAGGACTCATAAGATATAAACTCTCTTTCCACATAGTGTGAAACAGAGAGTCTTCATTGACAGTGTCCTAAAGAGATTTATAGATGATCTCGTGGCTCTAGACTCAATTGTGCATGTTTTGGTTCCTATGCCGGAGACTAGGGAGAGGGTCTCCTTCTTCAATATCAACAAACTCTAAGATAAAGTCGATAGATAATTTAGGTTCCCAGTGAGAATGAAACAAGCCCTTTTAATAGGAACTTGAGTAGCTTGGGAAGTTGAAGTGCAGTGCGTCACTGGGTCCATGACGTCTTGTCTTCAATACTGATGTTATCTTGGTAACCACCAGTAGCATATGAATTGAACCCGGTTTCTGTCCTAAGGTTGAATAAATGGAGGGCTATTTCTTTTCACCCTTGTGGAAAACTAGAAGGGTGGGTTGAATAGTTTTACCAATTTAAAACTTCCTTTTAAATATTTAGATCGACTTATGTCAATCCATTTGATTGTTTATGTTGGACGTTGATAGATGGATATATAAACGTGAAATGAAATATAAAGAGTAAGAAGCACATCACCACAACATAAGTTATTTATAGTGGTTCGGCTACAAGGACACCTTCCTTGCCCTACTCCACTCCCCGAGTCACCTACTCGAGAGTTCGTAAGCACTACACCAACTCCTTGTGGCGGAAAAGCCTTCACAACGCCGCAACCTTTTTCGGTACAAAGCTAAATACCGGGTTCTTTCACACCAAGGCGAACCACACCTAACACAACGTCGCCTACCCTTTATACGGTGCTAGGCTAACCACCGAGTTCTTTCACACCTTAGGAGAACTAATCCTATCACAACGTCGCCTACCCTTTATTAGGTACTAGGCTAAGAACCTGAGTTCTTTCACACCTTAGGTGAACTACACCTTCACCACACAACACCTAATCTCAAGGAGATCTACTCCTTGTTACAACACCATCAAGGATATCACCATCATTGTAGATAAACAAATACACATATGTATAACGATGCACCTCATCGATTATACGACCTAAGCATTCTCCCCAAATGCTACTTGATTTGATCCTTTGGCATCCTTCACTAATGCCTTTGACACAACGCTTGGCACCCTTCACTAATGCCTTCGTCTTGACACCTTTAGCATCCTTCACTAATGATTTTGACATAACGTTTGGCACCCTTCACTAATGCCTTCGTCTTGACACATTTAGCATCCTTCAATAATGCTTTGACACGGATGATGAGCACCTTTCACTAATGCTTTCATCTTGACACTTTCGGCATTCTTCACTAATGCCTTCAACCCAACATCTATGGAGAAAGGAAGAACTATCAACAAGAGAACCTTAGTAGTCTTGATGATGACGAAGCATGGCAACTCATGGACTTGAGCTTGCACGTCTTCAAGAGGTGGTGATCTCTCCTTTAAGAGGAACCTAGTAGATCACACAAAAACAAAAGACAAACTACATAGATCACTTAGATCTGAGGTTAGAGGGTTAGAATACTTTGGGGAAGTATGTGTGAAAAACCATGTATTGAGAGAAAGAAATGGCTCTCTATTTATAGAGAAAATTCTCTCTTCCCGGATCCCACGGATCCCTACCACAAGGGATCCGGCTAGCACAAAGCTAGGGATCCGTGGTCCCCTCCTCTTTGCCCATGGGTATTTTTGGTTATGGGTCATGGGTCATGGGTTATGGGTTGATCCATGGTTTTCTTTCTAGATATAATGAACTTGGTTAAGTGGTATATATAAAACCATGGGTTATGGGTCAAAACCATTTGCTAGTTTTTACCCATTTTAGTATATACTTGTATTTACCCATTTTAGCATACACTTAGTTTTTACCCATTTTAGTATACTTAGTTTAAGTATATGTTTAACCAATATGTAAACACTAGTTGTTGTACATATGTATCTAAATCATAAAATCACTTATACTTGTTTTAGTGTTTTATGTGACAACTTAATTATGTTAGAAAACTATTAACTCAAACTATTTATGTACTCTATTTGTTTCGTTAAATGATTTTACTTTTGTTATCGACAAAACATTAGAAGATCGTAAAATATAAATAAACGTTTTTCGGCTTATTTGTATTAACAATCTCCCCCTTTTTGTTGATGACAAAACATAAAATTATTTTAAGGAAAAGTTAAAATTCGTAAAAGTTTGAATTTGTAGTTTTTACTTTCTTCTCCCCTTTTTGTCGAAACAAAAAGTGTTAAAAAGAAACTAACACAATTTTTATAAGAAAAAATGTAAAATGTAAAAGAGAGCAAGTGGCGGGATGGTACTCGTCTTAACTCCCCTTGCGAGTCCATCCCTATGTAAGGGCGTCAAGGACATAGCGTAAAATAAACTAATTGTGTTTGCAACTAAGTTTGCAAATGGTTCGTCTAAGTGACGAGAACGTGCTCCCCCTTGAATATTGCAATGTTGCAAAGAGGTGTCATGAAGTGTAATCCAAAATTGGATTAAGTTGCAAGCGATTTTTGCAATGTTGTTTGACACAAAGCTCCCCCTAGCTTTATGGTGTCAATATCTTCATGTGTATTTTGAATAACTACAAAACAAATGTTAGAAAAACAAGAGTATAGTGCATAATTTCCTGTAAAAGAGACGCAAGTTAGTATAAATTTGTACTCCTGTATCACGGATCCCACGGTTCCCTTCTTGGAAGGATCCGTCTAGGCAAAAATGGAGGGATCCGGCTATCTGTTGACAGTTTCTTCATCAATGAAGATGTGTCAAGTAATGCTACTATGAGGATAATATATATATGAGCAATACAGATCACAATGCACAACACATAGCAAATAGATGTCCATTCAATAAAACAAGAGATAACCAACTAAATCTCTAAAACTTAAGAGAATGAACTAGCCCAACATGTGCTACTAATGCTAACAATTTACCCCAAACTTAAGATTCGACGAAAAGCTTAATGATTTTTAATGATGAGAAGAGTTTTCCTCAGCATTTTGAGCTTGTAGTTCATGTATCAATTTATCTAGTTCATGTATCATTCTTTCCCTATGTTTACAATGATCACAATCCTTGTCATGGTTTTGATTTTCTTGAAGTGAAAATTCAAGTGAAGTGGGTTGAGGATCTTCAAATGGTTGTGAGGTGGTTCTAAGCACTAATGATGTTGGTTGTGTGTTTGGTTTACTAGGATTAGGTGATGAACTCCTAGTGAGAACACTCTTCTTCTTAAATGGTTTCCTTGGTGTGGGAGAGGTCCTACCATTGGTGGACTTAACCGAAGATGATTCGGTTGAGGAAACTTCTTGTGTGATTCTAGTGATCTTCTTGGGTGGTCTTTGAGTGGATGAGTTAGCACTAGGGGCTTTAGTCATGGTGATGATGGTACAAGTAAGAACTTCTTGGATGTGATTGAGAGTGATGGTTTTAATCCTAAGATTATTTGGTTTATAAAGGATGATTTGAATGAGAAAAATTAAATTATTGACCACTTAGAGGAATAGGCATGCTCTTGGGGTTTTGATCAGTTCTAGGAGGATAATTAATGAATTCTAAATGTGGTTTAGAAAACCAAGAGGTGTTTTGAATATGGAAGCTGATTTTTGCTTTATGTACTTACGGATCCCGCGATCCCTCTCAGAGGATCCGCCACTAAGAACCAGGGATCCTGGCGGTGAGGGCTTAGATGAAATCATTATTATTAATGGATTTCAAGGTTTTTGACTCAGTTTGAGGTCTCTAGCTTTGGAAGTCTTAACTATAAGTAATGGTGTTTGATGACTAAAGTGTTCTATGGCTTATAAAGGAAAGATCTTGGCAATTTGCATTTAAGACTTAATCCACTAATGTCCTTGGTAGTGTGATGATCAACATGCGCAAGGTTGAGATTGAGTTTCCGATCTAGGAACTCATTTAAGATGGAGTGTTTGTGTTAGGAAAATGAGTAGAAATGATTGTTTTAACAATGTTTGTTATAGACTGTCACCCGGATCCCACGGTTCCCTCCTTGGAGGGATCCGGCTAGGCTATTCCTAAGGATCCGGCTCTCAGCAGTATGCGATTTGAAATGAGGTTTCTCGAAGCTAAAGCCTATCTTAATTTGAGTGTTTCAGCTCTCCTAAGTGTTTAGGATGAAAGGGTACTTGAATGATTAGAGGTAATAAGTGTTGTAGCAAATGATTGCTTTTTATGGAAGGGGGATGGGACAAGATGACTACCAATGGTTGTCTAAGGATAACATTAAGAGTTATGAAGGTGTCAAGTCAAAATAAAATGATCCTAGTGATGATTTGGCTTGAGGTGATATTAAGAAAAATTCTTAAAAACTACAAAAATTGAAAAACTAATTTTTGTCTTATCTTTGAGATATAAATGACTAGAAGAAATTTCCTAAAATTGCTTAGCTTATCTTCTTAAGTGTTTTGAGAGGTGAGAAATAGTTTGTGAGTAGTCGAAGCGGAAATATGGTGAGTTTAGATGTGTTGATAAAATAAGACTAAGATCTTAAGTAAGCCTTTAGTGAGTCTAAGCCTTTCTCATCCTAGAAGTGGACTTAGTTGGGTTCTAAAATCATATGCTAAGCTAATGTGATGTTATCTAGAAAGCATTTTTGATGTATTGAATGTTGTATTGCTGATCTGATGTCACGGATCCCACGGTTCCCTCAAGGGAGGGATCCGGCTAGGCTAATCCTAGGGATCCGGCATCTGCAGATCAGAACCAACATAGAACCTACAGAAATGATCGCAGTTTATGCACACTAGTAAATCCACAGATAAATAGTAGAAACAAGCATGTTTATCACAAAACACTAGTTAAAGACAATATTCAAGTAATCATAAACCGAAAGAGCTAAAATGTAATCATTTAAACATAAGATAAAAAAAACAAGCACAATCCTATTGTCTCTTTCGTCAATCCTTTCTTTTCCTTTTTGACGACTTAGTGAGGTTGTATGCGAGGTTTTGAATCATGCCCCTCAATTGCTTAAATTCCGCGGTCTCGTTTGGAATGGTCGAAAGTTGTTTGTGGTATTCAAGGAATTCCAATTTGATATTGGCTACGGGGTCGATATCTTCTTCATCTTCTTCTTTTCATCCGGAGGGGTCCGAGAGCTTCCGGTTGCTCTCTATTGACCATGAACCATTTAGAGGGTCGTTTGGTAAGAGGTACCATGACGTGGGAAAGATAATGATCATCGTTGATAGGAGATGGTTGCAATGTACCAACATACTTACAAAGTCGTGTTAGGAGCATACCATACGGAAGTACCATGTTGGAAGCTTTGAATACCCCAGCCATTCTCCTAACCATGTAATAGGCAAGATTAAATGGCCTTTGATGGATAAGACAATAGATCATTTGCACAAGACATGCGTTTGGATGATCTTTGTTTCCAACTAGGCTAATGACATTTTCCCTAAGGATTTCTTCCCATTTTTTAAACATGGGGTGCATTTCGGAAAGTTCCATTTGAAAGGGATTACGGTGAATGAGCTTCTTGTTTCGGTCGAAACGGGATTGGTCGGTTCTTATTTTGAAAATAGTGTCTCGGATGGTTTCGGGTTCATCAATAGGAGTGTTATAGAGAGGCTTAGGATCAAGTGCAAGGTTTTGAGCGTTAATTGCCCAATCTTAAGAGTACATACAAATTCCTTCACAAGGAATGCGAAGAGTTTGAGCAAAGGTGTTGAGAGGAAGAGTGAAGTTTTGTTTATTGATGATGAAAGTGGTTGAAATGCTATCATCGCGTTTGAATGATCCTAAAGCTTTTGTAAAATTCAAAAATGAAAACAGGACAAATTTGTTCATCTATGTCAAGGAGACAATCAAAGTTGATTGTCGAGAAACTTGACGAATGTCGGTATCTTCAAGGAAACATTCCTTGACTACACGACCTTCGTGGATAAGTCGTTTTACAAGGCTTTTGAAAATTTTACGGTCGGTTTTGGTCAATCCCTTTTTACGATAGTAATGAGTAAGGTAGTGGGCGGTGTCATGATGATCTTGTTGAGTAGCTTTGGGCATGGTTGGTCCTAAAAAAAATACAAATTTTCCAGGGTAAAGTTAGTTGGGATGGGTTTATGGTTTTGATTTGTATTAACAATGTTGTGAACACAATGTGATTTTGTTAAAAGCCCCTTTTCATGATTAATCTAAAGAGCCCTAATTAAATTAATTGATTAAAAATTAAGAAACCATGAACCTAGGATGAGGATGATGAAAATTAGAACAAGTTAATGTAATTACTTACAATGATGTTCTAGGAAGGAATACTTGAGAGTATGGAAGCTAATGAGGATGGATTTAGTAGCTTAGTTGTTTTGGTGTTATGTGAATAGAGGAAAAAGATCGTGGTAAATTTTTGAAAGCGTAATGAGTTCTTTCCACGGTTCCCTCGGATCCTTTGTATTTGGGATCCGGCTAGTACAACTAGAGGGATCCGGCTACTGTGGACAGAAAGGGAGTTGTTTGGTATTATTTTTGTAGTATGCTTATAAATTAGCTTGCCCAAAAAAAATGGATGTATTTGATGAGGATTGTTTTGAATGATGATTTTATGAATTACATATCGAGGGTTCATATGTGATGACGGCGTTAGTTTGACGAGAAAAAAAATAACATCATCCCCTATGTTGAAAAAGACTAAAGGTGACGAAAGAGACTTCTAATGATGCTAGTGATTAGTTAAGCAAAGATAACTTATGACAATAAATGGGACTCATGTAACCTATCTAATAAAGAGTAAAACATACCTCTATGCTTCTTGATTTGGTATAATACCAAAAATACTTCATGAGCTTTTAAAGTAATCCTTTGTACTTGGTGTACATAGGTTGTGATTACTTTTAGATCCTTCCTTGAATGTTGACTTCATTAATCTTTGAATGAAGACTTTGAAGAGATTCTAGCACGAAGATTTCTTAAGAGCAAAAATGATTAGAATCATCTATCAATGTCCAACAAAATGATTTAAAAGAAAATATGACCAACAATAAAAAATCCTTCTTTGTAGTTTTCAAACATACACGGATCGTATCAAGTCTTTAAAGTACAACATACTTTAAGAAACTTGGTAACGAAGCTCTGATGCCAATTGTGGAAAACTAGAAGGGGGTTTGAATAGTTTTACCAATTTAAAACTTCCTTTTAAATATTTAGATCGACTTATGTCAATCCATTTGATTGTTTATGTTGGACGTTTATAGATGGATATATAACGTGAAATGAAATATAAAGAGTAAGAAGCACATCACCACAACACAAGTTATTTATAGTGTTTCGGCTACAAGGACACCTTCCTTGCCCTACTCCACTCCCCGAGTCACCTACTCGAGAGTTCGTAAGCACTACACCAACTCCTTGTGGCGGAGAAGCCTTCACAACGTCGCTTAACCTTTTTCCGGTACAAAGCTAAATACCGAGTTCTTTCACACCAAGGTGAACCACACCTAATACGACGTCGCCTACCCTTTATACGGTGCTAGGCTAACCACCGAGTTCTTTCACACCTTAGGAGAACTAATCCTATCACAACGTCGCCTACCCTTTATTAGGTACTAGGCTAAGCACCTTAGTTTTTTCACACCTTAGGTGAACTACACCTTCACGACACAACACCTAATCTCAAGGAGATCTACTCCTTGTTACAACACCATCAAGGATATCACCATCCTTGTAGATAAACAAATACACATATGTCTAACGATGCACCTCATCGATTATACGACCTAAGCATTCTCCCCAAATGCTACTTGATTTGATCCTTTGGCGCCCTTCACTAATGCCTTCGTCTTGACACCTTTAGCATCCTTCAATAATGCTTTGACACGGATGATGAGCACCTTTCACTAATGCTTTCATCTTGACACTTTCGGCATTCTTGACTAATGCCTTCAACCCAACATCTATGGAGAAAGGAAGAACTATCAACAAGAGAACCTTAGTAGTCTTGATGATGACGAAGCATGGCAACTCATGGACTTGAGTTTGCACGTCTTCAAGAGGTGGTGATCTCTCCTTTAAGAGGAACCTAGTAGATCACACAAAAACAAAGACAAACTACATAGATCACTTAGATCTGAGGTTAGAGGGTTAGAATACTTTGGGAAGTATGTGTGAAAAACCATGTGTAGAGAGAAAGAAATGGCTCTCTATTTATAGAGAAAATTCTCTTGTTCCCGGATCCACGGATCCCTACCACAAGGGATCCGGCTAGCACAAAGCTAGGGATCCGTGGTCCGCTCTCTTTGCCCATGGGTATTTTTGGTTATGGGTCATGGGTCATGGGTTATGGGTTGATCCATGGTTTTCTTTCTAGATACAATGAACTTGGTTAAGTGGTATATATAAAACCATGGGTTATGGGTCAAAACCATTTGCTAGTATTTTACCCATTTAGTATATACTTGTATTTACCCATTTTAGCATACACTTAGTTTTTACCCATTTTAGTATACTTAGTTTAAGTATATGTTTAACCCAATATGTAAACACTAGTTGTTGTACATATGTATCTAAATCATAAAATCACTTATACTTGTTTTAGTGTTTTATGTGACAACTTAATTGTGTTAGAAAACTATTAACTCAAACTATTTACGTACTCTATTTGTTTCGTTAAAATGATTTTACTTTTGTTATCGACAAAACATTAGAAGATCGTAAAATATAAGTAAACGTTTTTACGGCTTATTTGTATTAACAACCCTTTTTCACATTCAATTCTTTTTCATTCTTCAAACCCTTCAGTGCTTACCGAGACTTCATAACTAGAATCTTGTTGGGTTTATTCCAGTACTAGCTCAGTCTCAGTCCCCACTCTTCCCATATCTCATTTTTTTCTCCTTTTATTATCATACCTAAGAACTCTACACTATCTAGTGGATTGTCCCTGGGTAGATCCCTCCGGTTCTGGCGGATCATGGGAACAAATACCTAACCTTATCATCCTTATATCACCGTACATAAAGTAAATTTGGTCGGTCTATTCTGTATTGTTCATACATTGGACCAATCGAAAACCATTTGAAAACCAATCCAGATACTTGTGATATATTATCAAAGCATTTTGTACCTGAATTGTTTTTGATATTTTTATAAAAAGAGCTCCCCCTCAACATATTTGAATTCCTTTTAGCACACGGAGGCAAGAGGAAGGATTAACTTCTTTGATTACCATTTTCTAAAAGATATCAATATCACTTCCCTGATTAAATCAAGTAGATAAAGCATATTGGGGAAGGATGAGGTTTTCAAAAGTTTGCGCCCCCTCAATATGTGCCTCGAGGTTTGAACGAGTTTTGCACATACTAGAAATCTGCACTTAGATACAAATCAATCACGTTTCAATTCTTTGTGGTTTAAAATAGATGCTCCCCCTTAACTTGTGCATGGAAAATTTGAAATCGTTTGGCACATGTGGGGAGGAAAGCTTGCTAAAGAATTATGAAACCATTTATCAAATTATCAGTTTAAATCCAATTTAAATCAAATTCTCCCGATCACAATTTTCAAATCATTTGAGATTTGTGATCTCTGTAGATTTAAATTGATTTTGAAAGCTTTCGAGGAGAATTGTGACTTGATTATGAGAACATTTTAACTCATAAGGATCGGATTTTGATAAGGATCGGATTTTGAGACTTTACACTCCATTGATTAAACATGCATGATTATCTTTTGAAAACAAATTGTATGACGAACAACCTTTTGATTTAGTTGAAATCATTCTCCCTTTCAATCAATGACATAAGTTGTTGATTGAGAGATAGATATTTTGACAAAGTTAAGTCCGATGATTTTCAAAAATGGAGTTAGGTTATTTAACAGCAATTAGTTTTCATTAGATGGTAAGTAATTGTTTTAAAAATCGAGCATGAGATTTGAAAAACAAGATAAAGCATGGCTCTGTTCTTTCTTTGAAAAATGGGTTCTTGCACTGAAATACAGTAAACCATAGTTTCACTTTCTCCCAAATATATATATATATATATATATATATATATATATATATATATATATATATATATATATATATATATATATATATATATATATATATAAGTACCAGCTTGGCGTGATTTCCTAGCGTGAGACAATTAATGATATGCGATGATAGAGTGGTGGGTGGTGTAGTGGTCCGGTGGTGGAGGTTTTGTGGTGGTGGGATGGTGGTTGATGAGATGTGCGGAAGATGAGAGCATTTTGTATGGTTTTTGAGTGAATTGTGATAAGAGAGTATTAAATATGTCTTTACATATGTCTCTCTCTCTCTCATTTGACCATTCTATTTTTCCACTTTTTCACTTTTCCACTTTGACTGTTTTTCCATTTTATGTAGTATATATATATATATATATATATATATATATATATATATATATATATATATATATATATATATATATATATATATATATATATATATATATATATATATATATGAACATTCGAACAATATCTAAAGTCCCGTGTCATTCTTTGAATGAAAATACAAAGACCATAGATATTTTCGAATCGAAAAACATAATGAGAATGACAATATTTTTGAAAAATTTCAAGATTTTTCAAATTTTTATGGATTTTTGAAAGTTTTATATTTTTCTATTTGCTTTTTGAAGGTTTTGAAATTTTGTATTTTTCTTTTCGAATAAATATTTACAAGATATGGATGAAGAAAGACACATTACTTCTCTTCTTCCTCTTGAAGGCGTTTAAGTGTTTCGGTTGTAGACTCTTTAGACCAAGTGGTGGGAGGATAAACTCAAAACGTTCTCTAGGAAGAGCTTTGGTGAAGATGTCACTTCATGGTATTCAACCCACAAAATAAAGTTCCACCACACACGTTTTTCTACTTACTCCGATGAAATGATGTCGAATGTCGATGTGTTTTGCTCTTGAGTGTTGAACGTTGTTGCATGAGAGAGCAATAACACTTTTATTATCACATACAGGAGAGATTTTGTTGAATTCAAAGCCATAGTCGAATAATGGGATCTCATCCATAGGATTTGAGCACAACAAGATGACATGGCTATGTATTCAGCCTCTGAAGAGGAAATAGAAGTACTCATTTGCTTCTTATCACCCAAAAATTGAGCACCTCTAGACGTACTTTGACGTGTATCTTGACATCCTGCATGATCAGCATCTGCATAGGCTGTTAGTGACATACCCGTGTCCTTGAATACCAAAGTCCCATATTGATAGTTCCTTGGAGATACCAAAAGACCCGTTTAACCGCTTCAAGGTGCTTTTGGTAGGCTGCTTACGGTATCTAGCACACATTCAAACAACGAAACGAATGTCGGATCAACTGCTCCTTTCTTTCAATCCATAGATAGAAGAAACTTTGATAGCGTATCATACCATGCCCTTGGAGCTTGCTTCAAACCGTAAAGACACTTCTTCAAACGATAGGCGTGAAGGATGCTCGGATTCACAAAACGGGTTAGGCGGCGTATACGACTTCTTTAAGATCGTTAAGAAAAGCCGTTTTACATCCATCGATAGACTACCATGTTCTTACCGCATAGCCAAGAAGATTGGAGATTGCCTCGTCTGAGACAGCGGCAAATGATTCTTCAAAGTCAATACCCTCCTCTTGACGGTATCCTTTTGTAACCAATCGAGCCTTATTCTTTACAACATCACCATGCTCATCAAGTTTCACTTTGAAGATCCTCTTTAGAGCAATGATCATAGCACAATCTGGGCGGTACTAATTCCCATACATCTAGTCGATCAAACTCATGAATTTCTTCTTGCATGGCATTCAACCAGCTGTCTTCATTCATGGCGGTTTTAACATCTTTTGGTTCGACATAGAAATCTGATTTGAAGAAGCACCATAAGGCATGGGTTGCAAGTTGTTTCCGTGTAGATCTTTGGAAGAGAAGGGTTTCCAATGATGTTGTCCAATGGATGATCATGTGTCCACTTTCTAATGTGTTCATGTGGTTGTTTTTGAGGAACTGACGTACTTGAGAGTCTGTTAGGTTCCCATATATGTAACACAAGCATCAATATGTAGAAATAGAAGAGGAAGAGGATGAACAATAAACCAAACACACACCACGAATGTATAAAAGAGCTGATTCTGTATAGAGTGAGAATGAGAGAATAAATTGAACAACCAACCCTCAAGTGAGGGTTATTACTTAGTATTTATAGGAGAGGGAGCTAGGGCAACACTCCTAGTCCCTTCCTTTTCCTTATTGGACTAGGCCTAGGCTTATGGGCCTTCTACATAAGCCTAAGGCTAATTACTAACACAAAGGCCATATTAAGCTAACTATTACATATGAGTCACTAACACTTGAATTAGGTTTAGGAGTGATTCCAACAATCTCCCCTAATTGTTGGTGATGAATGAATCTTGTGGTGAGGTGGCGATGTAATAGTAGCTTTGGCGTCTTCGACATTCTTCTTTCTTGTGAGAAGAATTGCCTTGATTCGAACAATCTCCCAGTGTAGAGAAATTGTTTCTTTTGAGTATTCTGCTTTTCATTATCTTTTTCTTTTTATCTTTGTTCTTTGTGATGGTAGTGATAGTATGTTGTTGTTTATGCGCATCGGTCAGCTTCGCTGCTTCAGTGTCTCCCGTCTTTCTCTAACATGCTCACACGTTCTTTAACGTTGGATTACAGTTGATGAAGTTCTTTAAGTCTTTAAACTTTGTAGATTCTTTGTTGACGAAGAATCATTCTGACTTTGTGTTGCCTTTGATTATGACAGAACTTTCATAAGTGATGATGTTAGTATGTGCATGTGGAGAATCTGCGATCAGTCCGCTCCAGAGCTTCCATAAGAAGAAAACATAAGAAAGGTTAATAATAAGCGGATACCGGGCACTTAGTTCGAACTTTGAGAGTGTCAACGACATAGTGTGAAAACACAACTCCAATTCTCACAAAGGCCGTTTTTGAACCGGAGTCCCACAAGTGAGATACGCGATGTCTGAAGTACATCTACGGTTGAATGAGTCGCTGAGGTACACGAGCATCACCCCACAGTAGACCGTTTGAGACACACTAAGCGTAATCCACGGGGAGTTACCGAAGTGACACGCTATAGAACATTGATGTTGACCACAGCGAGGAGTTTCCATTCAATCACTGAGGATCACAATTGTGAACCTCTCATAAATGTTCTTGACAGATTGCTAAGATCTGTGTAGGACTCGATAATGTACCACTGAAGTTCTTATTGTTGAACGACAAGTGTTAAAATGTCAAGTGTTCCTAAGAGATATTTTGATGAATCTCGTGGCTCTAGACTCAATAGTGCATTTTGGTTTTCCTGAGACTAGGGAGAGGGTCTCCTTCTTGCAATCTCAAAGAAGCCGATAGTTTACGTTAGGGTTCCCTGTGAGAATGAAACAAGCTTCTTTGAGAGACTTGAGTGGCTAAGAAGGTTTAGTGCATGCGTCACTGGGTCCATGACGACTTTTATCTTCAATACTGGTGTCATCTAGTGACAACCAGGTATAGTTGAACGGTGTCTGCCCTAAGTTGAATAATCTGGAGGGCTATTTCTTTTCACCCTTTTCTTTGCTTTTCTTTTAATTCTTCAACTCCTTCTTTCTCCGATTCTCATTTTCTCCTTTTTATAATCATACCTAAGGACTTCTAATTCTAACTATTGGTAGTGTCCTTGGGTAGATCCCTCCGACTCTGGCGGATCATAGGACGGTTATTCCTAACCTTAATCACCTTATAACTCCATTGCCATAAACCATTTTCATGAAAATCTCTCGAAGTGTTTGTGAATGAAAAAACATTTTGTACCACTTGAGAGAGTTTTATCTTTTAAGAAATACTCCCCCTCCACGTCTTAAGTGTTTAAGACATAAATGCGCGGTGAGAGAAGAGCGCGCACTTTTGAATTGATCGACTCAAGATTGACAATCCCTTGCGAGAAACGATTACGTTGCATAATTAAAGAGTTACATTGTCAACTTTTAGGTGACAACTAGCTCTAATAACTACTTTGAAGGTGTGGACAAACCTCGAAAGGTTGTCAAACCCGTCAAAGTTCATGTCTATCAAGAGCTTCTCGAATAGGTACAATTTACTTGGATAAGTCTTTGGAAGACAAATCTTTTCAATGTATGACTGTTCATTTCCCGTCAATTCATGGGTTGAAGTCTTTTCACACGAGGATTCAATAGCAAAACACAACATATTTCTTATCACATAATTTTCTCCCCCTCAAAAATGGCATATAAGTGTTATTTTTGAAGACATGTTGAGAATAAATATGACCATTTTGAGTTTTGTGGGAAGATTACACAAAGAACAGTTTGTGAACAAAGTTTGTAAGTCAAATACTCCCCCTCAACAATTGATATAAACGGTTGAGGTTTTTGAAAAAAACATAAGGGGAAGTACTTGTCCTTTTGAGCGAAGCCTTTGAAAATTGAAAGGTTTGATAGGTTTTACTCAAAAGTAAGAAGATTCGCTCCTTTTATAAGGATTTTGGCACTGAAGCGTACCACATGGTCCTTTCTTGACAAGAACAGGTTGTACACTGTTATGTGTGCACAAGCCATTGTCATATATAATCACACATCCAAATGAATATGAAATTGAAGCAGATTAAGGGGTACCAGGAATGTCGGGTAGTTCTGCAAGAACTCGGGAATCTGGCGGTCGTGGATAGCCTGTGAGATTAATCGTTGACGACCAAACGAAACTCTCCAATGTTCTGAACTGATCTCTACGAAACAACCTTTCATCAAGCATCTTGATGATTCTCTGTACATTCCGTCTTTCTTGAGAATTCCATCTCGTTGGTGACCCAATGCCTTGTTGAATCGCCTTTAACGGTATATGCTAGCCCATCCCGACATGCTTCAATGTTGAATCTCCAAACTTATGAAGCTCATTACCGCCCATCAAGCATTTGCGGTTGGAGTGAACTGCGATGAACTACTCCAAAGGTTTTGTGATGGGAGTGAATTGAGGGAATTGGTTGATGTCGGGAAGTTCTAGCTGAGGTGCGGTGAAGTGGACACGAGTCGATCTGAGTCAACAGCAAGTTGCAAATCTTCTACCGCGTTCCGGATCCGCGATGCTTCGATGAAGATAAGCAAGGACTTGATGTATTCACGTTGAATTTCTGTCGAGAATTGTCTCATGCGTCCTTGTACCTTTGCAAGATAGATCTTCAATGCGTTGAGACAAATTCGGAAGTCCGCTGCAAAAAGCATAGTCCTTTTCGTCTTGTCTTTTGACCACGATGTTCTTTAGGAAGGTGTAGTCCCATTTAGACGAAAGAGCAACCTGCTTAATAGCAACGATCCCTTGACCACTATACACTTCATGTTGAGATTTACGAACCTGGCAGCTTCTGTAGTGGATTCGGTGTTCGGCCAATGGTGAATCCCATACATTGCATTGATGTCATACTCTTCCACTCTGTTGTTGAACATGTGGGTAGCCTTTTCTTCAATGGCTATGCAGTTGGAGTATATTGCTGCCGGGAGCGGAAGTGTAAGTGATCTAGCGTATTTCCTTGACGCATCGCTACCATGTAGAAGAAATTCCAGGTCGTTGTTGAAGAAGTATCGAAATGGAATCTTAGGTTGATCAGGTTGACCGATGGTAGGTAGGGGTTTAGTCCAGTCTGTGTAGTAGGGAGCTTTGTCTTTGCGGGTGTATTCGATGTTTGCTTCAGGGTTGAGCCAATCAATGTTTTTGGACATGGCTCGTGCTATGTTTTCAAGGTGATATTCAACCTCAATAGAACTTTCCGAGCTGTCTTTGAGTATTTGAAAGGCTTCATTCTTGATACGCTTCAACTCTGATTTCATCATCTTCTTCACTCGGAACTTTGATTGTAGTAACTTAGCATGCTCTAGCGTACTACCTCCTACCATATCTTGGTCATCCGTTAAGGCGGGTGTAGCAGCAACAAGTGTGGAAAACCATTCGTATTCGGTGTCATCATCGTCTAGCCATGAAACGACATCAGCCTTAGTCGTCTTCTTCTTCTTCTTAGGCCTAGAGGAGGATGTTGGTTCCTTTGTTGTCTTTGGGAGATGGGTTGTTGTTGGGGCTCAGGGATTTCCTCATCGTCACCACCCGTATACTCAAAGTGATCACGGTTTTAAGTGGGGTGGTTCCGAGAATCAGTTTTTCAGTAGAAGCGAGGAGGAGATCGTTTTGGTGGTGAAGTCCTTCGGGGTGGAGGTGGCATTGAGGAAGATTCACCAGACTTCTTTGGACATTTAGGTCGAGAATCCTTGTCCTTATCATCGTCATCTCTTGGTCGTTTTGGTTGACTTGCTGATTCTTTGCATGAAGACCTGAGTTGATAATCTAATAGAGTCTCAAAAAACTTAGCTTCATAAGTGAAGGTTCGACTCTTTTGACATGCGCATTACCAATTTGGCGATTAACTCGGTTTGAAGGTCGATTCTTTGGCCATTATATTTTTAACCAATGCGGCGATGTTTGAGTAAGTTGTGCTGAGAACACTTATCTATCAGAGGCGATGTCGAGAAGAACTTGTAGGTATATTCTCTTGCTCGTCTTTTCAATTCCTTTTGGAAACCTCCTTTGATAAACTGCTGGATTTGTACCCTTTCTGTCAACAACTCGTTTATCAGTCTTGAAGAAAGTTGATTCTGTCGCGAGTTGATTGATTTTTGTTGGTAACATCCTTCTTCGTACTTGCTTGACAGCTTTAACAATCCTTGTTTTAGCACGGGATAACCAAGAGTCTGTTGGTTTCTTCTGATTTGGAGGTGGATTTGGTTGATCTTTTGGATGGTGGTGGTGAGGAATGAGAAGATGAGTCCGATGATGAGATGTGAGGTGACTCTGGGTCCTTTGGAGGATCAGAAGTTTTCTCCTCGGAACAAATTGGACATTGAGAAGAAAATCATTAGAGTCATCTTTTTCAGTTTAGTCTTTACGCTTTGGCATGAGCTGCGACCTCTTCATCGACTTTTCTTTCTCGGAATTCTCTCTTTTACGGTTCCTCCGGGGTTTTGTTGTTGCACAAGAGTGGTGGCACCGGTTCCCTTATCGGGTTGATTAACCATAAGGTTGGTGTAGATTGAGCCACCACTCGACCCTCGGGAACCACCATTTGATCCTTTGCAAATGCTTCGGCAAAATGTTTATGTGCGAGTTCCTTTAACTTCCTTTGATATTCTTTGCTCATCTATTGGTTCTTCTCGAGCTCTCCTTATCATGTTCAATCACAGAGTTTTCCCTTACCTTTGGCAATTGTTGGATTGGGAGGTTTAGCTACTGATGGAGTTATATCATTCTTGATTTGAGTAGAAGACCTCATCGTCTAACTCGGTTTCCTCAGAGCTTTCGTCCACTAGCTTTCTTGGCGGTTCAGGCTTAGGTACGGGAATAGGAACAGCTTCCTTAGAAGGAACTTTCCTTTTAAGTGCGGGTTTCCTCTTAGGGAACTTCCTTTGACTCTCTGTGCTTGTAGCACTGCCTGCACTCCCTCGTCTGGTTTTCCTGGTAGGTGTGCCAGAAGATTTTTCATCTAGAAAACCAACTTTGTTCTCTTGCACAGCTTTCAGATACCTTTTGTAAGAGTTGAGCCTTTTGAGTTCATTTGAGAGAGGTGGTGCGGCAGCACCTGTGTTTCTGGTAGTTGACTCCTTAAATCTGGCTGTTAGAGTGGGTTGAAACATGTCGAGATTATCAGGATCATTGATTCTCTTGGGGATATCAGGATTATATCCAAGTGCTCTTTGGATCAACAGTTTTGTATATGATATAGGAATCTTTGAGCCAAGCTTTTTGAGGAATGTCATAATGTCATCCCATATCGAGCTTCAATTTGATGTGTTTCATGTTGATGACGAGCCCAAAAGATTTTCAGTTCCACGAGCTTGGGGTGCTCATAGCGTATCACGACCAGAAAGCAGATTTTGTGATGATGATATAAAGGGTTCTCCAAGGCTGAGGAATGTTCTTTAGATCCACGTGTGAATTCTTATTGATTACTCCACGAAGCCGTCATACCCAATATCAATCAAGAATTGTAGAACAGTCTCTTCGTTAGTGCGGCGAGTATTCATTGGTATGATGTCGGGAATGAGGAGGACAACTCTTAAATCTGCAGCGTGATAGTGACTTGTTTGTGGTTGAGAGTCCGCAGTCCGCGACTTCGCTTTGATCTTTGCATTGTGTTCGGAAGCGATGAATGTAGATCTCGGAATAGTGCGAATGAGAGCATGTTCTGATAAGGATGGTTCTTCAGAATATCCACAGCAATCAAGCAAGAGGACTCTGAGCAGGTGAGAGTTTCAAAGTCAACCCGAAGGTTGTTCTTTCCAATCTTCATTGGATAGCCATTAGAGAAAATGTCAGCAATGGTGAGAATATTTGGTGCATCCACATTCATTTGAGCGTCCATGTCGTGATTTGAAATATATTTAGCCAATAGAACCAACATATCGAAAGACATAATGTTAGTCAACAGAAGGTTTTATTGTCTACTTATTGAATGAGATATGTCAATGATTGTTACGAGTCCACAGTCACTTGTTTGTTCAAAAGTCCAATGACGTCGTGATAAGTTTTGTGAGTTAGTTAACTTTAGGTTTTAAAGTTTATGTTATCACACATTTTTCACAACATATTAAACGTTTTAAGCTTATTAGTGACATTATTGGTTTCGTGACGTTATGATTAATTTATTTACAAGTTTGCACGCGTAACAATTCATGATGAAGGTTTAATCAAGGCTTAGGCGTAAAAATGGTAGCTTATGCGTAAGGAGTTATCTGCGTAAAGGCGCAAGCTTATCGTAGGACCTTGTCTTACGCGTAAAATATGGCGTGGGAAAAAGGGTCCTTATGCGTAGAGCTTAGCGTGGCGTATATAAACCTTACATAAAGGCTTTCGTAGAGTAGACCTTATGTGTAGATGTCACTATTTACGCATATCCTTCACAGGATACTGCGTAGTCCATATGTAGAACCTTACAGCGTAAGCGCTCGCGTAAGATTTCTCTTACGCATAACATGCTAGGCGTAAGGTGATCCTTATGCGTAGATGTCTAACAACCTTGATTCTGATTTTTATGTGTAGCAAACCTGAAATAAATCATCATAGCATCAATATTAACACATACATTCATTGTATAACAGATCATGGCATGAATACTCATTAAACAGTTTACGCGTAATGAACCTTATGCGTAAACCAAAACCCTAAAGTTCAAGAATCACGCGTAAGAAATCTAGCCATGGTATTTGCATCAAAGTTAATCTGGTGGTTCTTAGATGTCATGTGAGTGTTATGACCAATTTTTAACATCAAACTCTCAATGAATCAAAAATACCCAAATAGCAAGAACATTAAACCCTAATTTCTAATTAACGATTAATTAGTGTTTCTGGGTTGATTCAGAGCCTGGATAACATCAATTCACTATAATAACCATATCATGCAACTATCTTTTTGACCAAAAACCATTCACATTTGAAAATACCCAAACCCACGCATAAACCCTAATTAACAAAATCACTCAATTCGTGTATCTGGGTGTGTTTTAGTGATGAAAGTATAATCATTGATGTTATATAAACGTTTTGACACAATCTTTTTCACCACAAACACCCATTCTTGATTAGGTGTTCTTACGCTTATGCGTAGAACACCAAATTGATCATAACTGAAAATCTAACCGTTAGTTTTTGATTTAAATCAAAACCTTTGTTTGAAAACACGTTTAGATTAAGAAGTCACTTACAAAATGATGATCCAACAAACGGATTTGAAGATCGATTTATATGCGTAGGATATGGTTTGGTATGTGTAATAAATGTGAAGATAGGAAGTTAGGTGGAGTGTTTTATTAAAAGTAACTTTAAGATTTTGACAGTTTTAGTCCCTCCACCTTTTCCATTTTCATCCAAAGCCTTTAACTTCCATTTTGGTTACCAAACGAAGAATATTTGGAAATAACTTTGACGACACTCCCCCTCGACTTAAGAAATAATGAAAGTTTATAAATTTTAGTCCGAGGAGTGTCAGAAACCATAAATATGACCACCATTTAAAGAAACAATTGGGATAGTGTAACATGCAAGTACACGGTTGATTTGAAACAGTTAAGTATTAAATTTTCTCCCCCTCAAAACTTGATCGGAAAAAATATTGAATTTTGAAAGATTAGAGTGTTGACGGAAGAAATGTATTTGCCATGTTAAGAGAAAAATAGATAGAAGAATATTTTTGTTGTTTTATCTGATTTTATATTTTTGTATTTTGTTTTGAAAAATATTTACAAAAGAGGTTTTGGTGTTTGATTGGTTTTAAGAATGTTTTAAGAGTTCATCCAGTTCCTCTTGAGTCAAACACCGCATACCAATCCGATGGACCAACTCATTAAACCTAGTAGGAGCTAAGGCTTTGGTGAGAAGATCGCCAATTGGTATTACGTACCACAAAATATAATTCAACAGTACTGTTCCGTGGTCCTTGATGAAATGATATCGAAGATCGATGTGCTTTGATTTAAGTGTTGACGAGTTGCACGCGAGATGCAATAGCACTCCGATTGTCGCAATACATTGGGATTCTATCAAATACGTAACCATAGTCTTTGAGTTGTGTTCTCATCCAAATGACTTGAGCACAACATGCGGACATGGCTACATATTACCTTGCTTTGAGACGGCGATGTACAATCCGCTTCTTCGATTGCCATGACAACAGTTTATCACCAAGAAATTGTAAAGCTCCTGAAGTACTTTTACGTGAATCTAAGCATCCTGCGTGATCAGCGTCTAAAAAGGCGATTAGTTCAAAACCATAATCCTTCGGATACAAAATTCCCAAATTAATGGTTCCCTTGATGTATCGGAGGATTCTTTTAGCCTCAGAGAGGTGGGTTTTAGTTGGTCTCGACCGATACGGGAGCAAAGATATACGGAAAAAACAATATCGGGCACCTAGCTGTTAGATACATGAGAGACCCAATGATACTACGGTATTTGGTAGGGTCCGCCAATTTCCCATGTAAATCAGCGTCTAGCTTCTTGGTATGAGCCATTGGTGTGGCGTAGGTGTCACAATTTTGCATTCCAAATTTGTGTAGCAATTCAAGGGCATATTTGGGTGACTCAAGAATATACCACGGGGTGATTGATGAACTTGCATTCCAAGGAAGAATGTGAGTTCACCCATCATTGACATTTCAAAATGTTTTGTCATAAGTTTTGCCAAAGCATTTGAGTATTTTAAATGTGTTGACCCAAAAATGATGTCATCCACATAAATTTGAACGATTAAGATGTGAGCCCCGTGATATTGTATAAAGAGTGTAGGGTCGACCGAACCTTTGATGAACTTATTGGCAATGGGAAGGGATGATAACTTATCATTGCACCAGGGGCTTGTTTGAGACCAGTAGAGAGTTTTCTTCGGTTTGTAGACATGATTAGGGAACTCGGATCAACGAATCCTTACGGCGGCTAACATAAACCGTTTCCTTGAGTTGTCCATTGAAAGCGGTTTGACATCCATTTGAAGACCGTGATGTTCATGTGAGCCGCAAATGCCGGAAAAATCCGAGCGACCTCAAGACGAGCAAGCAGACAAATGATTCTTCAAAGTCAATTCTTCCTGTCTATAACCCTTAGCCACCGGGCGTGACTTGTTTCTAATTACGGTTCCTTGGCATCCATTTTGTTTTCCAAATCCATTTTAGACCAATGACGAAGACCCTGTTGGCCTTTCAACCAGTTCCCATACTTCAAGACGTTTGGTGTTGGTTGAGTTCTTCTGCATGGATTCAATCGGTTGTCCTTTGTCATTGCGTCTTAATGTTTTAGGCTCAGATTGGCGGGCGGTGAGTGCATAAATGCAATGTTTACCATCTATGTGAAGTCGTTGTCTCGTTCACTTGGTTGATTCGGGTTGCCAATAATATTCTCAAGGGGATGGTCTTTTGTCCAACGATGTATGGAAGGTTGATGTTGATATACATTATGCAGATTTTGAGGATTCAAATGGCTTGTAGATGATTTCAACATCATCAGTGCAGCAGTTTCATTGGCAAGCGGGTTAAAGCATTTGGATCAAAATCTGCAGGTGGGGTTTCATCATTGAACATCATCGCGGTTCACCGTCGTTGGAGTAGTTTGTTCAACTTGTTGTTGTAGAGTCAACTGGTGGTGCTTTTCAATAGAAGTTGTTGTAGCGGTGTATCGGTATAGGAGTATTATCGGTTGAGCGGAAGCGGCGGATACACACAGACACGTTCATCAATATCGATCACGAACGAGGAGCAAATAGCCTTTCCATTTGTTGGCCAGTAAGGCGAGGGGCTTGTTCGGTGATGATGGGGTTTGGGGAAAGTTTAAGCGGTTGTGGGGTCCAAGCTGTTATACTCGAAGCCATATCGGTAAGTTCATCAAAATTAGCATGAATCATTTCCATAACCTGCTTTGTCAGACGATTCCAGATCCGGTAACCTTTTGAGTTCTCACATTATCCAATAAATACTCAATGTCGACTTTGGCTTTGAGCTTTCAAAGTCATCACGATCATTATTCGGATAGCAAAGGGATCCAAATACATGAAAGTGTTTAAGATTCAGTTTACGGTTGTGGAGAAGCTCAAATGGTGTTTTGTTGTGGCGTTTTGTAATCATTGAGCGATTCTGAGTGTAGCATGCGGTTGAGACAACTTGACCCACAAGTCACGGAAGTTTAGCATTGATTAACATCGTTAAACTTCCACTAGCGTCACGGTTTAGATCTTTCAACAACTCCGTTTTGTTACGGTGTGCGGGCAATAGATGTCGATGCTCAATTCCCACTTTCTCATAATATTCGAAGAGTTTGATTCACAAATTCATTCCTTTGTCTGTGAATTTGTGGACGGTTTTAGAATTTAATTTGAATTTTCGTGAGAAAGGTGATGATCATCTGTGGAGCTTGGTCTTTACTTCCAAGAAAATAAACCCAAGTCCATCTTGAGTAGTCATCAACAATTACCAAGATGTAGCGTTTGCCATTAACCGTTTGCACGCGCATCGGGCCACACAAATCCATGTGAAGAAGATGAAGCACATGTTGAGAGCTGTGTTCCACCTTTGAAGGAAAATGAGCACGAGTGCTTTTCCCTTGTTCACAAGCTGAGCATAGATGATCTTTAGAATACCTGAATCGTGGGAGACCTTCAACAAGTTTTTGTCGAGCAAGGTTGGTTATGGTTTGAAAGTTTAGATGTGATAGATGACGGTGCCATAGCCAAGATTTTGTAGATGTAACCTTTGAGAGTAAAAAATTGGGAGATGAAGCGATCATGTCTTGCATAGAGATAGTGTAGAGAATGGATGAGCGTTGGCCAGACATAAGATCATTTCCTTAAAGATCACGAATGAAACAAGTTTTCTCCCTGAAAGCTACTTCCAAGTCTCCATCACAAAATTGACCAACTGAGAATAGATTGTGACCGAGGCCTTCCACATAATAAACCCTGCTAATTTCGATGTTACAATTAATGTAATCTCTGTAGCCCATGATAGATGCGAAGTGATCATTCCCGAATCTGGCAGTGCCAATGAACTTTGAAACAAAGTTTGATAACAGTTTAAGGTTGCCTGTCATGTGTCGGGAACATCCGCTATCAACAATATAGAGAATGATCTGTATCACCGGATTGACACAGCGACACAGGATGGAATAGAAGTAGATGTGGAACCCGAAGTGTTAGGGTTCCTCGGATTCTATAGTTGAAATACACACATCAATGATTTTAGGTATCCATTTAAATCCTAGTGTATTATGTATCCATTTCCGCCATCTCCAACTAGTCTTAGCTTTAGTCTTAGTGAATGTGCTAGGTGGTACAATAATCCTTGGAGGTGATCTGGAACTACTGAGGGACATCAAATCGTTTCTTAGAATCTAAAGAAGGCTTTACCAAGCACGAATTAGAAGCATTAGTGGGCCTAGAGGTATTCCGAATCTTAGGATTCCGTAAACGTGACAAGATAGCCTTAGCAACACATTTATCATGACAATCAGAACGCATACTTTTACGACAAATAACACAAGATGCATCTGACTGAATATCAAAAGTACTTAAAGGTTCAATATTAGTTACAACACTTTTTCCATTACATTTGTCGGACTTATATCTAAAGTGGGTGCAACTGGAGTCTTATTCAAAGTCCTATGGTGTTCTTCTACTTCAACATTCTTTATTTGTCTTTTCTTAGGTCGCAACTTCCTATTCTTCCTTGTATTGCTCCTAGGCCGTGAAGTGCGACGTTTGGAAAAGAGGCAACTAGTCTGTTCATGATGGGGAAGCACATTAGTAACTTGTGTTTTGTCGTAGGTATTAGGGACATGATTTCTAAGTGTTACAGGTGCAGCTCCCTTAATGATGCTAGGCTGAACTTGTTCATACTTTCCTAACATTTCCCTAAACTTAAAACTAGTGTGCACCAGCTCTTGATTTTCGAAGCGAAGATTTCCAGAAAAATTCATGACTTCTTTAGTGTATG
>OU343224.1:89684269-89934040 GCA_910596185.1 Chrysanthemum makinoi
CTGATTGGTTGATGCTGGTTCTCGCAGTTCTCGCAATTTATTTGGTTCTGACAATAACCTCACCCTATATATATATGTATGTATATATATATAAGTAAAGCAAATAGATAAAGAGTAAAGGAACACAAAACCACGACACAAGTATTTATAGTGGTTCGCCTACAAGGACACCTTCCTTGCCCTACTCCACTCCCCGAGTACCCAACTCGAGAGTTTCTAAGCACTACACAACACAAGCTCCTTAATGTGGCGGAGAAGCCTTCACAACGTCGCCTACACTTTATCCAGTACAAGGCTAGACACGGAGTTCTTTAATGAGGTAGAACCAAACCTATCATAACGTTGCCTACACTTTATCCGGTACAAGGCTAGATACCGAGTTCCATTACAAATGAGGAACTACTACCCAAAGGAGAACTCCTTTTTACAACACTTGAAAGGATATCAATATCCTTTAACCCAGATTACACAACTATACATAGACGCACCATATCGGATGTACACCTTCTTCACTATACACCAATGCCTTCAATACGACACACTATTGGAGGGAGAGAAGAATTATCAACAAGATGCACTTCAGTGGTCTTGATGATGACGAAGCTTAGCAACTCATGACCTTGAACTTGCACGTCTTCAAGAGGTTGTGATATCGCCTTTAAGAGGAACCTAGAGAATCACACATAGAGAAAAATACATAGAATGATCCTTTGGATCTGAGGTTAGAGAGGTTAGAACATAGAGAGAAGGAATGTCTAAAAGGGTTGGTGAGCAAGAGAGATATGGCTCACTATTTATAGGCAAAACTGCCTACTGTTCCACGGTTCCGGCGGATCCCTTACCCAAGGGATTCGGCCAGTGCAAATCGAAGGATCCGGCTACTGGGTCAGTTTAGTCTGGATTTTGGGTTGCAAACCGGGTCATGGGTTATGGGTTATGGACCATTGGTCATGGACTTTGGATCATAGATACCCAACAAGATACAATGTACCTAGTCAATAGGTTATGGATCTTGGCTCATGGGTCATGGACTTTGGTTCATGGATCATGGATAATATCTAACATGGCTTCATGCATGATGTCATGCAATCGGTCATGGGTTATGGACCATGCTCTATGGGTATGGGTTATGGATTTTGATTTTTACCCATTATTTTCCCATTACAAGTTATATTAAGCACATATATATTTTTATAAAATATAAGTAAACAACATTACTTGTAAGTGTTTTATAAAAATGGTTTTGATTTTATATAACTTATTTAACTTAACATGTTTTGATGGTTTTATATGTTTAGTAAAAGTGTGTTAGTAAACTATTGGCTCAAAGCTTTTACGCATTTTATTTATTTTGTTAAAATGATTTGACGTTTATTATCGACAAAACATTAGAAGATCGTAAAATATAAATAAACGTTTTGTATGATTTATTTGTATTAACACATCCCACACCTCCTTTTCATTAAACCTTTTCTCAAGTACTCTCGCATCTTCCACTGTTATTTTTCCTATTTCACAACAAAATGTCTGCCTATTCATTACCCCTTCGGTGAACAATGACTTATAATGTCTAGTCACCTTCATTTTTATTACTTTAGGATCCTCGCACCACACCCCGTTAACCATAAGTCCCCTCAAATTAAACTTGTTATTCCTCTTCTTAACGTACGAGTGAAAAAACTTTGAATTTTCACCCCATTCCACATCCCACCTAATTCTAGTTTTTTGTCAAAGCATATTGCTATACTTACTCTCCTTTTCCTCCCATCGTTTCCTCGCCTCCAACCATGATTTTCTCTCCTCCTCATTCAACGATATTTTTTTCGCTTCCAATTCTCATCTCATAGCTTCCTTCTTATATGATTCTATAATCATTTTATGATCACCAAATCTATCCTTACTCCACGTCCTAAGGCTAGCCTTGACATTTTTTTTATTTTATCACGGAACCTACAATCCGGCCGAGTACTCCTCACTTCCTTTTTCCACATCTCTTCTACTATATACTAAAAATCCGGTTCATCCATCCAAATATTAAATATCCAAAATGGCTTTGGCCTAAAGTCAAGGTCGACATCTTTTAGGACTATTGGAAAATGATCCGATAACATTCGATCTAAAAAAATAACCGAAATATTGTCCCACAAATTACTAAAATCATCATTCAATAAAAACCAATATAGTTTGAACTTTAACCCATCGTCACTAACCCTAGTAAATTTCCTACCGCCTATTGGAATCTCAACTAGCCTCATATCATTTATGAAATCGTTGAACTTGGTCATTTCCTTCACATTTAGTTGAGAAATATCTCTATCTACATTACTTTTAACCACGTTTAGATCCCAAAAATACACCAAGCTCCCCGCCACCTATTGATCAACCTCGATAATTTCTCCCATGATGACGATTTTTGACGACTCACGTGCGGCCCATATAGACATACCAAGAAAATATCCTCATCTTTTCCCCTCTACGCACCTTTTACTGCAATAAATCTTTCATCCCTAATCACCTCCTTACATGTGAAAACCCTCGTATCCCATATCAAAATTAACCCACCCCCCCCCCTTGAGTTCTCGATTGCAAACAGCTGTGCGTACCCTTTCCCGCCCCATATATTCTCTACCCAAAGATCATCAACTGAACCCATATCAAAATTAACACCCCTTCCCCCTTGAATTCCCGATTGCAGGCAGTTGTGCGTACGCTTTCCCACCTCATATATTCTCTACCCAAAGATCATCAACCGAACTACTTTTTGTTTAATGGAGACCAATAACATCAGGCTGTTAACGCCTAATTTTAGATTTAACCCACCCTTTCTTTCCATCCTCACCCATCCCTCTCACGTTTAAAGATATCAATTTCATAAAATAATAATACCGAAACATTACAACTTACCGGCCAAACAGTTATGTCTGAATACCTTCACCTCATCCTTCGTTATTCCTTTCACGCTCTGAATCCTCCAGCTTCTTCTCCTCTTCTGCTAGCACCCACGAAATCCCAATTATCTCTCTCACTTCCTTCACCTGTTCAATACTGATATTACACTTATTACTATCCACTTCTTCATCCTTTACATACCCCAAACCGGAATACCCTACCGTTATCACTAGCCTCCTCATAATACTCCTTATAAATGTCTGAGATTCCTTTTGTATCCACACCTAACCCCTCCACCACGGTGTGCCTCGCCACTTCCATCGTTTTTTAACACTTCTCCGACCAATCCGCTTTTTATTATTTACCTCTACACAAGATTATAAATATCGATCAGCGGTATCGTGGCGGTCGACCCCCGCGAAGCGCCATTTCGGTCTTACGATGGCGGCGCCATGGCGAAGACCATAACAACAAAAAAGTAAAAAGTTTAACATCCTTGAAAAATAAAAACCATAAGTTCATAATTATTTATCAATTTATATATATATATATATATATATATATATATATATATATATATATATATATATATATAATCCAATAAGAGCACACGGTATGGAGAGAAATTAACATGCCAAATATCCATTTTTCATGCCATTGGTGAGCCAAACCATATCACCACTTGTGTTATTCGTGAGCCAAAGGTATTTGAGCCATTCCAATGGCTCAAGCCATTTATGACGTTTAGTGTTTTTTTGTGTGTATTGTGAGTGAGTGAGTATTTTTAGTGGGGTATTTTGTGGGACCTAATAACATGTTAATGGTGTGTTATGAGGGAGGGTGTTTTAGTTATTGGTGAGTTATTGGAAGGTGTATGATGTGGCGTCGAGGTGGCATACCAATAACGTGTTATTGGTATCCATCATACCTTGTGCTCTAAGAAGTAAATTAAGATAAGAAGTGGTAATAAGTGACTATTACGACACATTTAAGATGCAACGACTTGGATTAGATGCATCTCTATTTATTTAGATGCACCCCCTTGAGTTTCAAAAGAAAATGATGTAAATTCATTTTTATTATTCAGTCACGTGTAGAGGAACAAAATAAAATATGCATATCTCTCTCTCTCTCTCTCTCTCTCTCTCTCTCTCTCTCTCTCTCATATATGGGATAACCCAAAGTATCCTCACTTTTTTTTATTCGGATAAACCAAAGTATCCCGGACTAGGATAAACCAAAGTATCCTACCTAAGAATTCACCAATGTATTCTCCACTTGGAAAGACAGAAAAAAAAATAATAATAATAATAAAAAAAAGTAAAAAAAAAAAAATTGCATTAAAATCAAATGGATTAATCTTTGACAAACAAAGTAAAATCCGTAAACATGCAAACCAAATATCTTTTACCGGGAGAGATTACAAGAGGTATAGCCGAGCATCACAATCGTAGACCCCATCTCTATTTTGCCTAACATGTTGTTACGTATTCTAATTAGGCCAAAGGAATTAAATCCGTTATGTCGTATGCACGTTCGCTGAGAAATAAAAATAACATACATCAAATATGAATGTGGCGGCTTAATATCTTTAATGATTGATCTCTGTACTAGGAAAATGACTGCGATTGGTTTTCTTTGAGAATGATGTCGGATTTTTTTTAATGATGTGCTTTTTTTGTGATTTTGCATGGGGAGGGCGGATAGACCGTCCACCCAGTGCCACTACCCACTTCTACTAAGGCTACCCTATTCATACGGGTCTATCCCATAGATTTGCCACCTTTGTCCCCTCACTTTTTCAGTATAACACAGTTTTTTGTCAGTTTCTGTTCCGTATTTCTGACAGTTTTAAGCGTTTGACGTATTAAACTTTATATTTACTGTTCCGCATTTTCAGGTTTATAGCTTTTTGATATAAACAAAATTATAAAAAAAAATAAATAAAAAATAAATAAAAAAAATAGCCACCGTATGAATAAAAACATATAACTCAGCCCTTTGCATGTCTATTTATAATAGACATGTAGCTTTGACACTAAGAAACATAAACCCTAAACCTAATCAGGCGTAAGCCCACAACCTATCTAATATGACATGTCAACAACAGGCCGATTAAGAAATCTAACGAAATGTGTGCATTCTTTTCCGAAACAACAAAAGTATGCATTTAGTATTAAACTAACAAAATCCTTAAATAAAAAACATTTTCACACTACGCATGTTGCTGTTATGAATATAACTCGATTATCTACTCCATCTACAGTACTTATCTAGTTGAAGATACCTTTTAAGTCATCTTCTAACATTTTGAGTCGGATGGGAAATCTGTTTTTCACATTTCCAAATATTTTTCAATATATTTTGTAAAATAACATGAGATCAAATGGGTTAAAGTGATTGGTCTTAAAGCTTCTATAACACTTAGTAATATATGTAGAAACTAGAAAGGGGGAGGGTGAATAGTTTCAACGGTTTAAGTTACGTTTTAAAACAAGTTTATTCTTTTTGAAAATCTTTTCAATTCGAAGTTATATAATATCAATCAACAATAAATGAACACAATAAATGTAAACGAAAAATAATAATAGAGTATGAAAGTAAAGAAAATAAATAGAAAGAACGATCAAACCAATACGCAAAGATTTATAGTGGTTTGGGTACAAAGCCCTCTCTTCGCCCTAATCCACTCCCCGAGTATCGCACTCGAGAGTTCACAATCACTATTTCAAAAAGCTCCCTTTAGGCGAAGAAAATGATACACCTTTGCTTACACCGATGTCCGACACTAAGCAAAATGTTGAATTCTAATCCTAGCTCGAACCAATCTACACAACACTACACTCAATACTTCACAGACTTACACACTTTCCAAATCTACACACAACACTTCACGGACATACACCTCGTTCGGATCTACACACAACACTTCACGGACTTACACCTCGTTCGGATCTATACTTACATGACAATACTCGACTTACAAACAAGTTGGATCTAACAATATACAAGAATGGAGGTAGAGAGTGTTTAGATCAAGAGGAGAATCGTAACAAAGGTTGCGTGTGGAATGCCTATTCTACAACACTTCATTTCTTGGAGGATACGAGTGTTCTTCTCTTTACACTTTGATGAAAGAAAGAATGTGATCACTTATAAACAAATATAAACATGTTAATGTGATCAATTAAGAGGGATTAAAAAGACAGAAAGTTTGTGTGCTCAAGAGGTATCAAAATCAGTTGAAGATAGTGCAGTATTTATGGCTAGCTGGAGGAGCGGGGGACGGTCTCGTAAACATGGACGGTCACCTATACTTAAGGGACCATCACCCCTATAAGGGATCATACCTAGGACGCTCCTATTTTTGTTCTGTTGTGGTGAAATATTTTTTCTGGTGAAGGTGCTATTTCCTTGGGCAGGAAAAGCCAGATTTAAATAATTTTCTTATTAAAACATTTCCTTATAAATACAAAAATAATTTGTGTAATTTATTTTTGTAAAAAGGTTTTTCCACATTTATAAAAAATGTGAGTTTTAAGGACAAAAATATTTCTTTGATCACTTAACAAGTTTGATATATTGTTTGTACATACCTTAACTGATATTGTGTCGAAATGGACTTTTACGACTAAAAATTTGTTTACGTATATTTTTACGTAGCGTGTTTTTACATTTTGTGGTTATCAAAACATATGGAGGTCGAAAAATATAAATAACGTTTTTGACATTAGTTGTATTAACAATCTCTCCCTTTTTAATGATTACAAAATATAAACCCATTTTATGTATATATATATATATATATATATATATATATATATATATATATATATATATATATATATATATATATATATATATATATATATATATATATATAGTCCGGTTCTAGAGAAAAGTGTAATTAGATAGAAAAGTGAGAAAAAAAGTGACAGGGTAGATTTTGCAAACATCTCAAACTTCAGGATAAATTTTAAAAAAAGGAAAACATATACTGATTAGCTTGTAACCATTAGATGAAAACACACAGTTATTAGTTTAAACACACACATTCGTGATTCCTCTCATCACCATCTCCATCTAACCATCTCCATCGCCACCACCACACAGCCACCGCACCGCCACCAATCAACATCGCACCACAACGGTATCAACACCATTCCTCCATCACAACATCATACCATCAATTCTCAATCATGTTTGTTTTCTTTACGAATTGATCTTCCCATTCATTTGTTTAACTTAATGTTTCTGGTTAATATTATTGATTTAAACATAATATAATTGTGTATAATTATCAATTTCAGCAATTAGAATAAGTTTTTAATTAAGTAACTTTTAAGTGCACAAAATCTGTAAGTTTTTAACTATGATGTAATGACTTTTTAAGTTTTTTTGAAATTTTATAATCATATCATCATGTTTTATATAAGATTTGGAACAAATTTGACGAAAAATGCATATAAAATGTGTATATTAAAGTTGCACACCAGATGTTTGATAAAATGTCTGAATAAGATTTTAAAGTTGTGATGCACTAATTTTCAGTATATGAGCTTAATATTGAATTATATGACATCTGAGGGCATCTGTGTGTATATTTGCATAATCAAAATTACAAGTTAGGGCATCAGATTGTATTAGTGCATCTGTGTTTGTTGTTGCTGGAAATACTTCAGCATCTATTGTATGTTTAGTGCATTCTTGGAAATAATTGGGCATCTATTTGTATATTTAGTACATCGATGGACATATTAGGGTATCAATAAGTATGATTACTGCATCATTGAATATCTTAAAGCATCAGCGAGTATGATTGCATTAGTGAGTAATATTAGTGAATCATTAGACATATTAAGGTAATAGTGTGTATGTTTAGTGCACCGTTGGTCATAGTAGGGCATTCATTTGTATGTTTAGTACAACGCTGGAAATACTTCAAAGATATACTTGTATGTTTAGTGCTTCTATAAACATATTAGGGCATCAGTGAGTATGATTAGTGCATCGTCAAAGATATTAACGCATCTGTGTATTTTTATAGTGTATTCGTTTGTATGTTTAGTGCATCGGTTGTCATAGTAGGGCATCCATTTGTATGTTTAGTGCGTCATTGGAAATACTTGGGCGTCTGTTTGTGTGCTTGGTGTAATTCCTCTTGATGCATTTGAATATGTTTTGAAAGAGTTTGGTGAATCTATTGGAGAAGCCACCGAGGTAACCTTCTCTTTCTCTCTCTCCCCCTCTCCCTCTCTCTTTATTTTATAGAAAATTATGTTGCTATATATGTATTTTAATGTTATTTAACTGAGAATAAAGGTTATGCTTTCGTGACCTTTATGTTTCAAGATTTGGCTGTTATTGCCGCCATTAAAGAGCTTAACAATAAAGAGTTAAAGGTATTGCAATAGTTGTAAATCTTTATAGAGTTATAAAAAGTGGTGGATTCAATAGATTGCCTCAGTAACTATATTGACATATGGATCTTATGTTCTTGGCGTGAGTTTCTGTTTATGTTATTTATTTTTTCATTTTTGGCTGTAGCAAGATTTTATTTGGCTATAATTTTTCTTCAAAACTTGTGTAGGTATATAATGCAGAATACGACATTGATGCTCTTTGTGTTGGCCCGTCGTTCGCCATTTTGACAGTGACTTGTCATCTCATCTGTTTAATTCATTTATTGGCATAGACTTAGGAAAGAAAACATGGAAATGCAACATTTTGATAACAATTATTATTTTACGTTATGCAGGAGGATTTTTTTCATAGGTCTACACAACATGCTTGCAAATAGTGTAGAGGTGTCGAGTATACACTGTGTTAAGGACGAAAATGTTCCATTGATGAGATTTAAATTTGAATGGATTTCAATCGACTTCCGTTATGCTCAACTTCAAGTTACAACTGGTCTTGAGGTATCTTGACAAGTTCTTTTCTTTTTAATTATGTTATTAAAAGGGAGTTAGATACTAAGACTATAATGCTCACGTTATAGTCTTTAACAAAGGGCATTGGTGGACTCACATCAAGACTGCCAAAGGGTAATATCTTATTGCATTTGTGTTATACATTAGTGCATCAACATTATACGTTACAATTGTTTAATATTGCATAAGGATTATTCAGCGATGTAGTAAACATTGGGGTGTTTGGCAATATAATATTTTCTATACAATTTTAGTGCATCTCAGATTAGAAAAATAATGCATCTGTATGAAATATTGCATGATGATTATTAAGCGGTGTTTGGCAATATACTAATTTGTGTATATTTTAGGGCATATGTATTAAAAAAAATAAGGCATCTGTATGAAATATTACATAATGATTGTTCAACTCTTAATGATTTTTCAACTAATTCAGGTTCTATTTAGAAATATACATTTGACACGTCCCCATCTGCAACTTCCTGGAATGGATGAATTTAGTGACGAAGATAATTTTGTCGGACAGGAATATGACATTTCTTCTTGGTTGAATGATGATGATTTATTACAAGGTGACGACTTTATAGGCATCGAAAGGTAAATGGTTTGAGAGGCTTCTCTGGATGTTTCAGAATTTGCAAGAATTTGAAGATAGTCATTGCTTATCTTGTATAAATATTATTTGATAGTTTTTGTTTAGCTTATTATATCTTAGGAGATGTTGTATTCTTATTGTAGCATCACTCATCAATGCAAAATCTATCTCTTGCATTCTGATTGGCAAGTTAAGTTTATAATAAGATTAATTCGTTCATAACATGCCTACTTATTTATTTGTGTGTTTATTGACATTTTTTGTTCAACTATATTTTTCGGTTGATATTTTTTACTCCTAATCGCACAAGAAATAAATTCTTTTGAATATACAGCTTTATCCCTTCATCTCCATTACACTCAGTGCATTCTTTTATTATTTACATTAATGGATGTATTGATTCTCATATATTACTTTAGTGCATCTGTTTGAGGCACTTTAGTGCATCTATTTGAGTAACTTTAGTGCACCCGTTTGATATATTTTGTATCATAAAAGCAAAAAAAAGTGCAATACTTTTAGGTTCATTAAATTGACGAAAAGGCGGCTCCAAACAATAATAAGAAAAACACGGTTAACGACCAAGCAAAGATTCAAGTTGACGAGCCTTCAAAGAAAGACTCTAAGGAGATACCACCTGTTACATCATCAACTAATAACAACATCCCAAAGCAATGAATGTGATAAAGAAACATATTTATATTAAAATTACAAATATAGAACATGGAACTTTATTATAATGAAATCTTGGATCTGAAGTCAATTCATATTTCTGAACACGATACTAATATTTAAAAGATCTATACAGATTTTATATCTTCTTTACTATAGGGAGTTTACAACACAAGATGTAAATGGTATTATTTACTCTCCTGTTACACTTATTCAAAACCAATGCCTTTGCGCTAGTTTCAAAATTGGGGTAACTTTTATGTATGAATGTTCCATGTTGTTTGGTAGTAGGATATGCACTTTAGCATCCACTCCAGACACTGTCAAACATACAAGTATAAGATCAGTAAACTATATGCATTTGTGATAAATAATTAGAGCATTTTTTCTTTTATTCACTTGAGCGGTTGTAATCATATGAGCAGCAGTATTTCCAAAAAAGCCAACAAACTTACTGCACCTGTTTGATGAACTTAAGTGCATCTGTTTGAGTCATTTTAGTGCACCCGTTTGGTCAAGTGAATGAATTTCAGACATAAATCAAACGAAGCTCTACCGGATGTGTCTTGATTTGACTTCTGATACTCAGACATCAAATATGTAGTTTAGTACTCGAACGGGCATGTAAAATATTTGTTAATCATCATAAAAAAGAAAATAAGGTACAACGCAACTACCATAGTCCTTCTGGTGCTTTGTCGTACAAGTGAGGTAGATCCTCCATGGTAATTTGTCACTTGAGGAAGATTGGTGGAGATACTATTCACTTCGTCACTCATATCTGATATTAAATTACGTATAGCTGGGGCAACACCTTTCAGTTGATTAACAAGCACCTGCAAAGGAACAAGTGTGAATTGGAAACCTATTTCAACTAAGTCAAGATCTGATTTAAATAAGTTGCTGAAAAAAGTTCAAATTTGTCAAAGAACACTATTCCATATGATGTGTCCTTGATAAGGTTTTAAAATGTACATTTTTGAGGGGTCATTTAAGCCCTTATTTGATCACTTTTATATCCGTTATTACTTAATATCGTTCTTTTTTACTTTTTAGGTCTCTTGAAGGCAAATTGCTGTAATGGCACTTATTTGGACGAAAAGGCGCGGATATACGAAGAAAATGGCCAAAGTCAAGAAATCGAGACACTCAAGCTGCTGAAATACAAGGTGACGGCGTCACTGCTTAACTGCGACGCCGTCGAGCATTTTGTGACGGGACAGAAGTCAAATTTCTTATTTTCAAGTGACGGTGTCAAGCTTTAAAAGAGTAGGCCGTCGCAACTCAGACGGCCTAGATTTGATCCAGACGGCGTCATAAGCTGAAGAGGACGGCGTCACGAGAACAAGGTGACGTCGTCGCAAGACTAACGTGGCCAAGACGAAACCCTAATGATGGCGACCCGATGGCGTCACAACTCATAAGGTGACGCCGTCGCACTTGTAATATTATATATAGAATCCGAATTTTTCAGTATTGGAGGGTAGTCTTTTTGGAGTAAAAACCTAAACCGAACCAAGGTTGTCTTGTACAGTATTTTAGGGTTCCAAACCCTATCTTACATCAAGATAAGTGTTTTACTTCATTAATACAATTATTTCTTTGATTATTTGTGTGTATGGTTGCATGTTCTCCATGTCCGGCTAATTTACTTGTGTGTTTGCTTAGGAATTATAAAACTTAATTATTGAATATTGATTGGTTGTCTCTTATCTTAATTGTTAATGATCTAGTAATGCGATAGGTCATTCGTTGTGTAGTTAATGATTGATTAATCTTTGTGAACCTTAGACTATGACACCTAGAGTAGTTGTAGGCTAAATCATACAAAGAGTGCCTTAGAGTTAGAGTGTATAAATCCTAGAGATTTTGTAGACGAGACCCTTTGGTAAGTTCAAAGAGTTAGGGATAAACGCATACCCTACGACTTTAGACACACAACGCGATTAAGAATAAGGACGTGACAATTCAACCATCAATAGGAGATAATTAAGGAGTAATAAAACCTAAGTAAACACATTTTTAAACTATCATACGAGCACACAATAATTAGACATAGACTACCATCACCTTAGATTATATAATTAGATAAGTAGAGTAATCGGTAGAAATACCAAACCCCCAAATTCAAACCCCGAGATTCGTACCTTTCCATTTCATAAAATATAAAAAAATAAAAAAATAATCATCCCTCACCTTTAGACTTAAATCGACATACACTTCAGCCTAACGACACTATTCCCCTAGAGAACGATATCAATACCCGTGGCTTACCCTAATACTACACTACAACGATTAGGTTCACTGCCTAGGGTGTTATAAAACTTGCTCGAAGAAAAGGAAGTTCCTTTGACCCCGAACGACGCGTGCAGCGTTATCAAGTTTTTGGCGCCGCTGCCGGGGAATAGAATAGCTAGTTAGGAGTCCACCTCGTTTAGGTTTCTTTGCTTGATTCCTATCAAGTAAATTTTTTTTCTTATTTTTAGCCTTCTCGTAGTCTATCCCTCTTCTTCGTGACTTTTATTCGTAAAATCCATCACTCACCATGATACGTGTCTTCCGCCGAAGATTCTTCACCCTACCCGTTCCCAATCCCGAAATTGAGAACGCAATCCCACAAAACCCCTCACCCGTTCACCATTTTGGAAATCACCTAGGGCATAATGAGATAAATTGGCAACAACAAAGTCCTTTCTATGACTCAGATTCCGATGAGGAATTTGATTATGGTGAAGCACTTGATAGCGGGGAGGTAGTCAATGAAGTTAGTTTTGAAATTAAGAAAGACCCCTCCCAATGTTTTGACCCTAGGTGTAGAATTGAGAAAGATGGTCCCTTTAACATGCAATTCCCTTGCAAAATAGGATTAGAAGGGTTCGATGCTTACTTGAATTCATTCTTGCCTTTGAACTTAATCTCAAGAGACCTATACAATAAAATCAAGACCAATGAGTTAACTTATCAAGGAAACAATGTTGTCGAAGCAGTCACTCATTTGCACGTGTTTGTTGGAAGTTTTGCTTATTTGGTAGAGTTCATGGTCTTAGAAGACTTAGGAGAATTTATTGATAAGGACCTTACTCAAGTAATTTTTGGAAAACCTTTCAAAAGAATGACTGGGTTAAATGAACGGATGGTTGATGGTCTAATTACATTCTCTGATGAAGTTGAAGACTTTATCTACCAAATGCCACGTGCTCATCCTAGGTTTAAACATAAGGATATTGAGGCTTGTAATAGAATGACCCCTATTCCATTGCTTAGTGAAAGGGATAAGCAAAGTGGACTTAGGTACCCATATGAGAAAACTAAGAGGTATTACAACAAATGCCTAGAATTAGGAGATGATTACAAAAAGAGTGAAAGAACATTGGAATGGCTTAAGTGTAAGCACGTGAGCGTGCATGATACAACGTAGGAGCACGACTACGAGTCTAGCTACAAGACTCTTAAATAAAGAAAAGCGCTTCGTGGGAGGCAACCCATGCTTAATTGTTTGCTTGTTAGTGTCATATATCTTTTAGTGATTGTTTATTCTCATGTTTAAATTTGTAAAAATGCTTTATTTTGTTTTTAACCTCGTCTTAATTGCATATAAAGGTATTTTACATAAAGGATAAGTGAAGGGAGGATTACACACGTTTTCAAAAGAAACGTAAACATGAGAATGGCAATTCATTAAAAGATATACATGTGTGTTTGTTTGAGTCAAATGCTTGTATCGAGTCATAATAGATGTTTTGCAGGAAATTTTTCCAGATTCTAAAGATGTAAATTTTCCAGAATTTTTTTCAGAAAACCGCAGACCATTTTTGTCGGATAACCGACGGCGCCAGGTCGCAACCTGACGTCGGGGAAGGAGTAAAAACAACAGATTACTTTTTTCTCGTTTTCTGAGCTACTTATAAATTTTTGGAATTTTCCAGGTCTTAATTTTCCAAAAATTCTGTAAACATCCATTCCACAAGCATTATATCCTAGTTTAATCGAGTCTTATATATATTATTACCACCGATTTTACGCGAAGGTTTCGTTTGTTTTCTTCGAATGTGCAGGTTTTATTTATCAAGAAGAAGAAACAAAAGATTGGAAGGAGCTTTTCACGCATACATTTTTCTTGGAAAGGACTTAACCACCACTTTACACGGATCGTACCGAGCTAATCAGGGGAGTACTAGTTTCTTTCGTTTTTAATTACCTTCCATTATCATAACTTTGATACTTTCGGGGAACATTGGGGACAATGTTCAGTTTAAGTGTAGGGAGGGAAAATAAAACGGGAACTTTGAAACTATGTTTATCCTTGAACATTTGCTTTGTTCAATTGCAATTGTGTAATAAACCATGAGAAAATGTCGGTTAGGGTAATTTTGGCACCAAATTTTTAATTTTTCATGACATATAGGAGTGGGCCATTAGTCTTAACAAAAGCGTCTCATGGATAGGAAATTATATGACTAGCACAAAAACCCTTTACCACCTAAATTCCACCCAAAATGTGAGGATCACCCTTAGATTAGTAGGAATTAAAGCATTCATCTTTAATGCTTAGAGTGTGAACCGGTAGTATATTAGATTCTAGAACTTGTTTTGTGATGCATCCCGAGATCGCTAGTAAGACTACACTTATGTAGTTAGGAATAACTAAATGATAAGAGGCATTAGGATAACCCTTGTTTGATACCCGTAATATAATTACTTCTTCCACATCGGTTGAGTAATTCCCCCACACCTTTGCGTTGTACTCATCTTTAGTACACGATACCCCTAGTTAACCCCTCAGAGCCTATCCTTTTCGCGGTTCTCTTGATTTTTCGGTTTTTCCGGAATATCAATGAAGAGCATTGTTTACACCCCACCCCCAAATATACACCCAAATCGCCTTAGCCTACCATGTATGCACTCACTTTTATTGCATTATTGTTATCACCCCAAACCCTTAGTTCAATTATCTAGTTGCTTGCATGAGTTGCTAAGTCGAGTCATATCCTTTGTATACAGTTTTGGGACGATTGGGACTCATGGGAAAAAGTTAAAGTTTAAATGATTAGAAGGGAACGTTAAATTCCCTTATTTGCGTAATAACATACCCCAAGTGTTTTGATCTTTTCAATTCGGGTCAAATTAGTGTTAGAGTAATAAAAAAAACTCAAGTGTAGGGATGTGCCTATAAATCCCTATCATTTTGATGTTACAGTAGAGGAAGGCAAATTGCTGTAATGACACTTATTTGGACGAAAAGGCGCGGATATACGCAGAAAATGGCCAAAGTCAAGAAATCGAGACACTCAAGCTGCTGAAATACAAGGTGACGGCGTCACTGCTTAACTGCGACGCCGTCGGAGCATTTTGTGACGGGACAGAAGTCAAATTTCTTATTTTCAAGTGACGGTGTCAAGCTTTAAAAGAGTAGGCCGTCGCAACTCAGACGGCCTAGATTTGATCCAGACGGCGTCATAAGCTGAAGAGGACGGCGTCACGAGAACAAGGTGACGCCGTCGCAAGACTAACGTGGCCAAGACGAAACCCTAATGACGGCGACCCGACGGCGTCACAACTCATAAGGTGACGCCGTCGCACTTGTAATATTATATATAGAATCCGAATTTTTCAGTATTGGAGGGTAGTCTTTTTGGAGTAAAAACCTAAACCGAACCAAGGCTGTCTTGTACAGTATTTTAGGGTTCCAAACCCTATCTTACATCAAGATAAGTGTTTTACTTCATTAATACAATTATGTCTTTGATTATTTGTGTGTATGCTTGCATGTTCTCCATGTCCAGCTAATTTACTTGTGTGTTTGCTTAGGAATTATGAAACTTAATTATTGAATATTGATTGGTTGTCTCTTATCTTAATTGTTAACGATCTAGTAATGCGATAGGTCATTCGTTGTGTAGTTAATGATTGATTAATCTTTGTGAACCTTAGACTATGACACCTAGAGTAGTTGTAGGCTAAATCATACAAAGAGTGTCTTAGAGTTAGAGTGTATAAATCCTAGAGATTTTGTAGACGAGACCCTTTGGTAAGTTCAAAGAGTTAGGGATAAACGCATACCCTACGACTTTAGACACACAATGCGATTAAGAATAAGGACGTGACAATTCAACCATCAATAGGAGATAATTAAGGAGTAATAAAACCTAAGTAAACACATTTTTAAACTATCATACGAGCACACAATAATTAGACATAGACTACCATCACCTTAGATTAGATAATTAGATAAGTAGAGTAATCGGTAGAAATACCAAACCCCCAAATTCAAACCCCGAGATTCGTACCTTTCCATTTCATAAAATATAAAAAAATAAAAAAATAATCATCCCTCACCTTTAGACTGAAATCGACATACACTTCAGCCTAACGACACTATTCCCCTAGAGAACGATATCAATACCCGTGGCTTACCCTAATACTACACTACAACGATTAGGTTCACTGCCTAGGGTGTTATAAAACTTGCTCGAAGAAAAGGAAGTTCCTTTGACCCCGAACGACGCGTGCAGCGTTATCAGTCCTTATTTGACTTCTGCTACACAAACAAACAACTTTCAATTTTCATCTTGAAACTTGTAACCTAACGTCGTAGCACATGGTATGATGATGTGGTGATACATACGGTAGCAACAAACTTGATGTCCATACAATTGTCTTAGCAAGTGTGTTCATCAAAATCTAAAATCCTCTTGCCTAAATTAATTAAGGCATCCAGTGTAACTAGAATATATTCACAAGAATTAGGGCATCACAATGTAAAATTAGTGCATCGCAGTTATAAAACTTCATTCAGACATTTTATCAAACACTTGGTGTGCAGTCTTATGTAAACATGTTTTCTATGTATTTTTTTCTCAAAGTCGCTTCAAAATAACTATTCTCTACAATTAATGATGTCAATAAACCCTTAAAATCGTTACCTCTTTAAACAAAGATAGTGTTTAACAAATCAAATTGCATAAAAGTAAAAACCTAACTCAAACAATCAATATATAAGCTTTATAATTGATTTTAATTAGCAAAAATAACAAATCTATAATCAAGTTCAGTTACATACCTTAATTTGATTTTCGATTTGATAAATTATGATGAAATGATATGGAATCTCATAACACGATTGAATCTGATAACACGAAATCAATTACATACATTATTGAATCTAATACCACGATATGACTTCGTGATGAGATGATTTCGTGAATCTTCATGGTCATGATTTCCTGAACTTCGTGAATTTGGAAATAAGAGAAAAAAATTCAGGTCTTGTATCTAGAGAAAGAAGAAAAACGAAAAATGAAAAAAATTAGGTATTATATATGAAAGGTGCGAATTTACAAAATATTCCTTTAAAGAATGAAGGAAAATACAATAAGGTCCCTGTAGTTTGGTGTGAAAAAATGGATGGGAATGGGGTGATCTAACGGTTGAGATCACTTCTCTCATTTTTCTAACGATTGAGATCAACTTTTTAAATGATCCAATATATATATATATATATATATATATATATAGGCTTTGTTTCCATTGAGAAGATTTTTAGATTGAGAAGGTTGAGAAACAATTATAGCCATTTGATTCTTTTGATCTTAATTAATGATATAAATTGTTTGTTATGATGAAAAGGTTAGAATAGTAATTAGTCATTTACGAGCATTTAAGGACCAAAGGTGTTATGATTCAAAATTCTAATTTGGCTACGTGTTACAAATGGACGTTTTTTCGTCACCGATTCAATTTAAATTTATTCTATGGCCTCCATATAAGTATTATTTAATTATTAATTTGTTTTTTCTTTCAATCAAATAATGACCATGCATATTAACATAGACATTTACAAGAAAAAGTCTTGTTCAACGTAAGATTCATTTTTTTTTAAAGTTTTCCTATACTTCTTTTTAGGGTTCAGTAACACATTTTTAAATTCGGTTTTGAATCATTATAGATGATTCTAGTAGTTATATATATCGGACTATTTTGAATAATGTGTGCGTGTTTTTCGTAAATCATATTTGGGATAATGAATCATACAACGAAGTGGACATTTTATTTTATTTTTATTCGGGATAATGAATCATACTAATGATTCAATAATTAAAAAGAAAAAATTGAATCATTGTATATTAATATGATAGTGATTCACAACAGATTTATGTATTAAAATATGAAATTCTATGAGTTCCGATTAGAGCGCGAAAAAAAGAATCATAAATAATTTCTATAGACGTAAATTAAACAATTGATTCATAAACAATAAAATGAATCATTGGATTAAACAAGCTACGTAATAACTAATGACAAGGTTCAAATGTTTTTTGAACATAAATTGAAATTGTAGTGCTTTTGATCAAACGAGAAAGAGTGATTAAAAATAAATTGCCATTAATATTGAAATTAAAAGGAGGAGAAGGTAAGTATATATCATTAATGTAGTTTAATATGAAAGAGAGTATAAGTTTTAAATACTCATCATACCCTTAAGTTAGCTTAGTGAGATTAATGGCTAAGATTGTTTCTCAATCTTCTCAATCTAAAAATTTTCTCAATCGATCCGGATTCTATATATATATATATATATATATATATATATATATATATATATATATATATATATATATATATATATATATATATATATATATATATATATATATATATATATATATAACAGGAGTCATTTGGCATTTGGCATTAATGCCACCTCAATGCCCAGTAATTCAATTTAATGCCACATAATCATAAGTTATCCACCTAAGCAAATTTTTTCTCCACCTAAGCAATGATATTTAATTTTCGGATTTTTAATAATTATTTTTGTAAATTTCGTATTTTTATTAAATATTGAACCTTGGTTATTTGGATAAATAACATGTGTGTTTACCACTAAGGCAACATGATTTTTTGGAATATTTGTTGCAAGTCAAAAATTATAAATCCATGGAACCAATTATGTAGGATAATCCCTACAACTTAGGTAGCCATAAACAAAACATATACCTAAAATATTATATACGTTCATTCATATTTTTTTTCTCAGCCCTACGTACGCCTTTTTTTCCTAAAAACCCTAATGGTATCTGTTATATTTTTTTACATATTGTTGGTTTCTTTGCTGCCTTTTGCAGTGGGGTTGTGATGGTTCATGAAGTAGATGATGATGTTCATAGGAATTATGTTTATAGAACTAATGATACCTCTACCTCACATAAAGGTTTCTTTTTGTTTATTAATTTATATACGTTTCTGTGCATGTATAACTGTAGCAAGAGTCGGAAGCAATCGTTTGGCTATAATAACGTCTTCAAACCAAAAAGGTTAGAATCATAAGATCAAGTTTTTATTAGTATAATATGTTGTTAAAATTTTCTATTAATCATGTATACCTACTGTCATATTTTATGTATGATCTCGATGTCAGATATGATTATCACAACAGTTATATCGTCCTTCCTGATCACGAAGCCGTTGATATAGCGAAATCTAAGATTAAAGATATTGACACATTGTTGTCGATGCAGCTTGACGAGATTGCGTTATCTGATAAGATTGATCCAGATGCTGAGAAAAAAAAAGGCTATTGAACGTGAGAAAAAAATTCATAAGGCGTTGATATTATTGGATCAAATGCATGAATCATATGATAAGTTGTTGTATGATGCAGAAAAAAGGTTAGAGAAGATTTATGAATCGGTTGGTGCAAGGAGATTGGATTCAGGTGTGGGTGATCAAGGTGGGACTGTTACGGAAGAGGTGAAGGAGAAGTTGTTGCCATTTTGACATATGCTATGTCTATTGGAGCTAAATCGATTGATTTGTCTGAGAAGAGATTTCCGTTTTTGCCTGCGGCGTATGGGAACGTTGATTTATCTTAATGTATCAAATAATCAGCTTGAGGTTAGTTTATATTTTGTTCATCTTTACTATGCGTATTTTCAATATTTTGTTCAATTTCATGTTCTTTATATACAATTAGTCAATTATTATTTATGAATCTTAATTTTGGTTTGTAATTAATTGTTTGATTCAATGTCATGGACTAGGTTAGAAATAATGAAAGAAAATTAGGGTGTTTAGGATCTATAATGAAAAACCGCTTATTGCGTATTGATATGTCTATTAAGCTTTTTTTAGAGGCTTTATGATTGCTTATCTAAAGTGTGTATATCATTATAAGCAAATGAAATAAGATGCTAATAGTAAAAGGTGTGAACTTGCTTATTGTAAAAAGTGATAAGCAGACAATAGGTACATGCTAATAAGCAATTCCAAACGCCCACGTATGTAAGGTGTGTGTTTAACATAAACTTGTCGTTTTGATTGACATCATTAACATGTAAGAAACAGGTAACAGAAAATAAAGTAAACAATAACAAGAGCCCAACAATAATATAAATGGTTTGGCTAATACATCTTATAACCAGAATCACTACCTGTAATTTGGGACTAATAGACCTCAATTGCCGGTTTGTGATACTCATGTTACTGCTTCCGGTGCACAAAATAATTGTGATCAAGGTTTGTTATCTTTTTGTTTTACATGTACTGATGTTCACAGCTTTTATAATACATCTGCATTTTAATGCGTGTGTTCTTTTGTGTTGTTACTTAGACACGCGATCCTCTCCGGAGATCCATGCCTCCTCAGAATTTCTAAGTCGCTGTCTTTCAAAACGTGTTTTGGATCTTCGATGCTCTGGCGATTTTACCATCTCTGGTGGAGTTCATCATTATGTGGCTGATGCCATTGCTGATTTCACTTCTCATCCAATATGTACGTGCCTATTTCCTATCTATGTTTGTCTCCTGCATATTCAACTTCTTTATTAGGTTTTTATTATATGTTATCACACCATCTTGCTTTTCGCAGCAACAGATACACGAACCTCAGATATCCCTGTTTTTATACATACACCCTCGAATCTGGAAACATGAAAATTTTGACTTTGTGTGTAGTTTAAAGAAAAAAATTGAATTAAAAAATGCAGGATATACCCATACAGAGGGGGATGATCACAGATGCCCTTAAGGTGTTACTACGTACATCAGTGGGAACCATGAATACTTCTTTTATGAAAATTGATACAAGTATCCATCAAGATTCACATCTAAGGGAAATGCATAGTTAGTGTGATTATTGAATACGAAAATGCTTCCTCATATTGTGATTTCTCTTTTCTTATTTTTTGTTAATGGTAATAAATCAGTCTATCTGCATAACACACACTAACACACACACACACAAATTGTGTACTGAACGCACAAATTGTGTACTGAATGCAATTTCTTCCACATGTGCAAGAGCTATAGGGACTACTTTTACTATCGTCAATGAGTGTGCTTTCAATGTTTGGCCCGGAATCTCAGGCACGCCTGGTTTAACAACACTGGGTTCGAGCTCATGCAGAATAGTTCACGGTCTTTCCAAGTTACAAATAGCTGGGACGGTGTTATATGGGGAAGAATTAATTGCACCTTCAACCAGTTTGGTCAGGGTTCGTGCGTCATAGGTGACTGCGGCTCCAATGAAATGGAGTGCTTTGGAAGAAAAAGTACATCATTCATTACAAACATATCTTTCAGTTTAGATGAAGTCACAGGAAATACCTCATACAGTTTAAGCTATCATGCCAACTGGGAGTTTTCATATGGGGACTACAATGAGTTTTGGATGACTGTCAAGGCTACTGGTGGATCAGGTGATTGCCAAATTATTGGTTGTCTTCAAGGGTGGTGCTTGAAACCTATTACAACAGATAGTTGGTGCCAGGGGGCTGATTACACCATCACATTTTGCCCCCTCCCAGATACATTGTCAATAATCAAATTAGGCAGCGAACGTAACTCCACCAAGTACCTTATGTCCCCTGATGGTGATTTCACATTAGGCTTCTTTGGTGCAAATAATAGTTACTTGGGAATTTGGTACTCCTATGATGATCAGTCCACGGAAGTATGTGCAAATAATAGTTACTGGGATATAAAGACAAAAATACCCCGGCAATGCAAACTTTCAAAATGAAGTTATCTCCGTACTTTATGGAATGGATCAACTTGAAGGACATATATCTCAACTTTTACAAGAGGAAAGTGAGTACACAGCAATAAATCCATGGAGGAAGATATTGCACATCACATCTGGTGATTACCGAAAGGTATATATATCCTTAACTTCTTTCATGATATACGACGCTGAGTAATACAGGTTAATCAGATGTGTCATTTTGAACCTATTGATTAATGAATGGGTCAATTTGGTAGTGTTTAAACTTATACACGTCTGGGTCCAGTAAAATTATATAAACAGTAGGAAACATGTGAATTGAATTGAGCCGCTTGAAATGCATCAAAAGTTTGCATTTAAAATATACGACTTTTTTTTTTTATTATTTTTTTTATTTAACGCTTGAAAGAAAACCATGTGGTTGTGCCCTTGCAATTTGACTTTGAGCACTCTATGTTAAGTGGTCTGTTTGGAATGAAATTGCATGTGCAAAAGTGTCATGGGTGTATGGGACTTTTCAAGTGTTGGTCATGGTCTATTTAAAATTAGGTTGAAGAATTGTTCACACCAGTATGTTTTTTAATGTTGTTATTCTGTGTATCAGCTTGAGAATAATCAAGCTCACAGAGCGTCCAAAATTTGCATGGAGCGTGAAAAGGTTCGCATAAAAGCGGTTGCTGATATGTCATAAAACTTAATAGAGGGCGAGAAAGGAGAGACCATCAATGATGTATCTACTCATGGTGATAGCCACTGTACGTTAATTAATTTTTTCTGAAAACATGTATCTATTAGAACTTTATAGGTCGATAAACACCAAGCTATCTATTGGAACTTTATAGTCATGTGCTAATATATTCAGATACATGTTTATATAATATGTTTAAGTTAGATAGGATTGGTGGTTTAGCTTCATAATCATAGCTACGTATGTCTTAAACATATCAGTAGTAATAAAAAGTGCAGCTCATTTCTATAACTTTTCACTATTACATAATTTGCTTAGCTATTGGTAAAAAGTAAGAAAACAAAGTTATGACAAAAGTTACTTTTTCGTGGTTTCATTATGGTGAGACCCTTAAAAGTTGAGAGATCCAAATTATCTAACAAATAAGCTATTGTGCTTGAAAGCAGGAACGAGCCTTTGACTGTTCAGTCACCTGGAACTCAGCCTAGAAGCTTCTGTTACATCTCTGATGTGGTAAACTATAACTTTAACATCATTGTTGCCATATGTATTTCAAGCATTATAACCATTTCTTGATGGTCTTGGTTTTATGAGCCAGTCTCCAACGATATATTATGGTGTCTTAGTGTCTTACATTCTTTTCATGCTATAAGGTTGATGGTCTTATTCGACTTATGGAGGGAAGATATACATGACCAATAAACATTGGAAACCCAAGTTATTACTATGATACAAAAGGCTCATTAAGTTAAAGATTCATTTTTATTAACGCCACCTTATCCTTTTGATGGTCAGGTGAATTCACCATGATTGAACTTGCCGAGACTGTGAAAGAGGTTTGTTACTAACTTTTGCTTATTAATCCTTAGTGCAACCAATTTTATTTTTAATATCACATAAAAGTTACGACAATTTCTTTCAGAAGCTTTCAAGTCTGTTACGTGTTTTGATGGTCAGGTGAATCAAGTTGCGTAAATTTGTTAAGGTGAATGTTGATCCAGAAAATTTCCTTTCAGCTATGGACTTGTCTTCGGAGCATAAAATCCTTGATCTCAGGAATATAAGCTTATTTATCAAAAACTCATATTTGAGAGGCAACATTTAACAATATGTTCAAGTTCACATAATTAACTAATAATGTTTTGTTTTTTATGCAGATTCTGCTAATGTTTGTTCTTTGCATTCATTTATCTTGCTTTTTCATGATGTAAGTGATGATTATGGGCAAAGAGATATTATCCATGTTTTTTGGAGGTTAATATATATCATTTTTTATGTTCATACTTAGAACTCAATCTTGCTTTCATTACATTATCAGTTTGATTATGTTTTTTATTTAAAAATATAAATCGTATAGAATTCATGTTGGTTATGTGTTTATGTTTTTTTATTAATGTGTTTATGTATGTATTAATTAAACTACACTATGCGAATTTGTAACAATATTTTTTTTATTAATTTAGGTGTGCAACCTTCTGGAACTACAAATGCATGAAAAAAAGATACAACATGGTTCATTTTTTGTATTCACAGGGATTAGAGGCGGTTCTTGACAAGGATGTGAAACTTGAAGATGATGGAAAGACTAGGTAAATATATAAGGTCTATCTGAGAAGTTCCATATAGTGAAAATATACCAGAGGCATCAAACCCTAATGACATGACCGGTGAGATTAGTTTTTTTTGTATTAAAAACGGTGATATTATATGTGCAGGCAAGTAGATTAGGGATCACGGCAGTTATGTGTACAGACTCCATTTGGCCCATCATGAGGAGCTTTGTCCGCAGAGTCCTCAACACAGAAGATCGAGTTGTTTGGTCCATTGATCTTCATAGACAATTTTTTACTGCTGTTAATCAACTTGGGATTGAACGTGAGTCGTTTAGTCCTCATGTTCATCTATTAGTACTAGCTTTCTGAATAGGTTACTTTCTTTCTTAATAAATGACAAGGCTCCCCTGTGAGGTAAAATTTTATATTTTAAGATCAGGGTGTTTGTTTTCTTTTTTTCTATATGGTATCTATGGTAAACTTAAGTTTCGATGTGTTTTGGCTTTCCATTTTGATTTCACTTAACTCACAGTAGCCAGTTTTTTTTGTTTGGATATAATGAATCTGATTTAGACACGTTGAGTTTTCGATATGCGAAAGAGAAAGGCAAGCCATCTCCAGGTTACTGTGGGTAGTGTTTAGGGGTGATTCTGAGTTTGTTGATTTCATTTACATCACAATGGCTCACGTACTGCAACCAACTATGATGGATTACACCATGGTTCTAACCATGATTGGCTATAAGTTTCATTTTTCCAATCTGCAACTCAAATTATTCAACTATGATGGGACTATGTATGTCTTTTTTAAGAACATTATGGGTCTACGTATGTCTTACAGATAAATATTGTGATGCTTTCTATCTATTACACCCTTTTAGTCTATAACGTGCTTCTAGAATCAGCCAATAAATAACTAAATGGGTCAAATAGTCTGTAGTATATTGGATCTCATATTTTGTTTTCCTTGTGGAAACTGGCCGGAGATTATAGCTTAGAACTCTTTGAGCTACTGAAATCTTCTCCTAAAGGTCTTCCTTCTGAGCTGAACTCATCATCACTTGTGCATTGCATACAGAAAATTAAGCCTATGGATTATGATAAAGCATCAGCAATGATTTCAGAAGCTATAAAGGTCCAGTCAGAGGGATCTGGACTGATATAATATATTCAGATGAGACCTGGAGCAACTGCTACTTCTATATCTTCAGAAAAGATGATAAATGCAGTAGAGAACTGGACTTGCTGCAGCTGCAACAAAAGCAAAGATGTTTGTGATGGAAATAATTGCATACCGAGCCTCGCTATTTACAGTCCTTGTCTGTTCAAGGTAGGTTAATTTATAGATTCAGTGGCTACAAAATTGTTGAGTCGTGAATATTACATGCCTTATTTCCTTTTAAATAGTATAACGAATTCAAGCACAGGAAGAGGAGTCCGATAATGAAACATAAAAGAAGAGGAAGGACCTTGAAATGGAGGATGTTCCTATTCTTACTTAAAGTAAGAAGAAAAAGTCGAGAAAGTGAAGAAGTAGATGATGATGCATGATTGATTTGCTTATTATTTTGTTTAACAATCATTCCTTCCAGAACTGTAATATTTAGTATTCAGAACTGTAAGCTCCGTTGGGATTTAATACTCATAACAATTATATAAATCAAATAACATCATCAAAGCATGCAGTGGAAGTAAATAGGAATAATATATGTAAGTAATTAACCGAACAAGAAAGTGCGTACCTTTTAGCAATTCAAGAATCAAACGATGATTAAACAAGAACAAAACCCAAAACCCTAACTTTAGGGTTTAATAAATTCGACCCAAAAGAATCGACCACCAAGGAATACACAAGCTCAACCGTGCTTGTCCTTCGTTCTTGTACACACGTACTAATAGCGATTTGATGTGGAAAAGCTAGTTCCTTGAATCACAAATAAAACCAAACACTTGTGTCTTTGAGTTAAGCAAAATCGAAAACCCTTGGGGTTTGGGTATTCGACCGGCCACACAAAGAGGGAGAGAGGAGGAGAGAAATTAGGTATATTGGTGATCCAAGATTAAGTTATGAATGAATACAAGGGTTTGTATTTATAGGTAACTTAACTTGGTGACCACGTTTGAGTGGGAATGGGTTAGGAACCCAACCGATCGGCCAAACATAATCCCAAAGGGATTCTAGAACTTTCCCGACTTGTAATTTCATCTCTAGTCCTTTTAGTTAATATTTAACGACCGTTAACCAAACCTCGTTAATTATTTAACTATCGTTATGTTTTATTTCGCGACTAATAATTAATAATAATAACGTTTTATTTATATTAATCATTTACATCAATTCTCATACGTAATGTGTGCAATCCCGAAGTCTCGAGTTCGAATCCGGACATACACATATTTAAATATCCATAAAATCTTTCAGCTCCCACTTGGATATTACTAAATATAGTAATGACATCAGTTAGTCTAGCTTTCACACGCCAATGCCCCCAAATCAAATCGAGTATGGTCTCCTGGAAAAAACCATTTAATGATTCATCATTTTTACTTATCCTTTTGTTACTAATACTACATTAACTATGAATATGGATCAAGTCATTTCATAAGTTAACATTCTGTTTCTCATTGTATTCGATTGAACAAGATTACCAAATCATCTGAACATATTCTAGATAGATCTTGGGTATGGCCATACAAACATCTTGTCAACCCTACGAGGGGCCCAAATATAGTATTATGCTTTGAAACAAATTCAAAGGAACAAATTCTGTTGACTACAAACATAACTCATGAACTTTGCAACACTTCCAAAAATAGCCCTTATAACTACCAGTTACGGATAGCGTTAGACTATCTTACACAAATGCACTACATTCATATCAGTTATCTGGTATCTCAAGTCTGAGGATAAACACTTCATGGTATACTTAATGACAAAGATCCATAAAGTATCATTATGTAAAGTTGGGATGAGTCCTATATTCAATTCATTGAATATCATGTGAATCTGGTATGTCCTACGCATCAATATACTTTAAAAGTATATTCTACCAAAACTCAGATTTGTCTTAATTCAATGACATTCCCACATCATTGATTGACAACGGACTATTTAGAATAACATAAGTTATTCACGGATTAAACATGCAAATATAGGATATAATATTAAGAAAATGAAAAATAAACATAAACAACTATTTTATTTCATTAAAGTAATATTTGTTCATAACATCCTTTATCCAAATACTAATCACAGATCTGCATGAAACTACTAGCTAAACGAAGTCCTATCCCATCAGCATGGTCAGTAAGTTTTTCTTTTGGCAAAGGCTTCGTAAAGGGATCAGCTAGATTATCATCTGTATGAACTTTGAGTAGATTGATTTCACCTATGTCGACTTGTTCTCGAACATAGTGATATCGACGAGGAAAATGTCTGGCGCCCTTCATGACTCCAGGCTCATTGGCAAATGTTATTGCAACAGAGTTGTCACAATACACATTTAAAGGTAATTCGATTGAGGGCATTACTCCGAGTCCCGAAATGAATTTCCTAATCCAAACAGCTTCCATCGCAGCTTCCGAAGCAGCTATGTACTCAGCTTCTGTAATAGACATCGCAACCGTTGTTTGCTTCTTGCTCTTCCAGTCAACTGCTCCTCCATTAATGACAAAGACATAACCAGTTTGAGACTTCGTATCATCTTTATCAATTTGGAAAGACGCATCGCAAAAACCTGTAACATCAAGTTCTGCATCTGGATTTCCTCCATACACTAGAAACATTTCTTTAGTAGCCCTTAGATACTTAAGAATGTTCTTAACAGCTTGTCAGTGTTTCACACATGGGTTCTGTTGATACCGACTGGTGATATTTTGTGCAAACGCCACATCAGGCCTTGTACATCTCACAGCATACATGATAGATCCTACAGCCGAAGCATAAGGAACTTTATTCATGTATGCCACCTCTTCAGGTGTTGACGCGCATAGTTTATTACTTAAGCCATGTTCAACTTGCATCGGCAAATATCCCTTTTTGGAATTTTGCATACTGAATCTCTTCAATATTTTATCAATGTAAGCACTTTGGCTTAGTCCAATTAACCGCCTTGATCTATCTCGGTAGATCTTGATTCCCAGAATAAATGCTGCTTCCCCTAAGTCCTTCATAGAAAAGCACTCTTCAAGATAAGAATTTACATCTTGCATACTTGGAATGTCTTTTCCCATGATCAATATGTCATCGACATATAAGACAAGAAAAATAACATTACTCCCACTAGGTTTGTGATACACACATGGCTCATCAAGATTTTGAGTGAAACCAAATTTCTTGATTTCTTCATCAAACTTCTTGTTCCATTGCCTTGATGCTTGCTTCAATCCATAAATGGATCTTTGAAGTTTGCATACACGCTTCAGATACTTTGGATTCACAAACCCTTCAAGCTACGCCATATAGATGTCCTCATCTAGGCGACCATTTAAGAAGGCAGTTTTGACATCCATTTGCCATATCTCATAGTCATAGTATGCAGCTATGGCTATAAGAATCCTAATAGCTCTAATGTCTGCTACAGGAGAAAATGTCTCCTCGTAGTCTACCCCATAGGTTTGAGTATACCCTTGGGCTACAAGACGAGCTTTATAGGTGTGTGCATTGCCATTCATGTCAGTCTTTATCTTAAAGAGCCACTTACTTCCAACTACCTTAGCATTTGGAGGTAAGTCAACCTCTATCCAGACTTCGTTATCTTTCATGGATTGCATTTCCCCATTCATTGCAACTCGCCATTTTTCCTTTTCAGGACTCATCATGGTAGCTTTATAGTTAGCAGGTTCACCAAGATCCCCTAACAAATTTTCCTCAGCTTCTACGTTGAGACATAGACGCTCAGGTGCACGCGTAGCCCTTGCGGATCTACGAATGGGAACCACTTCAACTTCAGGTGGAACGCCTAGACTTTCAGGTTCTACTTGAGGTTGGCTAGTGTTTTCAGAAGGTGTTGTATCTTCTATATCATCTTCCATATCATAAACTCTCCCACTGAATTCATGAGATATGAGATCCCTTTCAAGGAATTCTCCATACCTAGCAACAATTACTTTGTTTTCAGGTGGAAAGTAAAAGTAGTAACCCATAGTTTCCTTTGGGTATCCTACGAAGATACACTTAACAGATCTAGGTTGCAGCTTATCAGCAGAGTCACGTTTAACAAACGCCTCACAACCCCAAACCTTTAAGTAAGACAAGTTGGCAGCTTTCCCATACCACACTTCATAAGGAGTCTTATCAACCTTCTTAGTTGGAACCATATTCAATATGCGAACATCAGTTTCCAAAGCATAATCCCAAAAGGATAAGGGAAGAGTTATAAGATTAAACATTGATCGCACCATGTCTAGCAATGTACGATTCCTTCTCTCAGATACACCATTTTGTTGTGGAGTATATGGAGATGTGAGTTGCTGGACGATACCACACTCAGCTAGATAATCTTTAAACTCTTGGCTTAAATATTCACCACCTCTATCGGATCGAAGAGCTTTAATCTTCTTTCCTAGTTGCAGTTCTACTTCACTCTTAAAAACCTTAAATGTTTCAAAGACTTCATGTTTATGTTTAAGTAAATAAACATAACCATAACGACTGAAATCATCAGTAAAGGTTAAGAAGTAGCTAGCACCCTTTCTTGACACATGTCTTAGTGTTCCACATACGTCAGTATGTATCACACCAAGAAGATCAGAAGCCCTTTCTAAACTTTTTGTAAAAGGTTTCTTGGTCATCTTCCCAGATATGCAAGATTCGCATTTATCAAATGATTCATCATTTATATCTTGCAAAAGCCCATCGTGTTGCAGCTGTTGCATGCGTTTCTTGCCTATATGAGCAAGTCTACAATGCCAAAGAAATGAAGAATCCAAATCACTTTTGATTCTTTTATTATTGATGCTAAAGACAGAATTATTTTTATCAATCACATTATCATGCAAATCAATTTCAAACACACCATTTACTGGAATAACATTAAAGTAAAAAACACCATTTAAAGAAACCGAAATTCCATAATCAGTAAATGTATGAACGAAACCAATATCTTTTAACAAGGAAACAGAAACGACACCCCTAACAATGGAAGGTGCGTAATGACAATCGTTTAATGACAGTACTAAACCCGAAGGTAAAACTAAATCAAACGTGCCTATAGCTTCAACGACTGCATGTGCTCCATTACCCACGTGCAGGTATTGCTGTCCATAGGCAAGCTTCCTTGCTCCTCTAAGTCCCTGCAGTGTATTACATATGTGAATACCACATCCAGTATCATATGCCCAGGAATTTATTTTATGAGGAAAAGCAAATAATTCTATCATCAAAAGAGTGCCTGAAGTACTGGCCACAGTGCCATTATTTTTATACCTCTTATTGCGCAACTCATCAAGGTACAGTGGACAATTCCTCTTCCAGTGTCCAACCTCGGTGCAGTGATGACAAGCCTGATCCTTCTTCGGATTTTCACGCTTTTTGGGAGGGTACTTCTTGGGTTCTTGCTGATAAGTCATAACTTGTTTTCCCTTATCAACTTTACCCTTACCTTTCCCTTTCTTGTTCGCTAGCGGCTTATTAGGCTTAGAAATTCTACCCTTCTGGATGGTCAAAACCGCAGGTGTAGAGGCCTTCTTGGGCAAACCTTTTTCGTAATCAATGAGCATTGCATGTACCTCACTGACTGTCTTCCCCGTGCAATGCATATTATAATTGCGCACGAAACCATCAAACTCCTTGTTAAGGGATATGTTGATAAGGCCAATTTGTATGTCATTGGGGTAGACATAGTTAAGACGCCCCAGCTGGTCCATGTAACTCATCATTTCCAGGCAGTGGGCGCTTACAGGTTTCCTTTCTCCTTGCTTGCAACTATGAAGAACATCTATCAAATCATACAACTCTACAGTCACAGGCTTTTCAAACAACCTTTGCAATTCTTCAAGCATGAGATTAGGGAAGTAATTTTCAAACTGCTTTTGCAAGTTTGGATTCATACTCCCGAGCATAATGCAGGCGACCTCATTATACGTTTCATACTCAGATTGCCATGCAGCTCGTGCTTCAGCAGTAGCATCAGCTGCAGGTTCAGGAGGACAAGGCGTAGTCAAATAATTGAGTCTTTTGGCAACCCTCAAGACAATTCTGAGTTGCCGATACCAATCATTGAAATTCGCGCTACCAGTCAATTTCTCTCGATCAAACATAGATTTGAACGACAAGGCTAGTGCAGTAGATTCAGCTTGAGCCATTTCTACAGAAATAAAAGTTCAAAAGTTAGTACTTTCGATAAGTAAACATTCAAGAAAATAAAATACCCTTTGGTCAATATTCATATTAACCATAGAATTTTCCTTGAATTTTGGATCCTCATTATCATAGTTTCACCACATCAGTTGATCTGCTAGTGGTGAAAGTATAGAATATGTAATCGTTGAAAAACGATAATTGACAAACAAGTTTTCAATTCCAAAAGTTATGGGATTTACAATTTTGCCAAAACAATTAATGCAAAACGTAAGCATGTTTCATCCCATCTCATGCCTTAAGTCATAGGTCTCACTAACTAACTTAATTAAGTTGTCTAACTTAGAAACTGCAAATCATAAAGCTGAGGTCTCACACAACTAAATAATTCACCTCGTTATTGTAATCTAGATCAAGGTCTCACATAACTAAATTACAACTTCAAGTGTTTCATGTCATTAGATGGCATAAACTTAAATTTAAAGGGTACAATTTTTTGACGTGTAATGAAAACTTATGTATAAAGAAGCATGCATACAATCTTTATAACATAATATTTTCGAAAAAACTTACATAAGATTTTAATTGCTAAGATTGAATTCTACAAAGTTTTAATCGATGCGTTGAGAAACTTACAACTTTGCACTAAGATGCTTCGTACATAGAATGGTTATACTAGGTAGCTCCAATCGAACTCACAGGGGGCAGAGGACCAGGTAAGCGCAAAGCATAACCTTAGACATCCATTCAGTGCGACTGTGCGCACTTCTTAATTAACCCCTTTATAGTTTGTTCTAGTGCGTGAGCCGTTCTAACCATTTAGTACAGTCGCATCAATTGATTAAAAGTTCAAGAATAATTCTTAGATAACAAATCAGTTTCGCCATTATTTAGTCCATTTAATTTTCTATTCCAAAAAACCATTTTTGCTTACAAACATGTCAAACAATATATATAAACAAAAAAGCACTTTAACAAAAATTAAATACACTCAAATAATATAAACATATAACTAAACAATTTAACATATGTAAAAAACAATTAGCCACATGCATAATTATTTCAATAAACTCTAATAAACAATTCTAGGCGTAAAATTATGCATACATTAACTAGGGCTTTCACCTACAAGGTAGATGAGCCACATACATCGACAAGTCGATTGTGTAAGCCAAAGTTAATTATATACCAATTAGCACGTAACGAATTTTTATTAGTTATAATTGAGGTCTTCCCCAATTTGATAATTATTAAATAAATAAAACATGTGTGTATCACTTAACAATTAATCAATAAACAATAAACAATACTCCATGGCAAAACATGCATGTTCCACCATGGATTCCGCATAACAATTATCACCCAAGATACGCATATTACATGACACATAACAATTATTCATTAATTAACCACATAAAATTAGCATGCAATCCTAGGGTTTCTACAAGTTTTACAAAATTAAAACCTAATAAAATAAATAGAGGGTAATCGACCCTATACATAAAAAATTAGGGTTTCGAATTCAAAACCCTAGAAACCATAAAAAGCATGCAAATAATCATAAAAATTCAATTTTTATGTGTTTCGATAATTAATTACATCATATTAACGGCTCGTGATGCCACTGTTGGGATTTAATACTCATAACAATTATATAAATCAAACAACATCATCAAAGCATGCAGCGGAAGTAAATAGGAATAATATATGTAAGTAATTAACCGAACAAGAAAGTGCGTACCTTTTAGCAATTCAAGAATCAAACGATGATTAAACAAGAACAAAACCCAAAACCTTAACTTTAGGGTTTAATAAATTCGACCCAAAAGAATCCACCACCAAGGAATACACAAGCTCAAGCGTGCTTGTCCTTCGTTCTTGTACACACGTACTAATAGCGATTTGATGTGGAAAAGCTAGTTCCTTGAATCACAAATAAAACCAAACACTTGTGTCTTTGAGTTAAGCAAAATCGAAAACCCTTGGGGTTTGGGTATTCGACCGGCCACACAAAGAGGGAGAGAGGAGGAGAGAAATTAGGTATATTGGTGATCCAAGATTAAGTTATGAATGAATATAAGGGTTTGTATTTATAGGTAACTTAACTTGGTGACCAAGTTTGAGTGGGAATGGGTTAGGAACCCAACCGATCGGCCAAACATAATCCCAAAGGGATTCTAGAACTTTCCCGACTTGTAATTTCATCTCTAGTCCTTTTAGTTAATATTTAACGACCGTTAACCAAACCTCGTTAACTATTTAACTATCGTTATGTTTTATTTCGCGACTAATAATTAATAATAATAACGTTTTATTTATATTAATTATTTACATCAATTCTCATACGTAATGTGTACAATCCCGAAGTCTCGAGTTCGAATCCGGACATACATATATTTAAATATCCATAAAACCTTTCAAGCTCAATACTATTAGTTTATTGAATAAATAACATTAGTTTGTATATTGAGCTTAATGTAATTCAAATAGCTAACCCAAAATTTGTGGATGGTTTACGTTTGTTATAGCCAGTTTGAAACCGGTACCCAGAATCGGAAGTGTATCTGGTACTCATATTTTAGTAACTCATGTGGTCTGGTTTTATACTGTTGGTCTGTTGCACACCACTGTTACTGGTTGATAGAGCAGATATAAGTTTTCAAATAATGGGTCGTGATCTGTTTCAGCTGGAGGTATTTGTTTGTGTTGGGTCGTGGTGAAGGTTTGTTGCTTCAAGGTCAGGATCGGTTTAAGCATGAGGTATTTGTTTGTGAAGGTTTTGTTGCATCAGGATAGGGATCGGTTTAAGCAGGAGGTGGTCGTTTGGTCAGGAGGTATTTCTTGGTGATGGTTGTTGCAAGGGTCAGGAGGTATTTGTTGATGAAGGTTCGTTGCATCAAGGGTCGGAATGAGGTTCAGTTGGATTGTGTGGCCAGAATTGTTCGATTGGAGTTTCCGGCGGGTTAAGTCAAGCTGTCGAGAGTGTTGGTGGTGAGTCACTGTGGTGTCTTTTCAGGTAATGACTATCCATTTTACTGATAAAATGCTCTTACACGTGTTGGTTGTTTGTCTTACACTGATGCTAAAACAACTTGACTCTGCTTCTCCTCTTGATCAGGGTATACATCTTAAGATTAATAAAATAATGTCGACATCTTTACAAAATAGATGTGGGCTATCTCTGTTGGTTATTTCTCAGCGGATTCTTCTACCAATGGTGAGATGGGGTTGAACGTTAAGTTGTGAATTCTGAATGCTAGCGAAACGACACCTAAGTTAACATTAGTCAACGTAAATTACTGTCATGTGTGAATTTTTAGCTGATAGTGTTTTTCTGAGTTGCATAGTATAATATGACTGGAGTTTGATAGTTAAAATTTTTGTCATGTACATTTAGAGGAAAGCTGAAATCGGTCATCTCAAATCTGACCAGTTATAATGATATTAGGTTATTTAGAATGTCCATTGACTGTGACCACAACACTTTGCATAAAAAATATATATGTTGTCAAGGATGTATAAAAATAGATTGATGTTTTTCTCATCTGTTTAGTCCAGTTTTGAGTTGTATGGTAATAAGTCAGTTTACCTTTAATACATTTGATTCGTTGAGGTTTAGGGGTGTGTGTGTATGGATAAAACCACAATATCGATATCAAAAATAACCACAAAGAATGATTTAAAATCCCTTTAGGAAAAAGGATAATGAATCAAAACCCGTGAGTGATAGTGATACGGATTAGGAAATCCGAGTCGTTTCCCAACGAGGTGTGAATGGGCAACGTCGTTATCGGTTCGTTATTAAAATGCTCGATGTTTTGGATTTTTGATTTTATTAAAACTACGGGGAATGGAAAACAATTAAGGGAAATTACACTACGGGGAATCCTAAATACGCGATTTAAACTAAAACGTAATAAACGAAACGAAAATAAAATGCAACTACGTCTATTCTAAGTCTTAAAAATAATCTAAAATTACTTTCTAACTAAAAATGATATTAGAAAATTAACTAAGAATTAAAACTAATTTTTATGATTTTTCTGGAATTTATTTGAATTAAAAACTAATTTAAACTAATTTAAATGTTAAAAATTACAAATTAAACTAGGAAAAATCTGGAAAAATTATTTTTTTGCTTTTTATAATTTTCTTAATCTAGGAAAATTGAAAACTATTTTTTTGAAACCTTTTCTGAATTAATTGAATTAAATGCTATCTAAAAAGTGTTAAAAACTAGTTTTAATTGAGAAAAATAGTAAACAGTTACTGAAAATTATGAAAAATTCAGGGAAAATCTAAAATATTATTCTAAATCTATGAAAAATATCAAAACCTAAGCTTATGTGTGAGATTTAAAAGCTGTAGTGTAACTGTCTATGAATAAGCTACTTCTAAATAAGCTAAAAGTTGCTACAGTGCACCAAATGAACTCAGAAGCTAAATAAGGCTATAAGTACTTAAAATCAACTTAATTCAACTATTCTAAACCTCTAATGAGCAATCTACAATGATTTGGCTTGATTTCACTTATAAGCCAAACTAGCCTAGACCTACCCACTTTCTAGCTTAAGCACAAGCTTATCAAAAGAGCTTTAATGGAAACCAACACTTGGAAACTTAAGAATACCAACCAGAGAACCAGTAAACCAAGTTTGAGCCAATTGCTAACTAACATGAACAAGTTATGCTAACTGCAAAGTTCCTGTGCACACTCAGTGACTGCTGAGAGTGTGCACAGGGCATTTATGACCTAGAAAACAAGCTGGTTAAGTGCTTTTAGAAATATCTAAAAATTCAGCAAAAATAGTGTTTACAAACTCAACCAACTGAAGTTGAAAAACCCAAAATCTTACTTAATTTGGATCAGAACTGAATCCATGAAAAATCCAGAAAGTTTTGCAAAAATGGTTTTACTACTTTTTGACTTTTGAAATAGATTTTGAAAAGTTGACTTAAATGAACTTTGAGCTTAATTTGTGAATTGATATTGATGTTTTAGACTGAAACAAAGTTAAATCAAGCTATTCTAACATTATCTAGACAAAAATCAAGCTTTTGATCTTCAAATATCCAACTGATGTGAAAATTGAAACTGATTGGAGGTGATTTTGACTTTGAGCAATCTAAGGTGCAATATAGTGACCAATCTAAGTATTTTAGACCTAAGCTATACTAAATGAACCAAGATACACTGCTGATATAACCTCAACTCAGATCTGTCCAATGATCCAAACAGTACTAATACAAGCTCATAAGCAACTTACTCTAGCCTATACTCTAATCTATTCAATAACAGTATTGAAACTATAGTCTTACTACAGAATATGAATTAACAACTGCAGAAACAACAATCAAGCATAACAGAAATAGAATATTTAATAATTCAAATCGAGAATTAAACTCACTTGGATCCTTAGCCACTATGGCTTGCCAAAGAACAAGTAACCACTATCCTAACACTGATATTAACCCCAAATCAAATCAATTATCCCATGTCCATAGCTATCTCAACAACACAGATTAATTCACCATTGATTCTGAACCTTTGACTTTTGTTGACCAAGATTGTTTTGAGAGTAAAATCTGAGAGAGGAGGTTTTAGGTAAATATTAAGCTAAAGTGAGCTTATAGAAGCTTGTTCAAACAGAAACTTTAAAATGGATTTAGATAAAAACAGATTTTATTTACTTTTTTTTTTCAAATATTTTTCAATTTTTTTATGATTTTTATTTTGAAAAGATTATAAACTGGAAAATGTTTAACAACTTAATTAAAGATGATATGAGATTCAATTGAACAAGAACAGAAACAAATTGAATACAGAATTCAGCAGATTTTATTAATGAAAATGTTGAGTACAAAAGTGAAATTCTAATAATGGAATTAACTAAAACATTGAAATTAAAATACCGAGATTACTACTACTCTCTACTCTCTCACTACACTCTACTTTCTATCACTAAAAACTACATATCAAAGTTGTGAATGAAGAGGTCCTATTTATAGCCGAGCTGAGAAGATTCCAGAAGAGAGCCTTGTGCTTCTTTGAACGCGTTTATGTCCATTGATCATTCATCCACGTTCACCATTCAATAACAGCCCTTAGATTGAATCCACCACGCATCTTGCACCAATCAGAGGAGAGTATTTTGATGGGATGACACACGGATTGCCAGCGTGGCATCCGTGTGTCAGTGGGTGTCAGACGAAAGTACATATTTACCCTTAATGATGGTCAATTTGCTCAATTAGGCTCAAGGGTATTTAGGGTTCATAGGTTCTGGGAATATTGGGGGGGAAATGAGCGCGTGTGGGTTTTTTTACTATATTTCGTTTTTATTTTGTTTGACCGGGTCATGGGTTGGCTGGTGGTTTGGACCGGGAGCATTTGGGTATACGGGTTATGGTGGTTTGGTTGGACCGGGTTTAAGTGAGATTATTCTTGGGCTTATGTATATTTGGGCTTTAAGGTGTAAGAGTTATAGATTTTGGACATGAAATGGATCCATTAAGTGATATAAGGACCAAGAATGTATAAACTGAAAATTCAGGGACTAGATGTGTAATTCTGAAAATATCTTTGAAGGATCATTCTTGTCATTCTCAAATAAACCAGGGACCACTTTTGCCATCTTTGAAAATTCCAAGGACTAAACATGTCAGTTCTGAATCTTCAGGGACTAAAACTGCCATTTTGAGAATTGATTGTCCAAACTTGCAAATTCCTTTCCCAGCCTCGGCTTTTTGCATTCTTCTTTCTCTCGTGCTCGGTTTTCTTCGGATTTGGCTTTCTTTTGTCTGTTTCATTATATCCGTACCTGCACGTACAAAAACTCAAGAAACACGCAAATATTAAGCATTAACGACTCTTTCTTGGTTAATTTGGGTCAGTTTTGATAAACAAAAGATATGTGTTTAAGCACATATCAACTTTCATCAAGTAAAGACATGATGAAGTTTGGAAATTGTTTGATGTACTTGCCACCTCATATTTGAAACAGGTGCGGGTTTCTTTCTGAATGCAACTGTAGATTAGTGGAAGAAATGGCAAATGTATGACTGTAGTCAAGGAACTACCACAATTGTGTCATTAATGGTGGATTACATGAAGTATGCAGGTAAAGTCTTACATATGCTCTTTGTTATACTTCAAATGTATTTGATTTGCCAACATTCAATATCACATTATCTTGATCCGTTTACCATGTTGTTGGATCAGAAGCGGGATGTTGGAATGATCAAGTAATGAATAATAGTATAAATCCAATCACCTTTTTTTTTTTTTTGGTTAAAGCAGTATAAATCCAATCACTAAGAATGAAAGTAAGCTCTTTATGCTGTAACCGTGGCACTATAAGAAGTTTTCGCAAGCGTGCGTGAGTTGTATGGAACCTTTTTACTTCTTTTATCATTCTATCAGGAGAAACTGATGTTTTTCTTCATATTTATTTAAGGGGGTGTTTGAATCAGTACTATAAAATGATACTCTTCATAAAAATAATACAGTAAGTAGCTTTATTATAGAAACTCAAAATTGCTTTACTTCACGGGGTGTTTAGATTGACTTATTCTGAAATGGTTATGTCGTTAAAAGTAAATGATTTTAGTGTAAAGAAAACTGATAACCAGTTTTACCCATAGATTCAAATTTAGTTATGTGCAGATAATTAGTGAATGGGGTGTTTGGATTATCATTGTAAATGACCACGTTGTTTGACCTGAAAAGTCAATACGATACTTTAATTTGGAACCGACGGAGCATATAATGTACCAGTTGTTGAAACAAAATATTGTTGCCAAATGACAGAATTTGAGGCAAGAGATACCATGTTGCTGCCCAAACTCACTTGCAACTGTTATGAAGAGATGTTGGGATGAAATCCTGACAAGAGGCCGGAGATAGATGAGGCGGTGGCAATGTTGGAGGCAATGGTAAGGAGAGTTGATATCAGATTATTAGTACAGATGAATTAACTATAACATGGTTTAACACTATTTATTTCACCCCACCTTCAGGTGTAAATATTGTGCCGTCCGTTATAAGATGAATTAACTATAACATTAGAAAAATTGGAGGGGATAATAGGCCGGCATCACTGGAACATGCACGACATATCTGCAGTCAGAAATAGAAAGGTGTTGCGATCTGCTTCAGTTTCGAGAAAGTATCCTCTTTATTAGAAGGTAATATTGAACTCTATATTCAATCCATCTCAAACTACAGAATAAAAATTAACAATGCCAGGTTTATTCATTTAGATAACAATCATCTATCTATGTATTTCAATCATCAGGTTTTTCAACTTACAAAGCGGGTAATATTTAGTTATCCTATTTAACATTTGAAACCTACAAAAACTTTTATACATGGTTGCATAAGTTAAACATTTACATGTCTCACTCGCATTAGTGTTGTGAACTGCTTCAGTTTGGAGAAAGTATCCTCTTTATCAGAAGGTACATAATCATGAATATTTTCCTATATTTTTAAAAGTTAATTGAATTTTTGGACCTAGCGTTTGCAAAATCTCAGGTAAACTCAAGCTAACGTGCATTTTGTCTTTTAAAAGTCAGCTTTAGCTACTTAAAAACCCTGTATTGATGATGACTTTGTTCAAAATATGAAATATTATAATAATGAAAAATAAATTAGGAGATCATTAATCAAAGTCGAATCTTTTGGATTGGTTTATGATCTTTATGTAGGTACATTATATTCTTGGAGACAACCTAAGAGCAACAAGTTGTATGGTTGAATATGGGAGCAACTATCCACGTCAAGTGCCTCTTTTGATGGTTGTCCCTTAGATATTACATATAATTTTTGCCTCTTATCATTCCTTTATTAAACGTTCTTACCCTAACAGGCTAACAACACTTTGCATAGTATACATAGCTAAAATTGTCACTTCCTAATTAGTTTGTAAATCAATAATGATTACGATAGTTACGAATTTACTTATTTCTTCAAATTCAAGTACCAACGTTGCTTTTTGTAAGAGCATGCATTAGTAATAAGATAATATAGCAATTTGGCCACTTTGTTGGTTGTTAAACAACAATCCTTTGTACCCATTTTTATAAATTTCATTACAAATCAATTCTTATACTGCTTTTTTAGATAACACTAAAGCAACTAATTATGTATATGGTGTCTTGCTTATTTTTATACATGTATAAATACATTCATATACATTCGTTCGAGAAGGTTAAGCACTATGATTTCAATAAAAAACATTGGTTTCAAAGGACGTCATGTAAGCATTGACATATAAAACTGCCAACCCCAACCTTCAATTGGCAAAAAAAAAACACAATTTTCCTTTCCTATGCAAGCGACCTGGATGCCTGATCGTGTATTTCATGTACATCTTAGCAAACCATGAGACTCCTATTATCATAGAGTTTTTTTTGGAATATTCCAAACTAATGTCGGTCTAACTACATTTAGAAAAAATAGAAATAAGAAAACCATGTTTTTAGTGGAATAATAGCAAGCCAGGTTAATACTCAAACACTAATAGTTTTTGTTCCTGATATTGTAGGCTTTGATTTTATTAATGAAACCTACTGATCTTTAGCTATAACTCTATAATCAAATATAGTGCACTTTACAGGAAAAAAAAGGTGCTAAAAAGTTTAAAATTTAGTCAAAACTAAAATCATAAAAGTGATTGACTTTGACTTAATTCAGGTCCAGGTTTGTGGATCAATGGTAACACAAGAGCAACCACATGAAATGCAGATACCATGAAGTATTTGTTAATATGATATAAGAATGTTTTGTTTTAAGCTTAATTGAACTACACTTGCACTGATTAGTGTAAATTTGTACATTATTATTAGTTAAGCGTCTCCGGACTATTGTCACATGGTATTAACAGTACCTATTCTCATCTTATTTATTTTTAATGAACATTAATAATGTAACTTGATGACTATTATGCCATGTTTTACGTGGTCATATCGGTACAATGATCTACGCCATGAAACAACTAATGATCTACACATCCTACCACTGCTGATGTTCCTACTCTGCTTGGAATGGGCATGTTTTCACTTCTTGGATGTAAGGAAAATTAGTGTGTTGGTATTTAGAGCCATATCTAAATTGGATGGTGTTAGCCATTTTTTTAATGAGCACTGACAGGATGAAAAAGGATGGTGAGAAAACAGTTCTTGAAGCATGTATGGATGCAAAGAACATTTAATGTGGGTTTGTAATTTTCGAACCTAACGTATTCCTGTTTTTTTAACCAACCGAAATTTAAAAATTTAACATTAATTTTGAACTTGTGGTGAACTTGCTGTTCACCGTGTTGAGTTTTATTGCAAGTCTAAATAGTTTTCTAATTTATAAACATGTTGCGAGCTGTGCAACTACTATCAAGACTATTTTGGTGGAATCTTTAACAAATTTACTCCAAGCACTCGATCTATTTGTAGTACAAATATGTGGCGATCATTTGGTAGTTTTAGGTTTCTTATTTGATATTTAGTTACATTTTTTTTCTTTTTTTTGCTGTGATAAAGAGGAAAACTACGAACCTCACAACCAATGTAATCTATAAAGAAGTGCTTCAGAGGCTTTGATTATTTTTAAGTTTTTAACTATGTAGCATGTTATGAATAATTGACTTTTTTTGTGATGCAAAAGATTTGATTTTGGGTTCCTATATTCAACGGAACGTTTGCTCAGTACATATCATTACACATTGTTATAAATTTACAATTTCTTTGTTACATAGTTATATTCTTATTAAGAAATATCATGAAGCGAACCTGCCTAAAGGGCTCATCTTTGCAACGACACAAGGTTGCAGGTATTACTGATTAGAACTATTAACATAGAAGCACGAATCATTTCAAGTGGCAAGGTTGGAACAGTTTGTCTTATACCACAGATGATCATAAGTCTGTTAGATACTAAAATGCCCTTCAAGTTAAATAGGAGACAATTCCCTATTTATATTTGTTTCGCTATGACCATAAACAAAAGCCAAGGCCAGACGTTATCTAAGGTTGGTTAATTGCAACAACGGCCTGTCTTTTACGTGGTGGGCCTGATGCATATGACAATTTTGCTGATCAAAAGGGCAACCATCAGTAGAAAATTAAATGATTCATACAAAATTAAATGATTCATGGTCCTATATTTAGGTTTGATTGTTATTAAAAGACAAGAAGTTCATGGACAACAAATGGTAAAACACACTACATATACACTGGCGTTTGCAGTTGGAGAAGCGACTAAGGGTAAATATACTTAACTGTTCCCACCTTATAGATTATACGTAATGATTTCTCATAGCCACTGTGATTGTACTCTTCTACAGACTGAATTAGAAGAGTCGAAAGCACAAGAAACTGCAAAGTTGCAGGATGCTCTACGTGCTATGCAAATCCAAATAGATGAAACAAATGCTAAAGTAATTAAAGAACGAGAGGCAGCACGAAAAGCTATTGAAGAGGCTCCTCCTGTGGTTAAGGAGACTCCAATCATAGTTCAGGACACCGAAAAGGTTGACACCTTGACAGCTGAAGTGGAAAGTTTGAAGGTAGAGACTTTAAATAGGTCATAGTTTTTAAGAATTCGTTATATTATATGACATTCGATATCGAGAAGTGGTGGTGGAAGTGTGGTAAACATTACGGTAATCTTAGATATATCCATAGGATGTGGTAGTAGCTTAATTTATACCTTTTGCAGACTTTGCTGCAAAATCAAAAGCAGGAGGTAGAAGAGGCTAAAAAGTCTTTGATAGAAGCTGACGGTAGGAATGCCGAGTTAATGAAAAAGTTTGAAGATGCTGAAAAAGGAGCAGAGCACCTTCAAGAATCAACTCAAAGGTTTGTGTTCAGAATACTAAAAAAGTTTGATATATATATATATATGTATGTATGTATGTATATATATATATATATGTTAACACGTTCATGTAAAATTTAAGGTTTAATTCATTAATGTATATCTGTATAGCGTGCCTTTAACAAACTTAATTGTTTGTGATCTAAAGTATTACATATGTCTTTTCTAATTTTTAGGCTTGAAGAAAAGCTCTCCAATATAGAGTCCGAAAATCAAGTGCTTCGTCAGCAAGCACTGACCATGTCACCTACCGGAAAATCAAGACTGAGAACAATGATTATTCCGGTACTAGAGAAAAAGTTATAAATTGAAGCTTAGTTATTCATGTTGCTCATGTAGTCACATTCTTAAATTCTAATATCTTTTTTGATGAATTTACAGAGAACTTCAGAAAATGGGAATGCTCACAATGGAGAAGCAAGGATGGCTACACCTGTAAGTATAGTTAATATGCTTTGATAGACTCCATTAGAAAGAAAATAGCTATAGTTGCGGATATTACTCTGTCGGCTGCCACATCAAAAACGGTCTAAAGAGCGGTCTAAGAGATTTAGACAATATGTCACCAATCTTCTTGCCTTTCAAGACCCACACATCAAGGTCGAAAAGTTCCACCTTAGTTGCACTCCTTCTTTACAATTACCCTCCTTTTTTTGCTATAGCAAATTATGTCAACGATAATTATAAGACATGCCCGCCCATTGGGCGGGCTCCGACCACTAGTATATATATATATATATATATATATATATATATATATATGGGAGGGTTAATGTGAGATCAAACTTAAAGTTGTAAAAATAAGATCAATTCTAAAAAACCACTAAAACGTTTATAAATAACAATTTTAGCAATAATACACAAAAATATACTATTTTAATACAAATTAACATTTTAGAAACTAATAACCAAATGATACATGAGTTTGAATTAGTGATACACCTGATACACATTACACTAATAAATATTCCAAAACCTGATACACATATAAAAACCTGATACACATTACACTTCTAATCAAAGTGTATCACCTAGGTTTCATAAATTTTAAAAAGAAATCCATCAAAACTTTAACATTTTTAGTTGTAGCTAATAAAAAAATTATTTTTGTTATAAGGAGAGTGTCACTTGTCAAATTTTAGATTGATCTCATTTTAACAACTTTAAGTTTGATCTTATTTGATCTAGATTCTATATATATGTGTGTGTGTGTGTGTGTGTGTGTGTGTATAATTAAAGAAGTTTTTAATGAGTTTTAGTCTATTTATCTCCCTTTTTGTAAAATCAAAAAGGTGTCACCGATGTGTAGAGAGAAAAGAAAATTGACGATGCAAATGCTCCCCCTTGATCAGTGCTCCCCCTTGTTGAGGGCACCGAGGAATCAAGCTATGGTGATTTGCTACAAAAACAAGTTAGAGTGCAAGTGCAACTATATATATTCAACACGTAGCAATGATTTAAAGACAACAGAAAGAGAAGTTTGAGATACATGGATTAAATGGTGGACGACCATATGTTTAAGGGACCGCCACCAGTGATGATTTTAGACAGATTGGTAAGTTTTCTGATTTTGTAATTAAAGTTAATTAGTTTATATAGTCAGAAATACAATGACAAGTCCCACAATAATATCACTTAATAAGAAACTTCCATTGATTATTCAAGATAAATCATACATAATACAAGAGAAGATAAGATAACTTAGTCTATCCTAGTTTGTCTAGTCCCCTAGGATTCTTGACCCAAAAGATGAAGTAGATTTATTTAGAACTAAACAAGTAGCATGTTTAGTTAGATGGTGGAGGGAAGTGTGGTGGTATAGGAGTGTTTGGAGGTGGTGGGAAGCGAGGAGCCAAGAGAAGAGATGTGATGAAATCAAGATCATGTCGGAGAGATTGAAATTGGTTGCCATTATGGATGCAACATTAGCAATAATGCCCATGAAGGTTAACTTGATCTATAGTTGGATGATAGTTCATAGGTGGTGGTTGTTGTCTTTGAGCAATGATTGCATTTAGAAGATGCAACTCAATGAGAGTGGAGAATTCAAGAACCCTAGTGATTGTTGGGAAGTTTGTTTGTGACTTGAGTTGGTGGAAATGCTGGTAGAGTGTGATTCATTTATGAGGAAGAGGAGGATTTATTGATAGGTTGTGAAGCAAATAAGGAAAAGGGAGAAGAGGGTGCTTCATTGATAAAGGAAGGTTGTGGAGTGTCATTTAGGAATAGGTTGGTTGTGATGGTAGGATCATTTTGAGTAGGATTTTCAACAGTTTGTTTCTTCATCCATATGGGTTTGATGGAAATCCTAGGTTTCTTAGATGATGACGTTGTGAAGAATAGAGAAGGAAGAAGAACAAGATTTTGTGTCATGAAGATGAGTGAAGAAGAAAATGATTATATAGCCAAAGAATGTTCTAAATGAGGCAAAGCATACATGAAAAGAACTACAAATTCAAATTGTGTTTACTTAAACAGAGAAATATAGGTGGAGCTAGATGGTGGTGCAGAAAAAGAAAACATTAAAGCAGATCGTGACTGTTGATCTGGGGACAACCCCTTAAACAAGCGACGGTCCTTTACATATAGGGGACCGTCCCATGTTTATAGGACCTCCACCAGAAGGATGCATAAATGTTTTTCAGAAATTTTTATTTCTAGTGTGTGTCTATATGTAACATATGTGGAGTTGTGATTATCTTGACTCTAATAAAGATAAAACCTAAGAGATAATCCAAAAAGCTCCTTAGTTCAATGTTGCTCAAACATCCATGTCGAACAATATATTAGTTATATGATTCGTCCAAGGATTGTGAGTTCAATATGCATGCATGAGAAAAACGTTTTTGGAATGTATTAACAATGCAAGAAAGTGGTTTTCCTAAATGTGAGAAGTTTTTAGAAAATAAATTGGGGTTTTTCATGCAAGTAGAGAGTTTTTCAATTGAGTTTAAGCATGCAAGATCTATATATATGGGAAGTATATTGATTTCTAAGCCTATACGAAGATAATAGAATGGTTCCTGTTTGAGAGGTTTGGTGAGAATGTCGGCGATATTTTCTTCAGTTGGAACCTTTTAATAGAAATATTCCCTTTTTAGACATTGTCCCTAAGAAAATGGTGATGAATTTCTATGTGATTTGTTCGAGAATGTTGCACCAGATTTTTGCTTAGGTCGATGGCTCCTTTGTTGTCATACATGATTGGGATGTAATCTAGAGTGATGTCATAGTCTACAAGAGCTTGTTTCATCCATAGTGCTTGTTGACATGCCTTTCCGGCGCTTACATATTTGGCTTCAGTTGTGGAAATAGCTAGTGTCATTTCTTTCTTAGAGAACCAAGAAGTTAAACAACAACTAATGAAGGTACAAATGCCACTAGTACTCTTTTGATCCGCATAACCTCCCGCATGATCAGATTCGGCATATACTAAAGTTTCTTTGTCAGTCCCCTTAGGATACCATATTCCTAAGTGCATAGTGCCTTTAATGTATCAGAAGATACGTTTAACCACTTTAAGGTGAGAAGTTTTGGGATCTTCTTGGAAGCGAGCACAAAGGCAGACACTAAAAATGATATCGAGCCTACTTGCCGTTTGGTATAATAAACTACCTATCATGCCCATATACTTAGTACTATCCATGGACTCTCCTTTTTGATCCTTAGTAAGCTTTGTGTCTGTAGCCATGGGAGTTTTCATAGGTTTAGCATCTTCTAGTCCAAATTTCTTAAGCATCTCTTTAATATATTTAGATTGATTAAAGAAGATGTCGTATTCCAATTGTTTTATTTTATGTCCAAGGAAGAAGTTAAGTTCACCCATCATGCTCATTTCAAACTCATCATGCATGATTTTTAAAAATTCTTCATACACCTCTTGACAAGTTGAATTGAATATAATTTCGTCGACATATATTTAAACAATGATGATATTTGAATCTTTCTTCTTAGTGAAAATAGTGTTATCTACCATTACCATGGAGTATTCATGTTTAAGAAGAAAAGCTTTTAACCTATCATACCTAGCTTTAGGAGCTTCCTTAAGACCATACAAAGCTTTTTTGAGTTTATAAACATGATCGGGTTTCTCAAAGTCAATGAATCCTGGAGGTTGTGCTACATATACCTCCTCATTGATAAGACCATTTAGGAATGCACTTTTCACATCCATTTGTAATAGCTTAAAGTCTAAAGCACAAGCGCAAGCGAGCAAAATTCTAATGGATTCTAATCTAGCTACGGGTGCATAGGTTCTGTCACACCCCAAAAATGGCGCAGCGGAATGACATTTACGGGGTATGACTTCATAACCAAGAACACAAGGTGTCAAAATAGAGAAATACTAAATGCATTCATCACAATCACAAGTCAAAGTTACAATGATCCATAATACGGTGGATACAAGTCTTACTACATAAGTTCACAATAATTAAGTCTTAAGGGGGCATTTCCAAATGCATAACTCCTCGGGAACACAGCCCGGTAGAGTCTTGTCTTATGTCAGCTAGGTCAGGCCAATACTCAACCTTCTATGCAACTTCGTTCTTAACACCTGAAAATGGATACTCGAAAACGTCAACATAAAGTTGGTGAGCTCGTAGGTTTAAGAGTTAAACCACAAAGCTGTGCATAGTAGTGTAGGACAATAGTGAGCAAGATATATGAATATGAAACACAGTGCTAGCAACAACTGAACCTACCAATAATGTTACACACATGTTACCAATGGTGGGGAGCTACCCCAGATAGTACTATCAACTTGTTTCGGCTCCAAACGGAGTTAAACAGTTGCGCATACATGAAACACAATTTATCATCACAAAGTAGTCACATATTTCAATCAAACACACATATTGTCCAAAAACATGTAAACAATTTAGCACAACATAAAAACAGTTAAAACATCATTTGAGTACCATTTTCCCCAAGGAAAACATGTAAAAAGTGGGGCTACGAGAACTCACCTCAGCAAGCAATGATGACGGAAACAAATGCGAATACTTGAAATGTAACCCGAAAGTCTTAACCGCGACCTAATAATTTAAGTCGTTTGAGAAAATATGTTATGTACTATATGCATATGAGTTTTAAATGCAAAATGGTTTGTATACACTTGCAATGAGGTTTTATGACTCAAAATATGATAAATGAAATTTTTGACGTTAAATGGTTATTTCGTAAAAAGTATATAAAAGTGATTTTCGTCCAACTTTACGGGTTTGTATCTTTTTCAAAAAGGGTCCGTTTCTAGTGTTTCAAATTGCTAAACTCAAGTCTATATGTATACTTTTGATTTCTACAGACCTTAATCCATGATAACTCATTTTTAAACAAATATTTCAACTGAAAATATTCAACCCTTTTAAAAGACTTTTGTCGAGTTAAAAGACTCGTAGCTCACTCGTTTCTTAATGAAATTATGCATTTCAAAAGCCTAAAATTATCTACATTGAATCTAGTTTCCAAATCTGGTCTCCAGTTATTTTCCCATGTGCCAATTAGTACAGTTTAATCGATTTAGGTACTGAGGTTACTGCTGCCAGAAAAACAGAAATTTGTCGTGTCAGGTTTTAGCCATATTTCCTTCGTTATTTATCGTCACGGCTCCATTCAACTCCCTAAATCTAATTTAAGATGTTCCCTAACACTTTCTAGTTTATTATTTTTAGCCAAAATGTCTCGAAGTGGGCTGTTTTCTCGTTTAAAATTCAGAACTCAGAAAAGTGTCATTAGCAGGTAACTTCACTTGTTGAAATTATTTTACATAGCAAAACATTTTATAAAATTCCGAAACTAATCATGGTACATCCTTCCACATATATATAAGTATGTTTATTCCAGTTTTTCAAGAAAAATTGTGTAGCTATTTTATTTAGGTTCATGTGTGAGTCGCATAATTTGGACAGCAAGGTATAGCTTTGTTTTCAAGTTTTTTAAAGCAAGTTCTCAACATAGCAAGTGTATAAAAGAACGAAATTGGAACATGTATGATGTGTAATGAGTATGAAATATATGAAAGTAGATTTAGATAGCTTACTTAGTTGATGAGGATGAATGAAGAACACAAAGATTACCAAGAATCCAAAGGACACCCTACTAAGCCTAACTAAAAATACCAATTTATGTTACACCAAATTGAAGTGAAAACCCAAAATCTCTTTGCCCTTGTTCCCTCCTCTTGCTGTCGTGAATGTGGGTGAGAATGTGAGTGATATTGTGTGTTTGATAGTGGTTAGTTTATTTGGCATATATGGGATTAAAATAGATAGGTTGAATGGTAAAACATGCATCACATGTTTGTGTAGAGACATAAGAGGAAAACTAGCAAATTCTATGCACTCATGTGATGTTAGGCGTGGGGTGTGAGGCTCAAGAAAGAGATTGTGTCTTCAAATTGTTTTTGTCGTGGTGTTGTGTGATTGGAAGGAGTGGTTGTGAAAAGAAGCTAGCTAACTTGTAGCATACAAGGTTGTATTTTAGGAAAGGTTAAAAGAAGCTTTGCATGATTCCTACGTTTGCTAGATCAAATGAAGTGTTGTTGTTTTCATTTTATTGTGGTTGTCGTGTATTTGCTTAACCAAGGCAAGAATCAAACTTTCATTGGGATGCCAAAGGAACATAGAATATTGTTATACACCAATATGGATGTGTATAGGATCAAAAATGTTGCATATACCATGTATAGCCAGGGGCGGCAAAACCAAGAAAAAGGAATAAGTGATCAGGTCCGAACTGTCAAGTTTATTACACAAGTCAACCACTTGTGAATGGTCAACCGTAATAAAATTCAAACAGTCTAAAACCAATGCAATTTCCCTTGGAATATAGTGGATTCCCGGGTCGTTAAGTCCCACGGAGGATTAATGGTGCTTAAAACGTTCAGATTGAATGGGAAAAGGTGATGATTTGGAATAATTATACCTAAAGAAAAAGTTTGTAAATTACAGGTGCTTAAATGCAAATTAAAGAAAATTAAAAAGCTAATTTCTATTAAATAAACGCTATCACTATTTTTAAAATGATGTTTTTGTGATTTTTCTTTTATTTATTTGACTTAAAAACTAATTTTTACTTTTAAATCTATTTTAAAAATAGGAAACAAAATCTCATAAGAAAAATTAAGCTTAAGGCAAATTATACTAAAAACGCGAAACAGGAATTCTAAAAATGAGCTACGAAAGTGAAATATCTAAAAATTAATCTTACAAGTGTATTACTATTTTTCCTAAGTTCTATTTAAGAAAAGAAAATTTTAGAAATTAAAATTATATTTTTCTGATAATTATTTTATTTATTATGAATTAATTACTATTTTAAACTAATTAAATGATTAAAAATACTAAAACTATTCAGAAAATTCTGAAACTTTTTTATAAAATACTTTATAACAATACAAAACTAAGAAAAATACAAAAGGTGTGAAAGCTTGTTTTAATAAGCTGTAAATAAGCTAATGAACTCGTATAAGCTAAATAGATAAAAAAGGGTTAAGTATTAAATTATGCAAAGTATAACCAGTCAAAGACCCAAGGGCAACTGGTAAGTGTGTGGTGTGGTGAGCTGGGTGGCCAGGGTTCGAATCCCAGCAATGGACTTTTTATTTTTATTTTCTTTTTGGATTTTTCTTTTTGAAACTAATTAAGCACAATGAAATAAGCAAATTTCAAAACTATAACTTTTTATAAAAAACACTAATAAGCTCAGAATAAGCTTATGATTACTTAACAGTTAGCAAGAAATGGAAAAAGCACAAGGATAAGCCAAATGGCTTATAAGCTAATCAATAAGCAAAAGGTGAACTGAAAATAAGCTAGACAAATGGTAATAAGCTAAAATGACAACTGAATAAGCACAATAACTAAGAAATAAGCACTGAACAAAATCCAAATAAGCACAAGCTTAACTGTTGCACAGGGCTTTTTGGGGTTTCTAGGCACTTTCTAGCTTAAATTTAAGCACTTTAATAAGCTAAGAAATGAAAAAGAACACTGGAATTAACAAGTTAACCAACTAAGCTTTCCAAAAAGCTAAAGCTCTCACTGTGGTGTTCACTGATGAGCTTTTAATTAACTTATGAAAAAGTTTATAAACACTGACTAATCATTTTACTAGGTGAAATAGACAAAACAAAAAGCTACTTGCAGGCTTATTAGATAAGCTGAAAAGTGAAATATAAGCTTTGGAATAGAAAGACAGCTAGGTTAGCTTTCCAATAAGCTAAGATACACAAGTTTAAGCTAGATAATGAGCTTTTTATGAGCTTGTGAAAATGGTAGGCTCAACTGTGCACAGGGCACTTTTTCAGACAAGGTGTTCAAAATAAGCTAGAAATTAAGCAGTTTAATAAGCTAATTAGAAATTATAAAAAATACTAGGATAAAGATGAGTAACTAAATTTTAATATTCCAAAAGCTCAAATCTTGAAAGCTGAAATTAAGTCCTATAGAAAATTGTTTATTTTATTCAAAAACTGCTAAAATGAAAAATTTGACTTTTTTAAATTACACTATTAGGTTGACTATTATGAACTTTAAATCAAATCTACTCACTGATTATGATATATTAAGCTATAATAAGATATAATTAAGCTAGATTAACAAGTTTTAAGCTAATATGATGAGATTGACAAGCTAAAACCTTAACAGTTAACAAACTAAGTGAGATTAAAGAGTATTTTGACTTTTTAACAAATGAGAACTGGTTTTTAATGTTGAACTGAGTTATTTAGACCTAGTGTGACAAACAACAAACAAGAACACTGTCTTGAATACCCTTTATCACAGTTAACAAATCAAAACCAAACAACCTTTATCTTAACTGTTTTGAAGCTTTTAACACTAAAACAGGTTTTTAAACAAAGAAAGCTATAAATTAACTTATATTAACTATGTTTAGACAGGATTAAACTAAAATTAACAAGAATTAACCACTAATACTAAGAATTGCAAATTATGAGAAAATTGCTTACAAACTGTGTTCATGCACAAGACAGAGAACCAAAAGCTGATAACACAACCTATAGCTTCCCCAGAAGCTCTAAACCCAAGGCAATCCAATATCAACCCTGCTCCAGCTTCTTGATCTTCATCTCCATGGATTTTTGATTTTTCAACATTTTTTAGTATTTTTGGTGATTTTTTAGTTTTACTTCTAAACTGATTTTAAGGTTACTAAAAGCTTTAATAAGCTTTCTGAGGAGCTTATATGGGCTTATGAGTCCAAATTAACAACTAAAAACAACATTCGAACTACCATGAGATTTTTAAACTTGAAACTTTGCATAAACTTGAAATGGAACTTAACACTGAAATTGATGTTCACAAAAGCTTTATTATACACTAAAGACTTGAAATACAAAGCTTGAAAGCTAAAACATGCACTGGAATTTAAAAATTACTAACAACGACTAAGATATTTAAATATTACACTCGATAATCTTCACATTGCTCCTCTCTTGCTTTATAATGATCTCTTTAGACTTCTTGTCGACCTCTGATCATTTCCCACTTATTTCCAGCCATTGGATGCATTGAATTCATCATAATCGTCCATGTGGAATTTTGGCGCCAAATATCTTTGAGCAGGTTTTCTCAATTAATGAAGTTTGGGAGGATGTGGAGGTGGAAGAGAGAGTGGGTAGATAGGTGGAAAGGTGGTGGTGAGGTGGAGAGGTGGGGAAAACAACTCTGGTTTTGGTTTGCAGACTTGGGAGAGGAAGGTGAACAGTGACACTGGTTTTTGGCGCGCGTTGACTGGGTTTGACTGTTGGATATTAATAACGAGGGGGTCAAAATGGGTATATTGAACTGGCTCAATGGTTTTGACAGGGTTCAAGGGTCAAGTTAAGTGGGTTGGGCTTGGTGTTGGGCTTGGGTTTGGGTTAATAACAAAAAAGGGGTCCGGTTTGGTTTTAAGCTTTAATAACACAAGGACCAATCTTGTAATTTGGCAAATCTTGAGGGACTGGACCTGCACTTTTTCAAAGTTAACACAATGATCAAATTTGTCATATATGAATAGTACAAGGATAATATTTGATAATTTTCCATTTTTAAATATCCAAGGACTATTTTTGACATTTTTCAAAGTTGAGGGACCAAAGTTGTAATTTTGCAATTTTTAAACTTTGAAGGGTTTGTTTTGACAACTTTTGAATCCCATGGACCTTAAATGATATTTTTATTTATTTTGATTTACCAGGGACTATTTTTGACAACTTTTGAAACTTGGGGGACTAAAACTGCAATTTATGCAAACTTAATACGTTTTTCATCTGATTTTGGTATTTTTGCATTTAAAACACATAAAACACTTATTTGTGATATTTTTATCATTTTGATGCATTTCTGAGTGTTTTCAGATGCTTTTGCAGTTTAAATAGTACAAAAATGATGAGTATTTGCACACTCATCAATCCCCCACACTAAGATATTGCTAGCCCCTAGCAATCTTTTGAGAAAAATTAATGGATTTCATCTCTTTACCAAAAGCCATTACTTCTGGAGTAGCCAAATGTTTCAGTTCAAGTAAGAACCTTGGCACAATGATAACCAAATGATTTTGAGCAAATCATAAGTCAGAACGGATTTGATTTGTCTTTACCGAAGCCGCTTGCTTCGGACTAGCCAACTCTTAGATAAATTATCAATATTATCTTTGGTGAGCCGATTACCACTTATGGTTTTCCAACTGCCTTTACCACAAGCCATAAACTTGCGGGCTAGCCAACTCTTCACTAATTAAAGATATGGTGAGGTGAACACCATACAATTTTGGGCAAATTGCAAGCCGTCAACGGATTTGAGATATCTTTACCAAGAGCCGTTTGCTCCGGATTAGCCAATCCTTTTGTTTATTAGACATGGCGGATGATAACCGTAGTGAGTAAGTGCAAAACACTTACTCCAAAAAAATTTGGCCAAAATGGGGAATTGGGTGGTATAATTACATGATAAAATTCGTGAGAATTCCCCCCCACGCTAGAAATGAATATTTTCCTCAATATTCAAAGTACCGGCTGTTATGCCGAAACTTAGAACGTAAAAGGGAAATATTACGGCCAATATTTTTGTGATTTTTTTTTTTAATATGAAAACTTTATATACAATGGGCAACTCCCCCCACTAGGGGGGTAGAAAGTAGAAAGAAGTCAAAAATATGGGTGAAAACCCATATGGTGTGCTACTGTTTTTGATTACCGAGTCGCTAGCTTGACTCGATCCCCGCATTCATTGGTTCATGGGGAAAGTTTGTAGATCAGGGACAACCACAGGTGGAATGTCCTCTCCAAAATAGTGTTTTAATCGATGACCATTCACTTTAAAATTTGGACCATCGGGTTGAGATAACTCAATAGTACCATAAGGAAATACTTTAGTGATGGTGAATGGTCCGCAGTGGGATTTTAGTTTTCCTGAGAAAATCTTCAATCTTGAATTGAAAAGAAGGACTCGATCACCGACGTTGAAAACGCGGTTCTTGATTTTGGAGTCATGAATCTTCTTTGTCTTTTGTTTGTAGATCAAAGAGTTCTCGTATGCTTGATCACGGAGTTCATTTAATTCATTCATTTGAACTTTCCCGTGATCACCATCTGTCTGAATATCGAAGTTGGCATGTTTCAAGGCCCAGTATGCTTTGTGCTCAAGCTCAATCGGCAGATGACATGCCTTTCCGTACACTAGCTTGTATGGAGTACACCCGATTGGTGTTTTATAAGCTGTACGGAAGGCCCAGAGTGCGTCCTCTAGTTTATCCGACCGTGATGCACGGTTTTCGCCTCGTCCTTTCCGAATTCTTTTTATACCACGGTTGGAAACTTCAACTTGCCCACTTGTTTGTGGGTGGTATGCAGTAGAGAGACGGTGGGTTACACCATACTTTTGCATGACTCTATCAAATTGGTCATTGCAGAAATGCGTACCACGATCACTGATTATAGCTCGAGGAGTTCCAAACCTAGCAAAAAGAGATTTTAAGAATTTCACAACAACTCGGGCATCATTGGTGGGTAAAGCTTTTGCTTCAACCCATTTTGACAAATAGTCAACAGCCACAAGTATGTATTTGTTTCCTCGAGATGATGGAAATGGCCCCATAAAGTCAATGCCCCAGATGTCAAATATCTCACACACTTGAATGGCGTTTTGCGGCATTTCATTTCTTTGTGAGATATTTCCATGACGTTGACAAGCGTCACAGGTTCTGACAAAATCGTGGGCATCCTTATAAATCGTGGGCCAATAAAACCCGGAATCAAACACCTTCTTGGCAGTGTAGTTTGGACTAAGATGGCCCCCGGTGGGTCCAGCATGGCAAGCTTTGAGAATGTCCATAGCTTCTTGTCCATAAACACACCGTCGGATGACTTGATCCGCACAGATTTTGAATAAGTAGGGGTCGTCCCAGAAGTAATGTTTAACATCTTTGAAGAATTTGTTCTTCTGTTGGGTCGACATTCCTTTCACTATGAAGTTACCCGCATGGTAATTTGCGAAGTCCGCAAACCATGGGGTAGTAGAGTCTCCACGAAAAGAAACCGCATTGAGTGTCTCGAGAGGAAATGTTTAATTTATTTCCTTTTTCTCGAAAACATCTTGGTGAGGGTTTTCTAGACGTGACAGATGATCGCAGCCGGGTTCTCGGCTCCTTTTTATCACGTATTATGATATCAAATTCTTGCGAAGGAGAACCCAACGGAGCAATCTCGGCTTTGCATCTTGTTTTGCAAAGAGATATTTGAGAGCCGAATGATCCGTATACACCACGCATTTGGTCAAGATTAAGTACGGCCGAAACTTCTCAAATGCATACACCACGGCTAGTAGCTCTTTTTCTGTGGTGGTGTAATGAGTTTGAGCTTCAGCCATTGTTTTACTTGCGTAGTGGATAGGCTGAAAATGCTTGGATCTACGTTGCCCTAGGACCCACCGATAGCAAAATCACTTGCATCGCACATGAGCTCAAAAGGCAAATCCCAGTCGGGAGAAACTAGAATGGGTGCTTCAGAAGCTTTTTTAATGTTTCAAAAGCTTCGATGCACTCATGTGAGAAGATAAAAGGAGCATCTTTTTCAAGAAGATGGGTCATAGGTCGGGCGATCTTAGAAAAATCTTGTATGAATCTGCGATAAAAACCGGCATGACCTAAAAAACTCCTAATACCTTTTACGGTAGTAGGATGAGGCAATTTGGCAATAACATCGACTTTTGCTCTATCAACCTCAATCCCGTTTTTTGAAATCTTATGGCCAAGAACAATGCCTTCTTTGACCATAAAGTGGCTCTTCTCCCAATTTAGACAAAGATTGGTGTCTTCACACCTTTTGAGCATTTTATCTAAATGGGAGAGACATGTTTGAAACGAGTCCCCAATGACCGAGAAATCATCCATAAACACCTCCATTGTTTCCCCGATCATGTCGTGGAAAATGGCCATCATACATCGTTGGAACGTGCTGGGAGCATTACATAGGCCAAAAGGCATACGTCTGTAGGCAAACGTTCCGTATGGGCAGTGAATGTGGTCTTTTCTTGATCCTGTGGATCAATGGGGATCTGAAAATAACTCGAGAAACCATCAAGGAAACAATAGTACTCGTTTCCTGCTAATCTCTCAAGCATTTGGTCCATGAAGGGTAGAGGAAAATGGTCTTTTCAGGTGGCGTCATTCAACTTACGATAGTCAATACACACACGCCATCCCGTTACCAACCGAGTTGGAATTAACTCGTTATCTTCATTTGTGACAACAGTTATGCCACCCTTTTCGGAACACAATGAATTGGGCTAACCCAAGGACTATCCGAGATCGGGTAAATTAAACCGGCATCAAGAAGTTTGAGAACCTCTTGTTTAATAACCTCATGAATTTTAGGATTCACCCTTCTCGATGTTGGACTGCGGCTTGAAGTCATCCTCCATCAAGATTTTGTGAGTGCAAAACTCGTGGTTGATACCCTTAATGTCGGAGAGTTTCCAAGCAATTGCTTGCTTGTGTGACTTCAAGACCTTTATGAGAGCCGTCTTTTCATCTTTACTCAAATCTCGAGCAATAATGACGGGTAATTTATCATCACCCTCAAGAAATGCATACTCGAGATGAGGTGGTAAGTCCTTAAGTTTGACTTCAGGAAATTCTTCGCTTTCTCAACCGACTTGACTTCCTTGTTATGAAGCTCGACGGGAGGGAGTGATGATGGATCATCATTGAGCATCTTCTCGATGAGAAGAATATCTCCCTCGATGTCAATTGGAGCGTGATCAATTTCCCATGAAACCGAATCACTAGACAAGTATGCTTCAATCTCTTCTAAGATGAAGTCACTTTCCTCAAATGGTGTGAGAGAAGGAGTAGAATTGGCAATGATGGGTTGAGATAAATGAGTGAGATTATCACTCGAAGATTTATGATCATAACCAAGAACTTCTTGAGAGTACTCTTCATAAGCAACATCAATGATATCTATTCGGTTAACCGACTCAGAATCATAGTTTGCGGAGTACCTCGAAGTTTGATCAAGGTTAAAGGTGACAGCTTCATTACCCACACATAATGTGATTTCTTGCTCAAATACCTCAATGAGAGCACGGCCCGTTCTCAGGAATCCTCGTCTAACAATGAGAGGAACCCGATGATCGGCATCGAAGTCAACAACCACAAAGTCACCTGGAAAATGGAACTTTCCTACTTTCACGAATACGTCCTCGGCAATGCCAAGTGGACGGGATATTGTACGATCTGCAAGCTCGAGAGTCATGCATGTAGGAGTAAGATCCGGAAGAGAAAGTTTCTTCCATACTGAATAAGGCATCAGATTGATGCTTGCACCAAGATCGGCTAAGGCAAAGCATTCAACCATCCCCGGAAATACACAAGGTAAGAGAAATTTTCCAGGATCTCCAAGCTTCTCGGGAAGCTTTTTCAAAATAACAGAGCAATTCTCGTTCGAGGAGTTTTGCCATCTCAAACAGTTTTTCCTTGTTGCTTAACATGTGTTTGAGAGTTAATGAAAACTTGGGCATCAAGCATGATAGCATCCGCAAAGCTTATGTCAAAATGTAGTTCTTGGAAAATTTGAAAAAATTTGTCCATTTGATGACTGGTTTTTTCGCGGAGCTTCGCTCATTCAAACGTGATGGGTAAGGAATAGAAGATTTGGATTTGGGGTTTTCAATGGGAGCTACAGGAGTTTCAAAACAACTCTGGATTGGATTTGGGTTTCTGGACAACTTGAGGTTGGACATCATTGGTACCTCCGTTATTAGTAGGAAGTTCCTTGTCCTTTGTAGCCTCGGTTCACTTTCCACTACCTTCCGGAGAGAAGAAGAAGAGGTAGTAGGAATAGCGGGTCCATTGTATGAAACACCACTTCTGGTTGTGATCGCCTTTGCATCGCGCCTCGGGTTAGCGATCGTGTTGCTCGGAAGTTTTCCTGAGCCCGAGGGTTGATCATTTAAAGACTTCTTTAGATCAGCGATCTGACTGACCAACAACCTGTTCATTTCATCTTGGGATTTCATGAATTGTTTCAATAACTCATCAGATGATGGTCCAGTTGGAACAATTGCTTGAGTTTGATTAGGAAAATTCTGGCCTTTATTATTCAAATTAGGGCCTTGATTTTGAAAATTTCCTTGATTAGGATTCATATTCCCATGAAATTGATTCCCTCGATTGAAATTGTTTTGATTAAGGTTTCCTTGATGTTGGAAACCTTGATTTGGTCCGGGATAGAAATTACCTTGGTTTTGATAACCTTGGTTAATTCTAGGTTGGTTCGATTCGGTTTTGTATGTTAGGATTCTAGTTAAAACCGGGTGGTCCTTGATAAGTATTAGCACGGTAGTTTGGTTCATTTTGAGGACGGTATTGATTACCTCCCTGATGTGAAGTACCGGCTATGGCATTGGCTTCAAATGGACTACCATCGGTGGCGAGACAGTTGTAGTATGCATGAGGGCCACCACAAGTAACACAGCCCTCGACTTTCTTCACTTCACCATGTGATGGTGTCTGTGTGAAAGTGACTTTCTTTGGTTAGCAAGAACCAAAGCCTGAACAATATCCGTGAGTTTGTCAATCTTAGCATCGGTGCTAGATGTACTCAAATGAGATGAAGTAGAAGGTCCAAAGATTAGACTGAGACCGATATGTCTTTGTTCGGAAAGGGCGGACACTGGACTTGTTTTCTATGATTTGCAAGGCTTCTTTTGTGGTCTTGCTCAGAAATTACCTCCCGCGGAGGCATTTAAAGAGTCTTGGTCAGCTTGGCTCAGACCATTGTAGAAAGTATCCATTTGCATTAACTCGGTAAAACCATGATGTGGACACTTTCGGAGCAACTCTTTGTAACGATCCCATGCCTCACCGAATGATTCATCAAATCTTTGAGCAAATTTCATTATCTCATTCTTAAGACTTGTAGTTCGGGATGGAGGATAGAATTCGTTAACAAACTTAGTGACTAAATCCTCCCATGTCTCAATGGAACGAGGGGGTTGTTTCTCAAGCCAAATCCGGGCTTGTCCCTCTAGAGAAAATGGGAACATAAGAAGCTTAATTGCTTCATGTGGGACATTCTTGTATTTGATGGTAGATGCAATCTTCTTAAACCATCGAATATGTGCATGAGGATCATCCCGCTCAAAACCATAGAATTGGCTTTGGGTTACAAGATTAAGCAACCCGGTTTTGAGCTCGAAGGTATCAGCCATGATGGCTGGGACAATAATGGCATCTCCGTAACCCTCGATGGGTGCTTGGAGAAGCTCAATCATCGGTTTGTCTTCGCCATTACGAGGGGGTGGTGGTACTAGACGTTCCTCGCCACGGCTGAAGGAGCGAACGCCCTACGCCTACGTGGAATCTTTGCAAGCTCAGAAAGTGGACTTGTAGAGCTGGAAGAACGAGAGCGCATGCACTAAGTTTAAAAATCAGTTTTCAAAAACAAATGCGAGGCAAAACGACAAGTGAACTTAAACCAATAATCACAAATGAAATGGCTTCTTTGAAAACGGTACACCAGATCACAAGGACACAAAGGCAAGTTTTGATCTTTAAGATTGGGAACTTATTAATGTTCACACCTCCAGTTGGTAGGTGTAACTGCCTTGATTTGCGGTGGTTGATTTTTATGTATTTAAGTACCACTAAAAAGACGTAGGTATGAATTTGTGCTAAGGGTTTAAAAACTTTTGGACAATATTTTTGGTATCGTCTCGTTTAACCAAATCGTACCTCTTTAAGAATCACCTTAAAGAAAATACAAGATAGAAAACGTTACGATTGTTTTGTTGTTTTATATTTTTTTTTGGTGTTGTTAACACTTTAGCAAAAGTGTTAATGAACTTTTTTATAACTTTACAAAAAACTGTTTACAAAAGGTGGTATATGTGCAAGAATGGGTCTGAGAATGCTTAAAACACGCTAAAGCCTCCTCGGCAGCGGCGCCAAAATTTGATCAGGTCCGAACTGTCAAGTTTATTACACAAGTCAACCACTTGTGAATGGTCAACCGTAATAAAATTCAAACAGTCTAAAACCAATGCAATTTCCCTTGGAATATAGTGGATTCCCGGGTCGTTAAGTCCCACGGAGGATTAATGGTGCTTAAAAACGTTCAGATTGAATGGGAAAAGGTGATGATTTGGAATAATTATACCTAAAGAAAAAGTTTGTAAATTACAGGTGCTTAAATGCAAATTAAAGAAAATTAAAAAGCTAATTTCTATTAAATAAACGCTATCACTATTTTTAAAATGATGTTTTTGTGATTTTTCTTTTATTTATTTGACTTAAAAACTAATTTTTACTTTTAAATCTATTTTAAAAATAGGAAACAAAATCTCATAAGAAAAATTAAGCTTAAGGCAAATTATACTAAAAACGCGAAACGATAATTCTAAAAATGAGCTACTTAAAGTGAAATATCTAAAAATTAATCTTACAAGTGTATTACTATTTTTCCTAAGTTCTATTTAAGAAAAGAAAATTTTAGAAATTAAAATTATATTTTTCTGATAATTATTTTATTTATTATGAATTAATTACTATTTTAAACTAATTAAATGATTAAAAATACTAAAACTATTCAGAAAATTCTGAAACTTTTTTATAAAATACTTTATAACAATTCAAAACTAAGAAAAATACAAAAGGTGTGAAAGCTTGTTTTAATAAGCTGTAAATAAGCTAATGAACTCGTATAAGCTAAATAGACAAAAAGGGTTAAGTATTAAATTATGCAAAGTATAACCAGTCAAAGACCCAGGGCAACTGGTAAGTGTGTTGTGTGGTGAGTGGGTGGCCAGGTTCGAATCCCAAAGAATGGACTTTTATTTTTATTTTCTTTTTGGATTTTTCTTTTTGAAACTAATTAAGCACAATGAAATAAGCAAATTTCAAAACTATAACTTTTTATAAAAAACACTAATAAGCTCAGAATAAGCTTATGATTACTTAACAGTTAGCAAGAAATGGAAAAAAGCACAAGGATAAGCCAAATGGCTTATAAGCTAATCAATAAGCAAAAGGTGAACTGAAAATAAGCTAGACAAATGGTAATAAGCTAAAATGACAACTGAATAAGCACAATAACTAAGAAATAAGCACCGAACAAAATCCAAATAAGCACAAGCTTAATCAAGAGGCTTTTTGGGGTTTCTATGCACTTTCTAGCTTAAGTTTAAGCACTTTAATAAGCTAAGAAATGAAAAAGAACACTGGAATTAACAAGTTAACCAACTAAGCTTTCCAAAAAGCTAAAGCTCTCACTGTGGTGTTCACTGATGAGCTTTTAATTAACTTATGAAAAAGTTTATAAACACTGACTAATCATTTTACTAGGTGAAATAGACAAAACAAAAAGCTACTTGCAGGCTTATTAGATAAGCTGAAAAGTGAAATATAAGCTTTGGAATAGAAAGACAGCTAGGTTAGCTTTCCAATAAGCTAAGATACACAAGTTTAAGCTAGCTAATGAGCTTTTTATGAGCTTGTGAAAATGGTAGGCTCAACTGTGCACATGGCACTTTTTCAGACAAGGTGTTCAAAATAAGCTAGAAATTAAGCAGTTTAATAAGCTAATTAGAAATTATAAAAAATACTAGGATAAAGATGAGCAACTAAATTTTAATATTCCAAAAGCTCAAATCTTGAAAGCTGAAATTAAGTCCTATAGAAAATTGTTTATTTTATTCAAAAACTGCTAAAATGAAAATTTTGACTTTTTAAATTACACTATTAGGTTGACTATTATGAACTTTAAATCAAATCTACTCACTGATTATGATATATTAAGCTATAATAAGATATAATTAAGCTAGATTAACAAGTTTTAAGCTAATATGATGAGATTGACAAGCTAAAACCTTAACAGTTAACAAACTAAGTGAGATTAAAGAGTATTTTGACTTTTTAACAAATGAGAACTGGTTTTTAATGTTGAACTGAGTTATTTAGACCTAGTGTGACAAACAACAAACAAGAACACTGTCTTGAATACCCTTTATCACAGTTAACAAATCAAAACCAAACAACCTTTATCTTAACTGTTTTGAAGCTTTTAACACTAAAACACGTTTTTAAACAAAGAAAGCTATAAATTAACTTATATTAACTATGTTTAGACATGATTAAACTAAAATTAACAAGAATTAACCACTAATACTAAGAATTGCAAATTATGAGAAAATTGCTTACAAACTGTGTTCATGCACAAGACAGAGAACCAAAAGCTGATAACACAACCTATAGCTTCCCAGAAGCTCTAAACCCAAGGCAATCCAATATCAACCCTGCTCCAGCTTCTTGATCTTCATCTCCATGGATTTTTGATTTTTCAACATTTTTTAGTATTTTTGGTGATTTTTTAGTTTTACTTCTAAACTGATTTTAAGGTTACTAAAAGCTTTAATAAGCTTTCTGAGGAGCTTATATGGGCTTATGAGTCCAAATTAACAACTAAAAACAACATTCGAACTACCATGAGAATTTTAAACTTGAAACTTTGCATAAACTTGAAATGGAACTTAACACTGAAATTGATGTTCACAAAAGCTTTATTATACACTAAAGACTTGAAATACAAAGCTTGAAAGCTAAAACATGCACTGGAATTTAAAAATTACTAACAACGACTAAGATATTTAAAAATTACACTCGATAATCTTCACATTGCTCCTCTCTTGCTTTATAATGATCTCTTTAGACTTCTTGTCGACCTCTGATCATTTCCCACTTATTTCCAACCATTGGATGCATTGAATTCATCATAATCGTCCATGTGGAATTTTGGCGCCAAATATCTTTGAGCAGGTTTTCTCAATTAATGAAGTTTGGGAGGATGTGGAGGTGGAAGAGAGAGTGGGTAGATAGGTGGAAAGGTGGTGGTGAGGTGGAGAGGTGGGGAAAACAACTCTGGTTTTGGTTTGCAGACTTGGGAGAGGAAGGTGAACAATGACACTGGTTTTTGGCGCGCGTTGACTGGGTTTGACCGTTGGATATTAATAACGGGGGGGTCAAAATGGGTATATTGAACTGGCTCAAGGGTTTTGACAGGGTTCAAGGGTCAAGTTAAGTGGGTTGGGCTTGGTGTTGGGCTAATAACAAAAAAGGGGTCCGGTTTGGTTTTAAGCTTTAATAACACAAGGACCAATCTTGTAATTTGGCAAATCTTGAGGGACTGGACCTGCACTTTTTCAAATTTGCCATATATGAATAGTACAAGGATAATATTTGATAATTTTCCATTTTTAAATATCCAAGGACTATTTTTGACATTTTTCAAAGTTGAGGGACCAAAGTTGTAATTTTGCAAATTTTAAACTTTGAAGGGTTTGTTTTGACAACTTTTGAATCCCATGGACCTTAAATGATATTTTTCTTTATTTTGATTTACCAAGGACTATTTTTGACAACTTTTGAAACTTGGGGGACTAAAACTGCAATTTATGCAAACTTAATACGTTTTTCATCTGATTTTGGTATTTTTGCATTTAAAACACATAAAACACTTATTTGTGATATTTTTATCATTTTGATGCATTTCTGAGTGTTTTCAGATGCTTTTGCAGTTTAAATAGTACAAAAATGATGAGTATTTGCACACTCATCAATAAGTGATTTAAAATTTGATATTAGATGATAATTATATGTGTTATTATGTATTCCACATGAACTATGAAAGTTGGCAAGTGTTTATGCATGCACGCATGGCCGAAAATGCGAAATGTAAGCGTTTTACGTAAGAATGAAAAAAATAAAATGCATAGACACTTAAAACATGTTTGTAAAAGCCTTATAATACATATCTTACGTATGCTAAATTTTGTTTGATGCCGGTTTACGTAAAAAAATTTGTTTCTCGGGTTACGCGTTTTGACTTAACGGGTATACATAAAAGTGAAATTTTAAATATCAAAAGTAATTAGTTTCGAGTTTGAGGTTGAGTAAGGACCTGTAAAATTGCGGGTTGTTATAGTTCCGTCCTAATCAATTATTTCTTGTTGATATAACCTTGTGCTACTAGTCTAGCTTTATTTCTAGATACGACACCATTTTTATCTAACTTATTTCTAAATACCTATTTGGTTCCTATTATGGTTGTGTACTTAGGTTGCGGTACTAACTCCCAAACATCATTAGACTTAAATTGGTTTAATTCTTCTTGCATTGAAACGATCCAAATTTCATCTTTCAATGCTTCATTAATGTTTTTAGGTTCAATGATTGATATAAATCAGAAGAAGTTTCTTTTCTTTTGGGCTTGTGATCTGAGGGTTCTTTGGTTTAGATTCCTTAATGTTGGTGGTTTCATCCACTTCTAAGGTATCATCCATAATATCGTGCCCTAGGTTTTTCTTGTTATTGTCCTCGATGGCTTCTTCTTCATCTAAATCATCATCTACCAAAGGTGATGATTTAGGTTAGGGAGGACTTTCATCGAATGTCACGTTGAGTGATTCTTCCACTTTCATGGTTTCTTTATTGAAGACTACATAGGATTTACTATTATGATAATATCCTAGGAAGATACCTTCGTAAGACTTTGGGTCAAACTTGGTGAGACAGTCTTTCATGTTTAAAATGAAGCATTTGCTTCCAAACACTTTGAAGTAATCTAGAGTAGGTTTCCTACCTCTCAAGATTTCGTATGGAGTTTTTCCTAAGATTGGCCTAATGAGAATTCTATTGAGTATATAAGATGAGGTGTCTATAGCATTACACCAAAACTTTTGTGGTGTGGATTGTTCATTCAACATAGTTCTACTCCTTTCTTGTAGAGTACGATTCTTCCTTTCAACAACACCATTTGAAGTGGAGCGCGTAAAGCCGAGAAATTCTGAGTAATACCTTTAGCATCACAATAAACTCCAAATTGCACTTCATTATCAAATTCCCTACCATGATCCGTCCTAATGGAGACTATTAAACAACCAAGTTGATTTTGGACTTTCTTGCTGAAAATTTCAAAATGTTCGAAAGCTTCTGTTTTGTGAGTCCAATTTTACCTAGAATAATCATCTACTATAACTAAGGTGTAGAGATTTCCTTTATAACTCTGTACGGCGGATGGACCGAAAAGATCCATGTGAAGAAGTTCTAGGCATCTAGAGGTCGAGACTATATTCTTAGCTTTGTAACTTGAATGTGCTTGTTTCTCAATTTTACAAGCGTCACAAAAATGTTGATCAAACTTAACTTTTGGTAAATTCCTAACTAAATCCTTAGACACCAAGGATTGAATCAAATGCATATTTATGTGACTTAGTCTCTTATGCCATTATGTTGAATTATCGTTAATAGTTTCTAGACATAAGTTGTCATTAGACCTATTTCCTATTTTCGTTACATATAAGTCACATTTCCTAATTCCTTTGCCAATGATTTTTCCATCCTTAACGATCTCACTACCTTCTTCGAAAAAAATCACATTGCATTTATTTTCACAAATTTGACTAATACTAAGTAGATTAAATCCTAAGTTGTCTACATGCTAAACATTTGTGATAGTAAGAGAGTTGTGAGTAATCGTACATTTGCCAATTATGTTACCTTTGAGTTTGCTTCCAAAAGTGACATTACCTCCATTGCATGGTTGATATGATGAGAAAAGCTTTCAATTTTCTGTCATGTGATTAGTACAACCACTATCTTTAATCCATTCATTGGGCTCTAAGTCGATTCCCAAGCATATATCTTTTGAATTTTGTGCCATTAGACATGTCTTGTCCTTAGTCTTGTCATTGTTCTCTTCGTCGCTATCGCTTCAAGCACCTCCAATGGTACGCCTTTTGATTCTTTTCTTCTGATTGTTGAGGACATTCTCCAATCAATGTTTTGGATCACCACGTCTAAAACATTTTCTTTCCCTTTTACCATATTTGTCATCCTGAATCTTTTGAGATACCTTCTTTTCATCTCGAGGTTGTCTTATGAATCTACCTCTCCTTTTAAAAAACTTTTTGAAGTCTTGAACAACCATGGCATATTCTTCACTTCACTTTCCGAACTTGAACTTTCATTATCACAAGATTCCTTTTTATCCTTTAGAGTAAGAGATACCCTTTCTACTTTCCTTTTGACTATTTCAGAATCATTCTTAATGATGTGTTCGTGAACTTTCTAGTTCCCGACGAGTTCAACAAGCGATAGTGAAGTTAAATCTTTGGATTCTTCAATTTTCGTGACCTTTGATCTCCATTTTGGATGTAAAGCCCTAAGAAATTTTCTCACACAATTCTTCATAGAATAGCCCTCATCAAGAGCTTTTAGATTAGTAATAATAGTATTAAATCTAGCAACATTACTATCAATAGATTCATCTTCAGGAATGATGAATTGTTCATATTGTTGTACAAAAAGATCAATTTTGTTATATTTCACTTGATTATTACCTTGATGAGTGATTAAATTTTTTTTTCAAATTTCTTTGGCCGTGTTACACATAAAAATTATTTCAAATTCTTATTTTGGCAAAACATTATAAATTATCATTTTAGCTTCATCATTTTTAGCTAATTTCTTTTTAAGATTATCACTTTGTTTTTCATAGGGAACTATTTCACCCCTTTTTGTTTCTGGATTCTTTTCAATAGGTTTAAAGTCACCCACGGTAATAACATCCCAAAGATCAAGATATTTTGATTTCACATAAGTTTCGGATCTTGTTTTCCAATAAATGAATCAACCGGTTTCAAAAAGTGGTGGTCTTTGCATAGATTGCCCTTCTTGATATTTGTCGAAATCCATAGGTTGATTCAAGTTTTAAAATACAATGTACTTTATAAATCTTTGTTAACCTAGCTCTGATGCCAAGTAGAAACTAGAATTGGGGGTTGAATAGTTCACCGTTTTAAATTACATTTTAAAACAAGTTTATTCTTTTTGAAAATCTTTTCGATTCGAAGTTATGTGATATCAATCAACAATAAATTAATACAATAAATGTAAACAACAAATAATAATATAGTATGAAAGTAAAGAAATTAAAGAGAAAGAACAATCAAACCAATACGCAAAGATTATACTGGTTCAGCTACGAAGCTCTCTCTTCGCCCTACTCCACTCCCCGAGTATCACACTCGAGAATTCACAATCACTATGTCAAAAAGCTCCATTTAGGCGAAGAAAACCATACACCGTCGCTTACACCGATTTCTGACACTAAGCAAAATGTAGAGTTCTAATCCTAGCTAGAATCAATCTACACAACACTACACTCAATACTTCACAGACTTACACACCATCCGAATCTACACACAACACTTCACGGACTTATACCTCGTCCGGATCTACACACAACACTTCACGGACTTACACCTCATCCGGATCTATACTTACACGACAATACTCAACTTACAAACAAGTCGGATCTAACAAGATACAAGAACGGAGATAGATAGTGTTTAGATCAGGAGGAGAATCGTAACAAAGGTTATGTGTGTAATGCCTATTCTACAACACTTCGCTTCTTGGTGAATATGAGCGTTTTTCTTTTTGCACTTTGATGAAAGAAAGAATGGGATCACTTGGAAACAAATATAAACATGCTAATGTGATCAAAGAATATGGATTAAGAAGACAGAAAGTTTATGTGCTCAAGAGTTATCGAAATCTATTTGTAAAATCCAAGATTTGGACTCAACTAGGGTATGAGTAACATTGATTGATTGGAGCACAACTGAATAATAATAACACAATCAACATCACTAATAAGGTTTTCTTTATTCATAAAATATAAAAACTACTATTACTATTACTACTACTACTACTAATATACACATGCTATGATCGTGTGTCTAGACTCTCATTGGAGAAGTCTTCTATGAATGGATGAGTGAGTAACCTAAACGCCTACCCTCTTTATATAAAAGAGGGAGGTTACAAACCCTAGCTTCCTATGAAAGCTATCTAACTATTACATATTACATATTAGGTCCTCATTGTTTCTTCTTTCTTCATTTCTTCTTGTAGGTTTTGTAATCTTCAAATCTGTAATTCCCAACAATTGTTTCTTCTTTCTTCATTTCTTCTTGTGGGTTTTGTAATCTTCAAATCTGTAATTCCCAACAATCTTTCCCTATTTGATATTACAAAACAATCTGCATGAAGAAACAATGTTGAACATGTCATCACAATAATAAGCTGCACATCATGAATCTTCTTCCCTTTTTTTGTAAACATCGAATAGGGATCTTGTGCAACTCGTAAACGCTTCCCCTCAAGTGATGCATGTAGATGGTAAGTATATTGTCAATATGCTTCCCCTTAAAAATATACTAACCATCTGCTTGAATCATGAACTCATTAGCATAGATCATTTCTTCCTTCAGTGCGAAAAAGACATCATGTAATAAAATGTCTTTGAATAATTCTTGTAGTCAATATATGCATGGCGATCACATGAAATGGCCGATAGTCTCAGTGAGCTCAGACGGATCAACCAGAAACCACTCAATGCTTATGATTATTCTTTTTCCTCAATAATCATATCATGAACTGTATGGTAACATATGCCCCCTAAAATATTTGTAAAGAGCGTGTAACTTTTCCAATCAAGAACTATATCATGAACTGAATCTCCAAAACAAACCATACACATCATCATTATTCAAAATCCAATAGCGTCTTTAAACCTAGAATACTAGCAGTACAAACTGAATCAAACAGCAGAAAACGACCAGTAGGAACCAAATAATAACCAGCAGGAACCGAAGCTACTAGCAGGAACCATACTTTTTTTTAATAATTATACTCAGCAGAAGAGCAGCAGCAAAAAAATTAACACAACAACATAATCAAAATATGGTAAATGTATGTGAAAGCTTAGCAGCATTAACGAATCTTAGGCCAGCAACACTAATCAAGTAACAACAGCATTAACCAAATATGAGTAGCATAAACATTCACAATAGCAGCAATATGAAAATACGAATCAGCAGCAGAATTAACTTTTAAGTACCAGTACTAACTCATTTGTTGGGACCATCAGTACAAAGCGTATAAGGAGAGCAGTATTAATCAAAGAAACATAGCAGCGCTTTATCTCTCCACTTGCACAATTTAATAATCCAGATTAAAACAGTGCGCTTTCTTTACCATTCCAAAAATGACAGATCGCTCCACTGACCCATTAAATGACCAAGTAAATATACCACTCAATTAATCTTACTCCATCGACCCCACGTGATTTGTACCACAATGAGATGAAAGTGACAGATCAATGAAACCCAACCGAATAAAATATTCATCATCGACCCATGATTCATAATCACAGTACGAGGTTTAATAATAAAATTTGAATTGCACCTCAAAATCAATGTACTGACAAACTATCTTGAAAAGCATAAATCTCATTTGAATTAAATAATTTATCCCACTATCAAACACGTTATTAAAGATACACAACTGATTGGCAGCCCCAAAAACAAAACTTCAAATACGGAGTAATAATATTTTACAAATAAAAATCCTTGACCCCACGATCTCTAACTCGTACAAGGTAATTAAATGGACAAGATATTCCTACCCCCCTAATTCTTATATTCCCACCCTCCCTACTTTTTTGCATTTTTTTTATTGTTTTTATTTTTATAATTTTGTTTATATCAAAAAACTATAGACCTGAAAATGCGAAACAGAAAATATAAAGTTTAATAAGTCAAACGCTTAAAACTGTCAGAAATACGGAACAGAAACTGACAGAAAACTGTGTCGTACTGAAACAAATGGGGGACAAAGGGAATAAAAGTACAAACCCTCCCTAGTAGGGAGGGTGGGAATAGTACATCCCGTAATTAAATAAGGGAGCAAAATAAATTACCTTCTTTCCAATCATCATGAACCACGATCAATCAATATAGAAGATCAGTCCCACGTCTTTTATATAATAAAGTAATTACATCATTTCGGAATGATTTTGTCAATTCATTCTTATTGAAAAAACAATTGGGCCAATAGAAGAGCTCGATTTCGCCACGTAAGCAAGATCGTGTGATGTGATTGGTTAATAAAAGTCAAAATTAAATTGGTTTTGGTCAACCTTTAATTAATTTGGTGGAGAAATTTAGTTGAGAAGAAAAACACATAAAAACATAGGTGTCAAATTTGTGAAAACAAAAACTTAAAAAAAGAGGGGGTAATTAATAAAACTTTAGTGGTTAAAATTTTAAAAATTGTATAGAGTTAAGTGTAATATTATAAGTTTTCATATTTTTTAATAACTTTAGAAATTAAACAAATACCCCCTTATACTTTATACCCCTTATACTTTATAACTTAAAAATACAATATATATGTTGTTTTAAAACTCCAACATATAAATATACATAAGATTATAAATATCATTTTTTTACTATATATGTTTACTAATGACTCATTTATTTCATATTAAAAGTATGACAAATGTGGACATGAATTTGAATATTAAATATGGCTAAATTATTGAAAACGAGAACATAATTATCAAATTGTAAGAACGAGCTACTGTAATATGAAAAAAAAGGTGATTGTACTAATAACAACTATTCATGTAATTTTTATTTATTTATATAAGGATATGTAGAAAAACATTTTTTAAAAACTTTAAGGAGTATATTTTAATTTCATCAACGTTTATTATATGCAACTAAACTCGCATCTTATGTACATCATAATATCAGTAGTGAAATTTAAATAGGAACATCAACAACTATATCAGCTAAATATAGTTGAATCTTGAGTTATCTAACAAAAATTTTTACAAAATTTGATTATACAAAATTCTAATGGATATTAACAGATAATGAAAAACTCGTGCATATGTATATAATTACATGTAATTACTTTTAAAGACACAATATTCAACATTGATATAAAATAATTTTTTTGGCAAAATCCTGTGCGTGCACAGGTATTATAACTAGTTTAATAATATATCACCACATTTATTAGCCACCGTCGATCTTGACCAATCAGATAACCAAATCGTACCATCTTCGAACTGCTTTTCTTTTCGACAACCAGATTTGCTCTTTCTTTGAGATTGCTTTCTTCTTCAAAAACCTTATAAACCCTAGATCGAGAGCCACGAGGCTCTAATACCAAATTGTAAAATCTAAGATCTGGACTCAACTAGGGTATGAGTAACATTGATTGATTGGAGCACAACGGAATAATAATAACACAATCAACATCACTAATAAGGTTTTCTTTATTCATAAAATATAAAAAGTACTATTACTATTACTACTACGAATATACACACGCTATGATCGTGTGTCTAGACTCTCATTGGAGAAGTCTTCTATGAATGGATGAGTGAGTAACCTAGACGCCTACCCTCTTTATATAAAATAGGGAGGTTACAAACCCTAGCTTCCTATGAAAGCTATCTAACTATTACATATTACATATTAGGTCCTCATTGTTTCTTCTTTCGTCATTTCTTCTTGTGGGTTTTGTAATCTTCAAATATGTAATTCCCAACAATTGTTTCTTCTTTCTTCATTTCTTCTTGTGGATTTTGTAATCTTCAAATCTGTAATTCCTAACACTATTGAAAATAGTGCAGTATTTATAGCCAGTTGGAGGAGCGGGGGACGGCCCCATAAACATGGACGGTCCCCTATATTTAAGGGATCGTCGCCCCTAAAAGGGACCATCGCTAGGATGCTCCTGTTTTTGTCTTGTTGTGATGAAATGTTTTTCTGGTAAAGGTGCTATCTCTTTGGGCGGGAAAACCCATATTTGAATAATTTTTGTATTAAAATATTTCTTTATAAATACAAAACTAATTTGTTTAATATATTTTTGTAAAAAGGTTTTGTCACATTTATAAGAATTGAATGTGAGTTTTAAAGACAAAAATATTTCTTTGATCACTTAACAAGTTTGATATATTGTTTGTACATAATTTAAGTGATATTGTATTAAAATGAACTTTTACGACTAAAAACTTGTTTACGTATATTTTTACATAGCGTGTTTTTACATTTTGTGATTATCAAAACATATGGAGGTTGAAAAATATAAATAACATTTTTGAAATTATTTGTATTAACAATATATGTACATGATATATTTTGTATATATGAACTTCTGCAAGACTTTTACTCGCATGAATAAATTTTCAATTGGACAGGACGAGACGAGGGGTGCACAAGAATCTTCAGCAAGAGTAGGGCATCATCTCACAATGTATACAACTTTCAGGTAAGACTTTGGGCATTGCTAAAAATTACCTATTTTGACTTGTCGTAAGGCTTTTAAGGTCATGTTTGAATGGGTAGTAGACATGTCGTAAAGACAAAGCATTAATGGCTATGAAACTCCTCATACAGTACATCACATAATGGTTTGATTTAAAATTAAGCAACTTTGTTAGATATCTCCATGATATATTTTGTAATATTATGCCAATAAGTCTAAGCGCATATGGCACGAAAAGGAAATCCGATTTCGGTAAGACTTGATCTGAATCGTAGTTCAGATTCAAGTCGGTTCAGTGAGGGCGACCGAAGTGAAGCGTTTTTTCAGTTTTTCTTTCAAAATCTAGTAAGTGTTATGCGGGGGTGGGGATTCAGACCGATGAGGGACGTAGGAATTGCCCTTAACTGTCCGGAAGGGTTCTCGCTACTAAAGAAATTTCTTCAGTTGAAGTGGCACTTTCCTAAGATGTCTTTCAAGCTGAAGAAGGAAGGGCGCTTTCCTTCGTTGAACACAAGAGAGACGGGGGCAAATCCAATCCCGATAGACTGCTAAAGATCTTGACTAAAGCATTGGTAGCTTTGCAGAGGAGAAAACCTTTGATTCTTTCCGAAGGTCTTCCTTGCATGCTGAAGTGAACAGGGGCGGTACCAACTACGACTAGAAAGCAATCAAGAAAGAAACTTCGAAGACTGACAGAAGAGAAAGGTAAGATAATTCTTTGTGGCCTTAACTGAAAGCGGGGAGGCCCACGTCTACATAAGCTTTTTGTGAAGTTCTCTCTGTAGGTGGCTTTCAATTCGGTCTCATGGTTGTTACAAGATTTATTTTGTTGTTCTTAGAGTAGTTGGTGATTCGTTGGACTATATAAATGACATCAACCCTTAATATATCACCAACCTTGCATCGGCCTTAGTTACATTGGTTGGGAAAAAATTGAAATAAATCAATATGAAGAGAGTAATGAGGCAACTACGACTGAGTAAGGTATACAGACATTGTATTTTGGGTGATGGATTAGATATGTCTTCATTCATTCATCACGTTTGATATCTAAAGCATGCCATTTGACCTGCTTTAAATAACTACAATTTAAAGTAGTGTTGTAAGATAACTACAATTAAACGTCTATGTTCTACTCATATTCGTGAATTTTTTTAAGATAAGAATATTGGTAACAACTAGTGAATGTAATGGAGCCACATCAAAGGTACACTCTATATTAATCATCTAATTATCAATTGCTATAATCATGAGGCTTTCACAATTACGTTTGCTTATCCGTCGCTCATAACGACATTTGGTAAAATAAATTTAATCTTAAATTTCCGTATGACATGCTTCATTCTTAGCTTAATTAATTTTACCTTATTGGTAAAATCCATCAGCTTATTTCTATTTAAGTTTTTAAATTTTGACCTTGCCACGTTATAGATGAGAGATTTTCGAGAATCGACCCATTTGTAAGTAAACGGTATCCTAAGACATTTGATGAGATACATAGTTTGGCATGAGAATGTGGTTGGTCATTGGTATTCGAAATTATGTTTAACTGGCCCATTGTTGTGTTTGATTAAGCACTTCACTTTTGAAGGCTATGGAAAGTAACTGTAATTTGTTAAAGGAGCGAACTTAATTATAACAGTTAATCAAACTTTGCAAATTGAAAGCAACTGTTATCAATGTCTGTAAATTAATGAATTAACAAACCATACTATAACCACTTAGGGTGGTGGCAACCATGCCTAAGGTTTTTTTTCATGCCTAATCACCCACCAATAATATCCTTCCATCTCATCTCATACCAATCTCATACCTAACAATAGATTTTTAGTGGCAACCATGCCTAACCCATACCTCAATTTTTAGTTGACCGTTTGATTTGAGGAGGACTCATTTGGGGAATGTATGGAGCGGGTTGTGATTGAATTTGTGGACGAATGGAACGAGAACCTCGTCCACGGCCTTTGGATGATGAACCACCTTTTGATTTTCTTGGATCCATGAGATTGTTTTTTAAAAGTGTAAAGAGACGTGATTTAATTTGTGTTAGAAAATAGGATTGAGTTTGTTAATTTATAGAGGGGAGCTAATTTATTTATTTATTTATTTATTTTTTATTTTTTTTTACACCTAGCATCGGCTAGTTAATAAATGTTCCAACGGGTATATTTTGACATCCAACGTTCAAATTTGCTTCATGCCAAATCGGGGTAACATGCCGATTCTACAAACCTTCCCACCAAACCGATTCATGCCGATTCCCAGGCAATGCTAATGCCGCTCGGTTTGAATCACACCGATGGCCATGCCGAAGGCATTGCCAGTACCCTTATACATCTATACTATTTTGAAATCCCCTAATCCCAGAACAATTTTGAGAATTCTAACTCACGGATACATCATTCAAATCACACTTCTTGTTCTTATAAGTAATTTTTGGTATGATTTGTTTATCAAGTATCCATGCTTTCTTAATGGCCTACTGGGTGATTATTTCAATACAGAAAATATTGAAGTATTATTTTGTTTGTTTATGACATTTTTAAATTTTCTTTTCAAAAATTATAGGCAATAGCTACGGGTAATTTTCATCACTTCGCTCAAATCTTAATCACATTCTAATTATAAAGACTTAAATGATAATACCACTATGACAAACTAACTAAAAGTATATTAAGAGTTGTTTTTAGTATTATAATTTAATTGAGAAACTACAAAAAAAAGTAGAAAGAACTTTTGCACGGACAATAATTTTTTTTATAGATTGTGCAACGAAGAATATTTGATCTTTAGTCTAAAAGATACGTCAAGAGTAAGTATGTTCAGTTTATGGTTATGGGTTTTAAGCTAGCATGTTCTTCATTGTCTTATTACTAATAAGAATGCTCAAAGAGGAACCAAAGATGATAAAAGGTATAGGTTCGAAAAATATTGAGCGACATGGTTCTTCTATTATCTTATTCAGTAGTTATATGAGGCTAAGAGCTTATAAAGGGCCCATTACTTTGTTTATTCATAGTTATTGAGCAATGATACATCCACAAAGGATCTCCCACAAAAATAATCCACACGCTGAGGTGTCAGCGAAGGATTGGTTTTTGTGGGATGTGGATCGCACAAAAAACCAATCCCCCGCTGACACCTCAGCGTGTGAATTGTTTTTGTGAGAGATCACCCACACATCCCACAAAAAACCAATCCCCCGCTGACACCTCAGCGTGTGAATTGTTTTTGTGAGAGATCCTTTGTGGGTCTAGCAAAATTCTTATTCCCATTATTAGAATAATCAACGCAACTAAGAACATCATGTATCACTATATGGGTTTACAAGAATTGGGTAAATTGTATTTACTACCTTTTATGGATTATAAACACGTATCTCGATAATAAATTTATATTTATTTTTACTATAATAGTTACAAACTGAATTGTTTATTATACCATTTGACTTATTACTTATTATTCTTTTCAAAAAAATAATGGAACATGATTATGTTCGTTGTCATTTGTTACTTTATTCATACACGTAAAGACCTGTGGAATCACGTTTATTATTTTAATTGTTACAAACGCAATTGATTATCGAATAATTCATGTATTATCTCATTGTTTCTTTCATATATTAACGGAACATGTTTACGTTCGCTGTGTTTTTTTTTTTTTTTTTATTATCTCATTTTCATATTTCTTTAAAACCCCCGTAATTTCACGGGTCTTTAAGCTAGTATATATATATATATATATATATATATATATATATATATATATATATATATATATAGAGTTAGGATCAAATAAGAAGATTACTTAAAATAAGAAGGAATAAGAAGAACTATAACCGCAAATCCGAGATGCACCGACCTAAATTAGATGCATCCCTATAATCTTAGATGCATTATAACGCACCATAGTGTGTTTCTAGCTTTTAATCGATGCATATCACGTATATTAGATGCATTTCATGATTTCTCTTGTTTTTTGTTCCTCTGCACGTGTCGAAATCATGAAAATCAATTTGCACCATCTATACATCAAATTAACTTTCGAAACTCAAGATGTTGCATCTATATGAATATAAATGAATCTAATGAAAGTCGTTGCATCTCAAATGCATGGTTTTGGTCACTTCTCACCACTTCTTATTTTAATTTACTTTCACTGGATTACTATATATATATATATATATATATATATATATATATATATATATATATATATATATATATATATATATATATATATATATATATATATATATATATATATATATAGAAGTATAAAATAGTTCATATCTTTATGTTCCACCACATTCATGGACTGCAACTTTTTCCTTTTTTTATAATAAATTCATTCAGTACTATTTGTTTAAAATACGTTAATAAGTATATTTACATGTTTTGAAATAGGTCATGTTAAACTAAATTTTTTGAAAGAAAGTGTTTGATGATGAAGGTGATTTGGAAATAGGGCTGATCATCGGGCGAAAACCGGACCGGACCGGACCGAGACCAAATCCGGGAAAAAACCTAGACCGAGACCGAATGTGGTCGGTCCGGTCTGGTCCGGTCTCGTTCGGTCCGGTCCAACAAGGCTAAATTTTTGGTTTGTGGTCCGGACCGGACCGAGACCGAATTTGCCAAAAATGGTAGACCGAGACCGGTCCTTCGGTCCGGTCGGTTTTGTCGGTCGGTCCGATACATCCGGTCCGTTTGCTCACCCCTATTTGGAAATGAATCTTGAATTGAAGAGAAAGCTATACTAGGGGTTTTTTTTTTCCAAAATGACTAGCATGTGCAATGTACATGAGTTGTCCCCCCTTTTTTGCAGCTTTGTAATTCCTACGTGGAATGGAGCGCCGGATATTTTTTGTCTAAATCTGGTGATTCTCAACATTTTCCATCTTTTTTAAAGAATAAATTTCATTGAAAGAGAATCTTATTTTGATTCTCTGTTCCCATTCTTGGTAGTATCAAATTAAGGAAAACACTCTCATTCTATTTCTTGAATTTCCATTCCATCATATCAAACACTAATACTTCAAAAGTACAAATACATTTTTTGAAACCAAGCATATTTAAAAAAATCGAGGTTTTAAATAAAACTAACACTACGACACAAACATTCATACATGTTCGGAGATCTTCTGAAACCCATTCTAATTTCGTCACTGGATACACATGCCTTGAACTTATCTTAAACATTGTCATATTGCATAAAAAAATGTTTGGAGATATATATTCATTTGAGGCAGGGATAGAACCAGGATGGGTCTCGAGACACCCATACAATTTTGCGGCGTAATTTTAATTTTTTTTAAAACCTTGATTTTTCCTAAATGCATCTTGTTTAAAATAAAATTGTGTTTCGCATTTTATATAATTTTTCATAAACATCTAATTAAATTGTGTCCTGGTTCCATCCCTGGTTTGAGAGATAGTAAATTACTAGAAAGTTGGGACCAATATAAATTCGATAAGCTCATTGAAAATTCAATTTATACAATCTTCGTAAGTTCCTTTTATAAGTAGACGCGGACCAAAGGCCTATTTGGCAGGAGCTTTTTGGAGAACTGTTAGCTTTTTGTTATAAAAATAATCTCTTTTGAAATAAGTAGCTCTGTTTGGATACATTAACTTCAAGCTTTTATCTCAAACAAATAGATCATAAATGAAAAGCTGATTCATGAACATTTTAAAGCATCTTGGAGCTGTTAAAACTTTAAATTACCGATATACCCTCTAAACATTTGTTTACAATTATAAATATGTCCTTTTATGTCATTTACATATTATAATTACATTAACTACTAACTCACCACACACTTTTATTGAAAAAAAAGATACAGCTTGTAGCTCATGTTAACAATTTTGCAGTTTACAGCTTACTGCTTACAGCATACAACATACAGCATACATCATACATGTTACAGGTAGTTTTGCCTAACATACCTCAAAAGTCCATTTTTATAAATACTTTGAAGGTCATTCAAACTGTGTAAAAAGGTTCAAAAGTGTGGTTTAATGCCGTAAATTTAAATGCATTAATCTTATCTGCATGTTAAACTAATAATTCATTACTAATACGATTAAAGATTATTTACATACCAATTTTTTTTTTACATAAAGGATTAATCTCCATCCTTCATCTTTATTTGATCTAATGTATGAGATTAATCCTAATAATTTAAAAAATAAAAACCCACTTTCATCTTCTTTTTCAAATATTAATATCTTTCAAACCGTTAATCGTTAAGCGAAAAAAAAATATATATATCATTATGACGAGCATTTAATTATATTTCTATAGATAGACACTTTGGTATACTTTCAACAATTTTTTTTTCGTGTTTTCACTTTTTTTACGTTTTTTTTTTATTACTGAAATTTGCATAAAAAAAATCACATGTGATCAAACACTAATTTGAATATTCTAATATAGCATATGTGATATTAGTGTTAAATCACATATGATATGTATGTAATATCATATTAGTGTTAAATCACATATAATATGTATGTAATATCATATGTGATTTAACACTAATATCACATGTGATATTATTAGAATATTTAAATTTTTGTTTAACCACATGTGATTTCTCATGCAAGTTTTAACAACAAAGAAAAAAAAAAAAAAAAAAAAAAAAAAGGTGAAATACGTGGAAAAAACCAAAAACCAAAATTGTCAAAACTATATCAAAGTGCTTGTCTATAGAAAGAGAATTAAATGCTCGTCGCGATGGTGTAATTATTTTTGCTTAATGATTAACGGTTTAAGATATATTTAAATTATAAAAAATATGTGAAATATTAAAAGCTTTTAATCTAAGTCATTGATTTTCTTTTTAGATGAAGGGAGGGGATGCATCCTTTGTTATGTGAAAAAACTATAGTATGTAAAATAACTCTCCTCTACTAATACTCTATTTAAGGTTATCTTAAAGGGATATTATAGAGTAAAGTCCAAAATACATCCATGTGGTTTGTCTCGTGGCTCGCTTTACATCCCTAAACTTTTTTTTTGCACAAAATCATCCCTCCGTTAGTAAAGTTGGCACAAATACATCTCTCTGTTAGTAAAATCAGTTAATGAGGACTAACGGTGCAAATATATCTTCGTTATTTAACATTTGTTAAGAGATATTTACGTAAATCGTCCTTGTGGCAAGGAACAAATTGCAACCAAAGTCCTTAAATTTATTTACAAATTCGTCCCTGTGGTTGGACCGGTCAACGTTTGGCCAACGCCACGTGTCACCACATGAGTGGTGCCACGTGTCAACGGGTCGGATCAATGAACGGGTAGGGTCGGTAAATGGGTCGGGTCGGGTTGCCACGTGGACTAATGAGGTGGTGCCACGTGGCATTGGTAAAATATATCACCACTTTGTCACGCATGGGATTCGAACCCAGGACATTTGGGTGGGAAGCAAAGCTTTGCCCAACTGGGCCAAGCATAGCTTCAGTTATTATAGCCTAAATTTAATACATAACCCTTTCTAAAAGTTAAAAGCCTAATTCATTATTATTAAAAGGTTCAATTTAGTTTTTGGCCTATCAATTTACGGAGTTTTATGGACTGTAAAAAAATAAATAAATATACCGTCAGACTCGTTTTTTCGTGTTCTTTCCAATGGTATGCTCGGGGAATTTTTTCGACTTCAAAAGAACCTCGAAAAATGCGAAAATCATCGTTTTTTATTTTTTTTCGCATTTTTCGAGGTTCGTTTGAAGTCGAAAAAATTCCCCGAGCATACCATTGGAAAGAGCACGAAAAAACGAGTTCGACGGTATATTTATTTATTTTTTTACAGTCCATAAAACTCCGTAAATTGATAGGCCAAAAACTAAATTGAACCTTTTAATAATAATGAATTGGCTTTTAACTTTTAGAAAGGGTTATGTATTAAATTTCGGGAAATATAATTGAAGCTATGCCTAGCCCAGTTGGGCAAAGCATTGCTTCCCAATCAAACGTCCCGGGTTCGAATCCAGGGGGAGCCAAAATTGTGGTTTATATTACCAATGCCACGTGGCACCACCTCATTGGTCCACGTGGCAACCTGACCCGAACCATTTACCGACCCGACCCGTTCATTGATCCGACCCGTTGACACGTGGCACCACTCATGTGGTGACACGTGGCGTTGACCAAACGTTGACCGGTCTAACCACATGGATGAATTTGTAAATAAATTTAAGGACTTTGGTTGCAATTTGTTCCTTGCCACAAGGACGATTTACGTAAATATCTCTTAACAAATGTTAAATAACGGAGATATATTTGCACCGTTAGTCCTCATTAACTGATTTTACTAACATAGGGATGTATTTGTGCCAACTTTACTAACGGAGGGATGATTTTGTGCCAAAAAAAAGTTTAGGGATGTAAAGCGAGCCACGAGACAAACCACAGGGATGTATTTTGGACTTTACTCGATATTATAATTAGTTTATCCCAAAAAATAATAGATACAATATTAATAGGTTATGAGGTGAGTTATTTTACAAACTCTTATTTTAGTCAAAACCGAAGGACAAATCTATATAATTCATTTCATTTGATTAAAAAAAATAATTAAGATTAAAAAAAAGTGGATTGACCAAAAAACTCACCCCAACCACTATCTCATTATTTGTAGAGGTGTCAAATCTTGCCCAAATTGCAATTAATTGGCATTTTTTGTACGTTTTCGTCTGCTTTCATACGTTTTCGTCCGTTTTAATACGTTGTCGGACGCTTTCATATGTTTTCATACGCGTTCATACGTTTTCATACATTTTTGTCCATTTTCTGACGTTTTCATCCATTTTCATACATTTTCGTCCGTTTTCATACGTTTTTGGTTGTTTTCATCCATTTTCATACGTTTCCATACGTTTATGTTCGTTTTCTTACGTTTTCGTCCATTTTAATACGTTTTTATCCATTTTTATACGTTTTTGTCCGTTTTTGTCCGTGTTGGGATATGAAAGTCAAAGTACGGAAGAAGTCAAAGTGCTGGAGATTCAAAGTACTGCTAAGTGAAACTCAAAGTACTGCTGTCGAAGTCAAAGTACTGCAAAGCTAAAGAACTGCTATATTTGTTTATGGAAAGCTTTGTTATTCTAGAATATTCTTTGTTTAGATTACTTGTCGTACAAGGTTTGTAATTGTAAATCGACTAGGGTTATCCTTAAGCCTATAAAAGGACCCCTAGATTGGCATTAAACGTACGTGCATTATTAGAGTTTTAGAGAGTTCGATATCAGTGTTTTAGAGTTGTTTAAGAATCTGTATAACAAGCAGATTCAGAGTTATTAATAAAATCGTTGAAAGTTAAAGTTAATTCTTCTTAGCTTTGTTAAGTAAATTCCGCATACTTAATAGAGTTTGCTCAGTGTTTTATTGTTATTAACTTAGGATTTATCCAAGGTTATTAAACTCTTAACAAGCTATATAAGTTAGTTTGGTTAGAGTACATCGATCCAACAGTCCGTTTTCATACGTTTTCATCCGTTTTTATACGTTTTCATCTGTTTTTAACGTTTTCGGCCATTTTCAAACGTTTTACATGTTTTCATCCATTTTCATATGTTTTTTTTACATTTTCGGCCATTTCAGACATTTTCGTACGTTTTCTCCTGTTTTCATACGTTTTTGCATGTTTTTATACGTTTTTTGCCTTTTTTAGCCGTTTTCATACATTTCTGTCCGTTTTCATACATTTTCGTTCGTTTTTGAACGTTTTATATGGTTTCACGCGTTTTTGTCCGTTTTCATACGCTTTCGTACGTTTTGTCCGTTTTCATATGCTTTCATCCGTTTTCATACGTATAAAAATGTACAAAAATGTAGAAAACGTATAAAAACATACAAAAAAAAAATTTAATGGATAAACACGTGTAAAACGATAAACCTCAAAATTAAAAATAAAAATTGACCAACTAAACCAAGTTTAACCAATGAGTCTCAAATTGTGGCATGTGATAGTGTAATTTTGTTTACTAGTTAAGCTGTTTAGTTTAATTTTGCATTGAATTGCATTGTATTGATGTGTTTTGTTTATGTGATTGTTTCATATTAAAGTTGTATCAGTTATAATATTTTAAGTTGATGATTATTTACAATGCTTATTAGTTAAACTATATATGACATGTTTAATATCACTTGTGATATTTCATAAAAATAGTCAATGTCTAATGATGCTATATTTACATACCAAGTTTTAATATTTATAAACTCGTTTACCTAAGGTCTACCTAATGCACTAACGGGCAGTATACCCGGTCACGTGTAGTATATTAATTGGTAAAGTCGAGGTCATCCCAAGAGCTACGAGTGCGGATCTAACTTAACTTCTAATGTCACTGATTTTAAAGGAGTTTTGAATAGATTAATATTAAACTAATTTAACGAAATGAAATGAAAGCAATAATAAAGTTATGAATAATCAATAGAGAGAAATGTGCTAACTTAATTACTAATCTTGTTACGCCATAATTAAGTTTTCCTATTAATGTTTTCTATCGCTCCATGTGGGGGTAAATGTCACTAGACTCCTTGGGTAAATTCGTCTAGCCTATGCTCCATAGGTTCCTATTCTATAACCATACGATTACCAGAGTTCGTGGGTTAACCTATGTAGAGTCATTAAGTAACAGTTACAATCTAGACTTATTCTAAGGAAACCTAGCCTCTCGGAACTTAGATTTCCCCTTAAGTTCTTAAGCATCTCCATTTGGTAGGTGATCCTTTGGTCAATTCGCACACAAGATAGTGATAGTTCTATGGTCCATTCTTACCATTACTCGCAACCTATTCGTCTAGGGTGTGATGGTCAATTCTCCTAGCTTCCTAGATACTACCAAACATTAATACTATCAAAACAAAGGTGTCGATGAATAAGCAAAGAAAATAAGCACATAAAGCTATACGAGAACGAGAAAACTAAATCATGGAAATAACAATTTTATAACTAGGCTAACACACATAATGATTAACCAAAAATTCTGTAAATTATACTAAAAATAATGAATAAAACATGAATTGATTTGAACATATTGTTTGATACAAATTACTTGATGTAGGAATAATAAAGATGATGATTGCAAGTGAATTCTCCCTTCCAAAGTGGTTGATTGCTGCTAGATAATACCCTGAGATTGTGCCCTAATCATCCCCTTAAGAGGGGTGAAAAGAGATGCTTAATAGTGCATAATTCAGCCTCTATTTATAGGGTTCAAAAAGGTTGCTGCGTAACCTAAATATAAGGTTGCGGCATAACCATGACATCATCGTAGTTACTATAGTAACCTCTTCAGTTACTATACTAACCTCTCCAACTTTTCACCCCTTTAACATTAGCAATATTGTAACTTTGGCAATTTTGTTCCTTTTTTCTTTTGATGGAAACAAACCGAATATTACACATAAATATGTCATCAAATAATTTGAACTTCCATCTTCATATGTAGCAATATTACGATATAACCTTTTTAATGGGTTACGCCGTATCTCAGACGATCTTATCATAAAATAGTAACTTATGGCGTAACCTCGTGAATGGGTTATGACCATAAAACTATCGTAGTGAAAATCTTCATTTCTATGCCGTAACCATGTAAATGGATTACGGTGTAACCTTCTTGACCACTGAATTCTTTTAAGTCTTTGGATATTTACAGCGTAATCAAGTTGATGTAGTTACGCCGTAACCTTTAGCTGCGTTGAATTTGGTCTTCAAGTGTAAACTAGTGTTATGGCGTAGGATGACAGTGGAGCCTACACTATTAACCTTCAACTAGACAGCATATCCTTGTATATCTTCGTTAATATTCTTCTGTTTTTACGCCGTAACCCTATTAATTTGTTACGGCGTAAATTTCTTGAGACTTAGAAAATTTCTCTGGCCTTTGTAATATTTGTTACGGCGTAAGTCCATCGTGTCACTTACGTCGTAACTATCTTCTGAATATGTTTTTGTCCTTTTTGGCCTTTTCTCGTATCTTTTCTCCTCCAACGCCTCAAATAACCTGAAATATAATATGAACGAATATAAACGAATTAAGTACCATATTAATATAAATGAAGCAATAAACACGAGATTTTGATATATAAAATATTAGGCTAATTTAATGTTATCATCTAATATCACTTGTGATATTTCTTAAACAAACAAGTATGCTTTAAAACCTTTAATATCACATGAGATATTTCATTGCTATGTATATATATTTTTTTATATTATCAACTATGTGTTTTCTAATATTTTATATTTTTCAGGTACAAGATAGTTTTTGCTTTTGAAATATCACAAGTGATATTAGACATTAACTATGTTTATGAAATATGACAAGTGACATTAGACATTAACAACGTTTTTTTATTCATTTTGATATTTTTAAGTGACACTTATTTATCTCTTGTGATATAACATTGTAAGGAAGATGAAAAGTATTTAAATTGTCATTCTTAGTTACTTAAAAGTAATAACTCATGTTGTAACACCCCCAATTTCGTGAACGCATCGAAATTCAAACTGGGTGTTACTTCATGGCATAACAGTTATAAAAATATAAACGAATTCCAATTGAGTCATTTTAAAATATTTATCATTCGAATTATATAAATATCAGAGTTTACAAAATGAGGTCCCAATTTTCACGGTTACAAATGCATAAATAAGTTTTCAAATGATAATAACATTTATAGCCATCTTGAGTACTCGTGCCCTTCCTTTCTAGCCTCGTGCATTATGGACCTAAGATAAAACATGCTACAGTGTCAACACAAAAGTTGGTGAGTTCATAGGTTTATAGTTAATTGTTTGAACACATTGTTTGTAGTGGGAGTTATGATTTTGCACCTAATCATTGAAAAACAGTTACTATTCCACTAAGCTCATGTTTCTAACAGCTTAACACAACATCAATTATAGTGCATTTAGTTACCTACCTGGCTTAACACAAACGTTTTCAAATATGGTGCGTTTGGTTACCTAATTAGCTTAACAGAAACAATTGCAAATATAGTGCGTTTGGTTACCTAACCGACTTAACATAAACATCTTCGAATATAGTGCGTTTGGTTGCCTAACCGGCTTAACACAAACATCTTTCATCAAATCTAATAGGATTCTTCACAATATTCGCGCTTACTCAACTAGTGATTAACGGTTCATAATATAGGGGCTTAAGTGTGGCAATAGTTTTACTTATTGCTAACAAAACATTCAACTCAAATAAATGTACAATTTATAAATAATCATGATTGTTATAAAATAGTTGAGCATGTATCTTCATTAAAGAGTTTAATAATCAGTTAAATGATAAAGAATGTGTCTATGACTCACCATGAGTTAATGATATCAAATGTATAACGAAGTCGATGGATAAGCCGGAAATTTTTTTACATACAACCTAGAAATATGATTTCGTGTCTTAGGTTTTGAAATAACGATATGGAAATATATAAGTTATTATATTGATCATGATGTTGTACATGGTAGTTCATAGTAATCGTGTATGTTGTTAAGAAAACGGCTTACTAGTTTATAAAATTGTCTAGTTAAATATCAGACCACTATTTGGGCCATCATAATTCAGAGGTCATCTAGTAAACCTATGAGGAGCTAGGACACTTTAAATCATAAATCTAGCATGTGGAGTTTGATAGACTCCTTGAGATCTTTTTGAGCCTCTAGGGTTAACAATAACAATGATAAAGAACATGTACACGCAACGGAATTAAAACAAATCATAGTTATTGACACAAGGTTTTTCATTATAATCACTCCAAGCCTCAAATATTATTTGATCGGAATAATACGGTTACACTAAACTTGTAACAGGGATCAAAGATCCTTGAGGCTAAACCAAACAAACTCTAACCCTAGACGTTTATAGGAACACGTCTAGGTTACACACACACACACCTTTAATGACTACATTATGGAAGACTTAATTATTAAAACCTACACCCCATGTCCTCTTTATATACTAGAGGATTAGGGTTTACAAAATACTACGAAGGACTAAATAATAAATCTTCTTTTGCAAGCAAGTCCTTCCATCTTTTTGTCGGTTTCATCTCTTTCACTTTAAGTCCCTTTGTTTCATTCTTGTATTTATTTTGTCTCATCAAATCCAAGGAACCTAAAACCCAACAATCTTCCCCTATTTGATGATGACAAAACAAACAAAGTCGTGTACGAATAGCAGAAGTTGAGATGTAAACATCTCCGTGAATGAAACATTCTTGTCTTCCTTTGTCTTCCCCTTAATCCATGCCATCGCACTCCAATATCTCTTCCCCTTTTTGTTATCAACAAATAGAGAATGTAAACATTAGAAACTTCCCCTTGAGTGGTGCATGAAAATGATTCTTCAAATCAGTAAGCTCTATGTAATGATCACTTGTGAAGAAAACCAAGTATAACGAATTTGATGAAGAAGTAAAATAACCCAAACTTGTGTCTTATGTCTTGTACTATCCACGTGACTCCAAACTTATACTAACACCATATAAGTAGACGCAATCTCTTGAAAAAATCCTCATCTTCAATGAGACACTGAGCACTACAATGTAACTCCTTTAAGTGATAGTTAACTAGGCCTTCATCCATCCACCCCTTAACCTATGAAAACTAGATTTTGCAAGTCTTTGTCAACATCCTTTAAGCACGAACAAGTTATCTCCAAAGTGTAACACCCACTTTGAGATATGATAAGAACACAAACCTGTGAAACTCAACTAAAACATCAAATAAATGATATTTAACCTTCTTCGTAATCAATTCCTCAAATAATTCAAAAACGAGCTTTTAAAACCTTTAAGAACAAATACCAATCTTCTTGTGTGTGCGAACCAAAATCCCATGTGTGTCACCAAAAATCTCAGTACCAAAAACATGTACAGCTTCCCCTCAATTCCAAAACCTCATCAGCAGAAACGAATAATGCAAGAAACACCAGCAGTGGAATTGAGATAACACTAGCAGTGGTTTCGAGAAAACACTAGGAGTGGTTTCAGAAAAACACTAGAAGTGGTTTCAGAAAAACACTAGAAGTGGTTTCAGAAAAACACTAGAAGTGGTTTCGAGAAAACACTATCAGTGGTTTCGAGAATACACTATCAGTGGTTTCGAGAATACACTATCAGTGGTTTCAGAAAACACTAGAAGTGGTTTCGTAAAAACACTAGGAAAGCTGCTTCTAACCATGAATCATAAACACCACACAATGTATAAACAACCTCCATCAAGAATTAGAACAAGTAACACAAATTCAAGAAGTTGAATATCCATGAAAACCCAAAAATTCGAATTGTTAAACCTGTTTCTGCAGCCAACTTCGACACAGAATAACTTTTGATTGAGAGCTCAGATCGAGAATCCCTCCGGTGAAAAGTTATATGAATATATAGAGAACGTCCACCGAAAATTTCGTTATGATCCAACGGTTAACGAAAAATTTATCGCGTTTTTAAAACTGTACTGCAGAAAAATACGAGAATTTTCAGATTCGTAATTTTTCTTCTTTTCGCCATTCTTCGACCAATAAAACCTTGCGAATCCCTAGGTAACGAGCTCCCCAAGCTCTGATACCAATTGTGGAGTTTGACAGACTCCTTGAGATCGTTTTGAGCCTCTAGGGTTAACAATAACAATGATAAAGAACATGTACACGCAGCGGAATTAAAACAAATCATAGTTATTGACACAAGGTTTTTCATTATAATCACTCCAAGCCTCAAATATTATTTGATCAGAATAATACGGTTACACTAAACTTGTAACAGGGATCAAAGATCCTTAAGGCTAAACCAAACAAACTCTAACCCTAGACGTTTATAGGAACACGTCTAGGTTACACACACACACACCTTAAATGACTACATTATGGAAGACTTAATTATTAAAACATACACCCCATGTCTTCTTTATATACTAGAGGATTAGGGTTTACAAAATACTACGAAGGACTAAATAATAAATCTTCTTTTGCAAGCAAGTCCTTCCATCTTTTTGTCGGTTTCATCTCTTTCACTTTAAGTCCCTTTGTTTCATTCTTGTATTTATTTTGTCTCATCAAATCCAAGGAACCTAAAACCCAACAATCTTCCCCTATTTGATGATGACAAAACAAACAAAGTCGTGTACGAATAGCAGAAGTTGAGATGTAAACATCTCCGTGAATGAAACATTCTTGTCTTCCTTTGTCTTCCCCTTAATCCATGCCATCGCACTCCAATATCTCTTCCCCTTTTGTTATCAACAAATAGAGAATGTAAACATTAGAAACTTCCCTTGAGTGGTGCATGAAAATGATTCTTCAAATCAGTAAGCTCTATGTAATGATCACTTGTGAAGAAAACCAAGTATAACGAATTTGATGAAGAAGTAAAATAACCCAAACTTGTGTCTTATGTCTTGTACTATCCACGTGACTCCAAACTTATACTAACACCATATAAGTAGACGCAATCTCTTGAAAAAATCCTCATCTTCAATGAGACACTGAGCACTACAATGTAACTCCTTTAAGTGATAGTTAACTAGGTCTTCATCCATCCACCCCTTAACCTATGAAAACTAGATTTTGCAAGTCTTTGTCAACATCCTTTAAGCACGAACAAGTTATCTCCAAAGTGTAACACCCACTTTGAGATATGATAAGAACACAAACCTGTGAAACTCAACTACAACATCAAATAAATGATATTTAACCTTCTTCGTAATCAATTCCTCAAATAATTCAAAAACGAGCTTTTTAAAACCTTTAAGAACAAATACCAATCTTCTTGTGTGTGCGAACCAAAATCCCATGTGTGTCACCAAAAATCTTAGTACCAAAAACATGTACAGCTTTCCCTCAATTCCAAAACCTCATCAGCAGAAACGAATAATGCAAGAAACACCAGCAGTGGAATTGAGATAACACTAGCAGTGGTTTCGAGAAAACACTAGAAGTGGTTTCAGAAAAACACTAGAAGTGGTTTCAGAAAAACACTAGAAGTGGTTTCAGAAAAACACTAGAAGTGGTTTCGAGAAAACACTATCAGTGGTTTCGAGAATACACTATCAGTGGTTTCGAGAATACACTATCAGTGGTTTCAGAAAACACTAGAAGTGGTTTCGTAAAAACACTAGGAAAGCTGCTTCTAACCATGAATCATAAACACCACACAATGTATAAACAACCTCCATCAAGAATTAGAACAAGTAACACAAATTCAAGAAGTTGAATATGCATGAAAACCCAAAAATTCGAATTGTTAAACCTGTTTCTGCAGCCAACTTCGACACAGAATAACTTTTGATTGAGAGCTCAGATCGACAATCCCTCCGGTGAAAAGTTAGATGAATATATAGAGAACGTCCACCGAAAATTTCGTTATGATCCAACGGTTAACGAAAAATTTATCGCGTTTTAAAACTGTACTGCAGAAAAATACGAGAATTTTCAGATTCGTAATTTTTCTTCTTTTCGCCATTCTTCGACCAATAAAACCTTGCGAATCCCTAGGTAACGAGCTCCCCAAGCTCTGATACCAATTGTGGAGTTTGTTAGACTCCTTGAGATCGTTTTGAGCCTCTAGGGTTAACAATAACAATGATAAAGAACATGTACACGCAGCGGAATTAAAACAAATCATAGTTATTGACACAAGGTTTTCATTATAATCACTCCAATCCTCAAATATTATTTGATCAGAATAATACGGTTACACTAAACTTGTAACAGGGATCAAAGATCCTTGAGGCTAAACCAAACAAACTCTAACCCTAGACGTTTATAGGAACACGTCTAGGTTACACACACACACACCTTAAATGACTACATTATGGAAGACTTAATTATTAAAACATACACCCCATGTCTTCTTTATATACTAGAGGATTAGGGTTTACAAAATACTACGAAGGACTAAATAATAAATCTTCTTTTGCAAGCAAGTCCTTCCATCTTTTTGTCGGTTTCATCTCTTTCACTTTAAGTCCCTTTGTTTCATTCTTGTATTTATTTTGTCTCATCAAATCCAAGGAACCTAAAACCCAACAATCTTCCCCTATTTGATGATGACAAAACAAACAAAGTCGTGTACGAATAGCAGAAGTTGAGATGTAAACATCTCCGTGAATGAAACATTCTTGTCTTCCTTTGTCTTCCCCTTAATCCATGCCATCGCACTCCAATATCTCTTGCCCTTTTTGTTATCAACAAATAGAGAATGTAAACATTAGAAACTTCCCTTGAGTGGTGCATGAAAATGATTCTTCAAATCAGTAAGCTCTATGTAATGATCACTTGTGAAGAAAACCAAGTATAACGAATTTGATGAAGAAGTAAAATAACCCAAACTTGTGTCTTATGTCTTGTACTATCCACGTGACTCCAAACTTATACTAACACCATATAAGTAGACGCAATCTCTTGAAAAAATCCTCATCTTCAATGAGACACTGAGCACTACAATGTAAATCCTATAAGTGATAGTTAACTAGGTCTTCATCCATCCACCCCTTAACCTATGAAAACTAGATTTTGCAAGTCTTTGTCAACATCCTTTAAGCACGAACAAGTTATCTCCAAAGTGTAACACCCACTTTGAGATATGATAAGAACACAAACCTGTGAAACTCAACTAAAACATCAAATAAATGATATTTAACCTTCTTCGTAATCAATTCCTCAAATAATTCAAAAACGAGCTTTTTAAAACCTTTAAGAACAAATACCAATCTTCTTGTGTGTGCGAACCAAAATCCCATGTGTGTCACCAAAAATCTTAGTACCAAAAACATGTACAGCTTCCCCTCAATTCCAAAACCTCATCAGCAGAAACGAATAATGCAAGAAACACCAGCAGTGGAATTGAGATAACACTAGCAGTGGTTTCGAGAAAACACTAGAAGTGGTTTCAGAAAAACACTAGAAGTGGTTTCAGAAAAAAACTAGAATTGGTTTCAGAAAAACACTAGAAGTGGTTTCGAGAAAACACTATCAGTGGTTTCGAGAATACACTATCAGTGGTTTCGAGAATACACTATCAGTGGTTTCAGAAAACACTAGAAGTGGTTTCGTAAAAACACTAGGAAAGCTGCTTCTAACCATGAATCATAAACACCACACAATGTATAAACAACCTCCATCAAGAATTAGAACAAGTAACACAAATTCAAGAAGTTGAATATCCATGAAAACCCAAAAATTCGAATTGTTAAACCTGTTTCTGCAGCCAACTTCGACACAGAATAACTTTTGATTGAGAGCTCAGATCGAGAATCCCTCTGGTGAAAAGTTATATGAATATATAGAGAACGTCCACCGAAAATTTCGTTACGATCCAACGGTTAACGAAAAAGTTATCATTGTTTTAAAACTGTACTGCAGAAAAATACGAGAATTTTCAGATTCGTAATTTTTCTTCTTTTCGCCATTCTTCGACCAATAAAACCTTGCGAATCCCTAGGTAACGAGCTCCCCAAGCTCTGATACCAATTGTGGAGTTTGACAGACTCCTTGAGATCGTTTTGAGCCTCTAGGGTTAACAATAACAATGATAAAGAACATGTACACGCAGCGGAATTAAAACAAATCATAGTTATTGACACAAGGTTTTTCATTATAATCACTCCAAGCCTCAAATATTATTTGATCAGAATAATACGGTTACACTAAACTTGTAACAGGGATCAAAGATCCTTAAGGCTAAACCAAACAAACTCTAACCCTAGACGTTTATAGGAACACGTCTAGGTTACACACACACACACCTTAAATGACTACATTATGGAAGACTTAATTATTAAAACATACACCCCATGTCTTCTTTATATACTAGAGGATTAGGGTTTACAAAATACTACGAAGGACTAAATAATAAATCTTCTTTTGCAAGCAAGTCCTTTCATCTTTTTGTCGGTTTCATCTCTTTCACTTTAAGTCCATTTGTTTCATTCTTGTATTTATTTTGTCTCATCAAATCCAAGAAACCTAAAACCCAACATAGCAACTCGTGAACACGTTCACCCCAAGGAGGCCCCTCACATGAAGCTCCCTACTAACATGCTACGTTTTTAATATTTAAAACGTATACTTTGTACTCATAAGAGTTATAATGAGACACATGGTTTTGCCGTATTCCGTTAATGATTATGGTTATGAATTTATATCTAACACTTAGATAATTTGTTATGAATTATGAAATAGGTCAAAAACGGCTTTTGGTTATAAGTCGCGAAAAAGGGCAAAATGGTCATAATTCCCGTCTTTCGTGAAAACACCATTCCGAGGGTCAAGTGTATGATTTTATTTTATGGAAATAACCTTTTTAAGTTACTAATGAATTTTGCTAAGTTTTTTAAATTATCAAGCTCGGGAACTAGGTCGAATGAGAAAGGATTTTGGATAAAAAAAAGTCTCGAGTCTAAACAGCCCGCGTTGCACAGCCTTCGTTTTACATTTTCAGGTTAAAATATCGAGATTCGGACAACTTTCGAGTTTTACACTTTTGATGCTTCAGATTCTAAAGTGGTTAAAATTCCATTAAAATCAGGACAGAAAGCTTTTTACCATTTCAAGTATTTCTTTTAGTAACCTTAATTAGGCGCAACTTTCGAACCACAAGCCTGACTTAGCTTATTCGAAAGGATACGTTTCGTTTTAACTTCCTTTATCATTCTATAAGATTGCCTTATGTCAAAAGTCTATAAATCTAATCATTTTTATAGCATGAATCTGCTTACTAGTTTTGATAATTAAGGTTTTCACTAGTTTGTATTCATAAAGGTTTCACAGGTTTTATCTTATGTTTTAATTATGTACAACATATGACCAATATAAGTAAACATATATAGTATATAAATAAAGTATAAATATTATATAACAAGAATGAAAATCATAGAATAATGAGGTTGTACAAGGCTTACAACTATTTTCGCTCTAAAAAGGGAAAAAGAACAAGAACTTAGGACAAGGCTAGGACAATCTTCCACTCTAGAAATATTCTATAAATCTTGTGATCTTGAAAGACTTGTGCTAAGGCCTTTGTGACTTGAGTGGATTTAAACTCAAGAGAATTCACCAAAGATTGTAAAGGACTTGATATGGTTTACTTGGACCTTAAAATCTTGAATAATACTTGAAGTTATGAAATCAAATGAAGAGTGTTTAGTGTTTGTTTGAAGTGAACGACCAAGAGAGGAGGGGGAGGAGTTTATATAGCCCTTTTTTAGTCAAATAAGGTGATAAGATGAGTGTAAGACTTATCTTGCTAGCTAAGGGTTGAATGTATCATTAGATGAAGAAAACTTAAGACGTAAGTTACATTAGGTGTAATGATCTTGGATAAGAGTTGTTCTAACAAAGCCAAGTGCCCTTGTGACTCATTTAAATGCCACATAGGGCTGGAAAATAGGAGGTTAAGAGTTTTAGATAATTATCTTGACTTTACGGAGTGATTTTTTGTTTCGGTGATCGCTAACGGTAAGTATTTAAATCACGAAACTTAAAATCGGGCATCTTAAAAATATGAAACTTGTAAAAATTGTTAAATCATATCAATATACTCTATCTAAGTATATTAAATGAGTGATAAGTTTAATGGAGCGCGTAAACGATGTTGAAACCTGAAAACGTAGGTGTAAACGAGTAAAACGTAAACCAGATAACGTAAAAATCCAAAACTTGTGAAAATATCGTAAGATATGAAAAACACGTGTTTTTCTTGTTTAGAATATTGGATGGTCATATCGGGATGTTTAAATGTTGTTTAGACCAAAACATAAATCGGAGACACGGTTTTGTGAAACCGGTTTCTTAGTAAATTAGACGTACATTGCAAAAATGACCCAACGAGTGTCAAACTCTCATGTCATCATGGAAATAGGTTAACTTATGAGAATGGAAAATAAAAATATGGGATTGAATAGTAAAATATGAGGATGAATAGTAACCTGAAAATATGAAATGTTATAGTTTTACCACCTTAAAGAGAATTCCGTCCTGGAATTCAGTGTGTGTTATATGTCGGAGTGGTGTTGGTGAAGAGGTGTGGTTACTTGCGGCAAATGGTTTCTAAGGTAGCTAGCGATGTAATTCGATTCGTCATTTCGGAATATGGTGTAGGATGAGTACCATTTTGATTTTTAAGAATATACATGAAAAGTTGTTTGTAATAAGATTTATAAATACCTGCTCCCAACATAACATGATTCCTCCTGAATTAGACATAGGTAATTAGACTATGTATAATTGAGGACCAATAATGTAATATTCAGTTTAGTTGTTATAATTCTCAGTGTTTATATAAAGTGATCGAAAGTGCCAAGTGCGTATATATCAATATACTAATATGTTCGTGTAGAATAAAATGCCTAAAAGTCACATAATCGTCTGGAGGATGGAAGACACGGAGAGCGAAAGGCTATAAAATGTTTTTGTGTAAAAGTGGTTATAGTTTAGGTCTCGATTTCTATAACTATAGCTCTGATACCAATCTGTAACACCCCCAATTTCGTAAACGCAACGGAATTCAAACTGAGTGTTACTTCATGGCATAACAGCTATAACAATAGAAAACGAACTCTAATTGAGTCGTTTTAAAAAATTTATCGTTCGAATTATATAAATATCAGAGTTTACAAAATGAGGTCCCAATGTTTTCACGGTTACAAATGCATAAATAAGTTTTCGAATGATAATAAAATTTATATCCATCTTGAGTATAAAAATGTATAAATAGTCTGAAAACGTATATGTAGTCTGGAAACATAAATAGTTTAGATGAAGAAAACGTATTAAAATGTCTGAAAACCGATGAAAACATATGAAAACGGAAGAAGACGTATAAAAATGTACGAAAACGTATGAAAACAGACGAAAATGTATGAAAACAGACGGAAACGGATGAAAACGGACGAAAACAGCCAAAAACGTATAAAATCGGATAAAAACATATGGAAACGTATGATAACCGACCCAAACATACAAAAACGTATGAAAACGGACGAAAACGTAAGAAAACATATGAAAACGGACAAAAACGTGTGAAAGCGGATGAAAACGTCTAAAAGTGGACGAAAAAGTTTGAAAACGGATAAAAACCTATAAAAACAAAAAAAATGTTTTTTATTGTGAGATAGTTATTTGCATTCTAAAAAAATGTTTTTACTATATGTGAATAAATAAGAAAGACAAGAAAATAGGTTGAACAAATCCAATTTTAGATTATTCTCCACTGTTAGATTAAACTAAATGGATGATAGAGATTAGTCCCTCAGTATGTTTAACAACCCACAATTTTCCAGGTCCTTACTCAACCTTAAAACTCAATATAATTTATTTTTGAAGTTACATATTTATTTTGCGTATAACTTTTTGCTAAACTGCACGTATTGAGAAAGCGAGCCCGCATGCGTACCGACACTACATTATTTATGGTTATAGTCAAATAAATATTTTTCTAAGCCAATAATTTTGTTTTTATATTATTTTTATAAAAGTACTGACAAAAACACATTTTATGCATTTTGCTCAAAAACGCTAAAACGGAATACCACGTCTACACTTTAAGCTCAAACGGGACACGAAACATACAAAATAAATACTAAATCAATCCCTCCTTTCCTCCTTCGATTTTGTGCCCTTCAAAACCCTCCCAAAAATCACATGCTCACTTGGTAGTTTGGAATAAAGTGGCTTTTAAATACTATGCATGTGCCCTATCCCAATTTGAACACACACACTTCCACGCTTAGAAAAGATAGTCAAACACTACTTTTTTTTTTACCTGTTCGAAGACCACAAGGACCAAGTATACTCTAATGCCCTTTTCAATCCATCACATGCACATGTTAAACTTTGTACTTGAAAGTGACATATTACTCTACATATGTCTTTAACTAAATTTAGACACACATTATATACACACTTAGGATCTAAGGTCAAAACTTCCCCCCCCCCCTCTTTTGTTATAATATGTCGAACTACAGGAAAACCCACACACTTATTTTCTACTTTCAAATCTCACAATGCCACTACATTGAGTTTGAAGCTAGCTGGGCATTCATGGAACAAGGTTAAATTTGGTTTGGGTTTTTCTTGGCATTAGATTGATTTCTTGGGGTATTATTTTGTGTTCATGATCTCTCTAGTCGAACATCACATTACACCACTGTAAGGATTATTTTTTTTTACTCTAAAACACATTTATTGATTGAGCTAATGTAATATAAAACTTGTTTATGATAAATGTATGTAAATATATCAAAGATTTAAAGCAACACATGTGTTTCTTGAACTTGTGTTCAATCGACACACATATATATAGGAGTAAAAGTTGTTGTTTGAGCTTGTGTGGCTTATTTGAACACATGAATCACTAAAAAAAGCACTACAAAATAAGTCCTAGCTTATTTTCTTAAACCATTGGAACCATGACTAATTTTTATGTGAAGTTCTTGAACAAATTTTGGTTGTAAATAAACATAAGAACTTAGATCTAAAAAGGACACCAAGTTTGGCTCTAGTATTGGAAAGTGCTTAATTTATTCTATGACTTGTTGACTTTTCTTGGTTTACAAGACAACTTATTCCATAATTATTGGACTAAATATTTTGTGTTGGGTTCGAGAAGTTTAGCCACTGTTTGGGTCGAAAAAACCAACAATAAGGTTGCTTTGGTTTTACTCATTTGCTCTCAAATTACAATATCACAACTATTAGGATTAAATGGTTTGAGTTGGTTGGACTAAACTTTGATTGGTTGTGATTGGGTTGTGTGAGTCGAGACGCACTGTTGCCAACAGTGAGGTATGTCTAGTTTTTACTTATTTGGTCACCAAAAACTAGTTGCAAAACATTAATAACCAATTGATCAACTTCCATCACATTGGAGTAAATAAGAATTGGGGTTGAGATTGTGTTAAATTTTGTGGCCGAGTATTATATGGGCCGAGAAGCCCATTGATGTGCTTGGGATTGGTTATTTAGCTTTGGCTTATTTTGGACTTATTAAACCTAACCTAAAACGAATATATAAGTTTCACTTATTTTAAAGGCTATTGCTTATTACAGTAAAACCTCTATAAATTAATACTCGATAAATTAATAACCTCGATAAAATTAATAATTTTTCCGGTCCCAACTTGGGACCAGTGCAAATTTGAACCCCAATCGATAAAATAATAAGATAATAATTTTTTTGAAACCCGATGTATATATATTGGTCCCAACAAAACTATAAATTAATAATTATTAAAAAAATTCATATATATAAAGTTCATACATAATTGTAACTTGTACGAATTCAATTAATTCAATTAAGGCCATACATAATTGAAATTTGTCTTAACGAAACTAACTTTTAACTTATTCAAAAACAATGAACTTAACAAATTCAACTAATTTGTGAATGTGAATTCATAAATGTTAATTGAAACTTGTTTTTCTAATTTATTTTTCATCTCTAACTAATATACATTATAACTAGTATGTTGAGCTTAAAAATTTAAAGGTTATACGTAAAACCTCTTTAAATTAATAAATTATTAATTTATCGATATAATAATATCTCGCTAAACTAATAAAATATCTCGGTCCCAACATCATTAATTTATAGAGGTTTTACTGTATAGCTTAATTGAGCTTATAGGACATATTTTTTTTTTACTCATAAAAAATTATATAAGTTATTAAGTGGCTTCAAGTTGTTATATAGTTTTAAGTATGAAATTTGCAACATATGAGATTTTCGGGAAAACTAAAACATATAAATGGGCCATGCCCGATTTTCGTCAAAAAACTATGCTTCGACCCTTTCCTAACAAACCTGACTAAAGGTGAAAAACGAAACATAACTTACACTTTAAAATATATAATTTACCATCCACTAGCTTATTTTAGATACAAACACTTTAAATAAAAACATTACTTAAAGATAAATACTTACGTACTTTTATACTATTAATATATATATACATATGTACTTTTAGCAACAATATACTCATATTCCGATGACGTTTAATATCATTACTTTACATACATCGTCTTTCGGTTACTGTTGAACCAGAGACTTATTCGTCCTTGCTACTTTTGTTATTATATACTTATATACTTATGCACTTTCCGAGAGCCAATACTTACAACACTTAGAAAACTATTTCAAACTTAAATGCTGCCACACAAGTAACAATAACATGAAACCATTAGAACTTTTAAATTCATTTAAGCTTCATCGAGTCTTAAAACTGGAAATGTAAACTAAACTTGCCATACTAATCTAAGTCGTGTGTCGGTGCCATCCACAAGTTCTACTTGACTACTGCTTTAGACAGCTAATTTGTTGAGGTGAGTTCTCGTAGCCCCTTTTTCATAATGTTTTCCTTGGGGGAAAATGGTACTCAAATGATGTTTTAACTGTTTTTATGCTGTGCTAAATTGTTTACATGTTTTTGGACAATATGTGCGTTTGATTGAATTATGTGACTTCCTTGTGATGATACATTGTGTTTCATGTATGCGCAACTGTTTAACTCCGTTTGGAGCCGAAACAAGTTGATAGTACTATCTGGGGTAGCTCCCCACTATTGGTAACATGTGCGTAACATTATTGGCAGGTTCAGTTGTCGCTAGCACTGTGTCTCATATTTGTATATCCTGCTCACTATTGTCCTACACTACTATGCACAGTTTCGTGGTTTAACACTTAAACCTACGAGCTCACCAACTTTATGTTGACGTTTTCGAGTATCCATTTTCAGGTGTTAAGAATGAAGTTGCATAGAAGGTTGAGTATTGGCCTGGCCTAGCAGACATAAGACAAGACTCTACCGGGCTGTGTTCCCGAGGAGTTGTGCATTTGGAAATGCCCCCTTAAGACTTAATTATTGTGAACCTATATAGTAAGACTTGTATCCACCGTATTATGGATCATTGTAACTTTGACTTGTGTTGTGATGAACGCATTTAGTATTTCTCTATTTTGACACCTTGTGTTCTTGGTTATGAAGTCATACCCCGTAAATGTCATTCCGCTGCGCCATTTTTGGGGTGTGATAGATTGGCATCAGAGCCTTGGTTATAGAGAATTATGTGGTTTAACCTAGACTATAACCTAAGAACCTTCATATAGTTTGCATTATAGGACTTACATGTGCGGTTATGTGTTAGTGCCCAGTATTAGACCTTAGGAACCCTTCTGGAATTATGTCAATTTGTTTTCAAACCCCTTAAGTTCTTAAACAACTTGCACCTTAATTTCAATAATGTTCTTGTTTGATTGGGTTGCGAAATTTATATGGATGCAAGTGGTTAATTAACTTAATGGATTTGAGGAATTGACTTAAGGATGGAATATAGGTTAGATGGCGTGAAGTGATGATGAGAAGAAAATGTGGCATGATGTTATTCTAAAAACGCCTGGCCAACGTTTTTACAATAACATGATGCGACATGGACTTATCAAATTCATTGATCATCAAATAGAAAGATGGACATAGGACTGCGACACGTATACCGACCTACCATACCTCCCTCCTAACTAACGTTTATCAATGCCCCTCCTGATAGAAATCATGCCTCCAAGAAGATCGACTCGAGTTAACCGTGGTGGTGCAGCCCAGAGGGGTGGAAGGACTGGTGGACGAGGAGGTAGAGGAGGTGGTCGCGGCACTGGGAATGGCGGTAACAACAATGAAAACCATGACTTGTCCGCCATGATCGCCGAGCAACTACAGGGTTTGCTACCCACTATCGTCACCCAAGTTGGCGACCACATCAGTAAACTAGGGAACAACGGAAGCGGGAATGACCATGCAGACAACGGCACTGGAAGTGACCAAAATAATAACGGCAACAACAACAATGATGGAAACAACAATAATAGTGGAAAAGGATGCTCGTACAAGGAATTTTCAGCATGCAAACCGGTGGACTTTGATGGCAACGGAGGTGCGTTAGCTTATACTCGATGGGTTGAGAAGATGGAGTCAGTGATTGACATAAGTGACTGTGCGACCCACCAAAAGGTGAAGTATGCCACGTGTTCATTGGTTGGGAAAGCATTGACTTGGTGGAACACGCAAATTCAAGCCAGAGGCAGGGAAGCTGCCATAGGCATGACTTGGGATGACTTTAAGGCATTGTTGAAGGAGGAGTACTGCCCAAGCAATGAGATGCAAAAGTTAGAGAATGAGTTCTGGAACCACGCTATGGTGGGAGCTGGTCATGCCGTTTACACGGATCGGTTCCATGAACTAGCCAAGTTGGTTCCTCATCTAGTCACTCCTGAGTCCAAGAGAATTGAGAGGCACATCTATGGGTTGGTTCCTGAGATTCGTGGGATGGTGAAAGCGACTGAGCCTGCTACTACTCAGAGTGCGATACTGAAATCTGCAACCTTAACAGATGAAATGGTCAGGAATGGGAAGTTGTCCAAAAGTGGTGATAAAAGGAAGGCTGTGAGCGAGCCAAGTAAACAAGAAGGTGCAAAGGGTGACAATAAGAAGGCGAAATGGGGAAAAGGATTCGTGGCAACAACCACGGATAAGAAAGGTTATGTGGGTTCTCACCCCAAGTGTGCCAAATGTAACTACCATCACCCGGAGACTACGCCATGTCAAGTGTGTTTCAATTGCAAAAAGGGTGGTCACATGGCAAAGGATTGTCGGACAGCCGCTAAACTGGTGGCACCAATTACTACCGTTAACCCAAGGGCATGTTATGAGTGTGGAAACCCGAATCATCTTCGAAACGCGTGTCCTAGGTTGATTGGGACACGAGGACAAGTTCAGAACAACCGGAATCAAGCTTTAGCAATTGGTGGAAACAATGCAAACCGTGGTAACAATGGTAACCCAGCTCGTGGTCGGGCATTTGTGATGAACGCTGAAGAAGGCCGTCAGGACCCGAACATCGTGACGGGTACGTTCTCTTTAAACGACCACTATGCTACTGTGCTATTTGATTCTGGTGCCGATTATAGTTTTGTCTCCACAAAATTCATGCCTTTGTTAAATATGGAACCCGATAGACTAGACTTTAGTTACGAAATTGAAATAGCAAGTGGTCAAAGGGTATAAACAAATGAGATCGTTCGTGGTGCACACTAGAATTAGAAGACCGTACCTTTAGGATCGACTTAATACCATTCGGATACGGAAGTTTCGACGTAATTGTGGGAATGGACTGGTTGTCCGAGCATAAGGCTGAAATAGTGTGTCATGAGAAGATGGTCCGAATACCACTGACCTCAAAAATGACCAAAAACACCCAAATATGATCAAAATATGTTAAAAATATCCTCGGAGTGTGTTTTGTGTCTTGCAGGTATAAAAGGATTGAAAACGGAGCGAAAACGGACAAAAATCGAGCTGGAATAAAAAAAAAAGTGCTGAGACAAACAGAGCTGGAAGTGGATTTTCTACATTTTTGGATCCCGGGACACGTTTTTGGAGTGAGAGTGGGAAAACAAACCCAAATTGACCATTTTACCCTTCCTCAATTCCCAAATTGACCATATTAACCATATTACCCTTTGTAAACCAAAAATCCAAAAAAAGAAATCCCATTTTAACTTTAAAAACCATTTTTTGTAAAAACTCAATTTTTGTTAAAACCAATTTTCAGTTTTATTTAAAAAAAAATTTACAAAACAAACAAAAATACATTTTAAGCTTTTAATAATAAAACTTTACTTTTTTTTTTACCTTAAACCAATTTGACCCCATTCACTTTGACCCCCTTCTTCCCTCTTTATCCTAACCCAAAACCTGGAAACAGAAAAAATAAAAACTCATACCCATCTTTGAAGTTGAAATGATTTTATGCAAGATTTAATCAATTGTTTTGAAGTTGATGTTAGTTTTCATTTGGTAAAAATCAGTTTGGTTAGTTGTTTTTTTTTTAATAATCTGTCTTACTGTTTCAGCAGCCAACAGCAAGCTGCATCAACAGGTTCTTTTCATTTTTTATTTTTTTTAGCTTTCTAATGATTAATTATTGCTTATTAAGTTCCCTTAGATGATCATTGTATGTTATAGATTAGTTTTCATAGGATTTAGCTTTTACAAGCTTTTTTGATAGCCTTTAATCCCTTGGTTATTTCCCTGTACCAAGCAGCCTCCTTTTCAATTTTTTTAAGCTTCTTAGTGCCTAACTTTTGCTTTTTAGGTCCCCTCTAGGCCTTCTAGATAAATTAGATTAGGATTAGCTTTTGATTAGTCTTATTTGTAGCTTTTTTGTAGCATTTGGTCTCTTAGTTTGTTCACTAGCCAAACAGCCCTTAGCATTAATTTTTAGCTTCTATTTCTTGCTGCTGATCAGCAGCTTATTTTGCAGTTTTGTAAGTTAAGTTTTTGTAAAAAGGTGGCATTTTGATTCCTTGTTGGTTTGTAAAAGAGAAATATCCAAAAAAGTAAAAATAAGTGACAAAAGGGAGGAACTGGGAATCGAACCCAGGACCTCCTGCACCAAGTCCACGCACACAGCACACACCTCAACACCAACTGCCCTTGGGTCTTTCTTGTGAATTTCCTTGCACTATTTATTCCTTAACCACCTTTAGCAGTTTTTACTTTAAGCCCTTTTTAGCTTATTTCGTGGCTTATTTCTAAAGCAACCACAAGATTTTTTATTTTTCTTAAGTTTAGTATGCACCAAAGTACTTTTTGTGATTTTTTCAGATTTTTCAAAAATAGTTTAGTATTTTTAATCATTTAATTAGTATAAATTAGATTTTAATTCGTAGAAATTAAAATAAAAGTCGAAAAAATACCCGACTTTTTCCTAAATTTATTTTTAGTCATTTAGAATGTAGGAAAATTGGTTTTGCACCTATAGGACTTAAATTTCATTTTTCTTACTTTCGGGGCTCGGTGTGTTCCCGGTTTTTAGCGTTTTTACATTTTAGCACCCTAGGATGTAATTTAACTTTGTTTTATTGTTTCTTAGGCTTAGTAGTAGTTTAATTAGTGTTTATTCAGTTTTATGTGTTTTATTTTCATTCCCGTTCTTTAATTTGTAGAATAACGAAATCAAAATCCAAATTTGTTAAACCAATTCAAGTCCATAATCACAAAACTCAACGAAACCATCAATTTCACACCTCGTTGGGACACGACCCGAGGAAATCACTTTTCCGGTATCACTTTTATCACATTCGTGACGTTTGGCACGTTAACCCTTTTCCTAAAAGGTTGATTTGTTGGATTTTACGATTAATTTGATATATTGATATTGTGTTTATTCACCACACTCACAACAATCGGAATCAGACTGGTTGTCCGAGCATAAGGCTGAAATAGTGTGTCATGAGAAGATGGTCCGAATACCACTACCAAATGGTGAGTTTCTTAAGGTCTATGGAGAGAAACTTGAAGAAAAAGTGAGACACCTCACGAGCATGAAAATAGACTTGCATAAACTAGAAGATATCCCAGTCGTTCAAAATTTCCCAGAAGTATTTCCCGACGACCTACCCGGATTACCCCCTTCACGAGAAGTTGAATTTCGGATAGACCTAATTCCTGGAGCAATGCCAGTTGCAAAGTCTCCCTATCGCTTGGCACCCACTGAAATGGAGGAGTTGTCTAATCAACTCAAGGAACTCCAAGACAAAGGTTTCATTCAACCTAGTTCTTCTCCATGTGGAGCACCATTATTGTTTGTCAAGAAGAAGGATGGTTCGTTTAGAATGTGCATTAACTACCGGGGATTAAACAAACTAACTATTAAGAATCGTTACCCTCTCCCGAGAATCGATGACTTGTTTGATCAACTACAAGGCTCACGATACTTCTCCAAGATAGACCTTCGTTCCGGCTACCATCAGTTACGAGTACATGAAGACGACATCCCAAAAACCGCGTTTAGAACTCGATATGGTCATGTCGAGTTTACGGTTATGCCTTTTGGACTGACAAATGCGCCTGCGGTTTTCATGGACTTGATGAACCGAGTATGCAGGCCGTACCTGGACAAATTTGTTATCGTATTCATTGATGACATTTTGATCTATTCCAAGACAAAAGAGGAACATGAAATGCATCTAAAGTTAATCCTAGAGCTACTCAAGAGGGAGAAATTGTACGCCAAATTCTTGAAATGTGAATTCTGGCTACAAGAAGTCCAATTCCTTGGACATGTGATTAACAAAGATGGTATTCATGTGGATCCTAGCAAGATCGAAGCAGTGAAGAATTGGGAAGCCCCTAAGTCCCCAACCGAAGTCCGCTCATTCTTAGGACTGGCAGGTTACTACCGACGATTCATTGCGAATTTCTCCAAGATTGCCAAACCTCTTACCCTGCTGACTCAAAAGAATAAGAAGCACGAATGGGGCGAAGAACAAGAAGAAGCCTTTTAAACCTTGAAGAACAATCTGTGTAATGCTCCAATTCTGGCCCTCCCTGATGGACCAGAAGATTTCGTAGTGTACTGTGACGCATCATGTCAAGGTCTTGGGTGCGTATTAATGCAAAGAGGCAAAGTGATTGCCTATGCATCCTGACAGCTGAAGATTCACGAGAAAAACTATACCACTCATGATCTGGAGCTAGGTGCTGTAGTATTCGCTCTCAAGATATGGAGACATTACTTGTATGGGACGAAAAGTATTATCTATACTGATCACAAGAGTCTCCAACATATCTTCAATCAGAAAGAGTTGAATATGCGCCAAAAGAGATGGATAGAGCTCTTCAGCGATTATGAGTGCGAGATTTGCTACCACCCAGGTAAGGCGAACGTAGTAGCTGATGCTTTGAGTAGGAAGGAAAGACTCAAGCCAAGGAAGGTAAAAGCCATGAGTATAACCATACAGTCAGGTATCAAGGATAGGATACTAGCGGCTTAAAGAGAAGCATCTAAGGATATGGATGCACCCACAGAGAAACTACGAGGTCTAGGTAGTCAATTAGAGAAAAAGGGTGACGGTGGACTGTACTTTGTAGACCGAATTTGGGCACCATTAAGTGGTGACGTGAGAACCCTAGTCATGGACGAAGCACATAAATCGAGATACTCCGTCCACCCAGGAGCAGATAAGATGTATTACGACCTTAGAGATTTGTACTGGTGGCCTGGGATGAAGAAAGACATAGCCGTCTACGTTAGCAAATTCCTGACTTGCTCAAAGGTGAAGGCTGTGTTAATACAAATAAACCGTAAAAACGTTTATTAATATTTTGCGATCTCTTTGTGTTTTGTTGATAACAAATGTAATGTTATCTTAAGTATAATTATAAGGATACATGTTATTTTTGTAAAGCACTTACATATAGCCATTTAAATAAAAAAATGTAATAATTAAGCATTTGTTGTAATAGTTTATTAGGATGGGTAAAAACCATAACCCATGGACCATAACCCATGGATCATAACCCATACCCAAGTTGGCTAGATACAATGTATACTTAGATACATTGAATCTAAAGAAAACCCATGGACCAACCCATAACCCATGACACATAACCAAAAAACCCATGGGCAAAGAGGAGCGTACCACGGATCCCTAGGATTACACTAGATGGATCCCAAGTGGGAGGGATCCGTGGGATCCGTGGAACAGAGGAGAAATTTGCCTATAAATAGAGAGCCATTTCTTCATTCTAACTTACCCCTCTTCTTACTAAATCTCTCATACACTCTCATTCTCTTCTAACATATAGATCACTTGATCTAGAGAGTTGTTCTTCTTTCTTTCTATTTGTGATCCTCATATAGGTACTTCTCTAAGGCGAGATCACGAGCATTCTACAAGTCATCCAAGCAAGGGGTCCTTGATTGATTTGTCACTCCGCAAGATTTCTGTAGCGAAGATCTTGTATTTGATATTTCACATATTTGTTGTGTAATAGTTGTGTTGGTTTGGTCCACCGTGCTACGGACTCGGTATCTAGCTTTGTACCGGAAAAAGTGTAAGCAACATTGTGAAGGCTTCTCCGCCAAGTGAAGGAGTTTGTTGACATAGTGCTTGAACTCTCGAGTAGGTGACTCGGGGAGTGGAGTAGGGCAAGGAAGGTGACCTTGTAGCCGAACCACTATAAATCGGTTGTGTCTTTTCTATCCCTTAACTTTATTTATTTGCTTGCATTATCATTAGATCTATACGTTCTCAACATCCATACGATTTCACATAATATCGAATCTAAAGTTTTTGAAATCAACTTAAAATCGGCAAAACTATTCAACCCCCCTTATAGTTTTCCACAATTGGCATCAAGAGCTTAGTTTATAAAAGTTTTAAAATAAAATTGTATTTTAAAAACTTTTCGATTACTATGGGTTCTGAAAATTATAAGGAAGGGCAATCTATGCAACGACCACCACTACTTGAAACTAATGGTTTTATATATTGGAAAAATAGATTCGAAACATATGTGAAGTCTAAAGATATTGATCTTTGGTACATTATTGTTGAAGGTGATTTTGAGGCTGCCTCAAATGATGATAAAGGAAATTTAGTTCACATACCTCATGATAAACTAAACGATGAAATGAAGAAAAAGCTATCTAAAAATAGTGAAGCAAAAATGGTTTTATATAATGCTTTACCGAAAAAGGAATTCGAAAGAATTTCTATGCTTAAAACCTCTAAAGAAATTTGGAATTCTTTAGTTGTAACTCATCAAGGCAACCAACAAGTTAAAAATAATAAAATTGATTTATTTGTTCAACAATATGAACAATTTTCAATATCGGATGAGGAAACTATAGATCATTCATTTGCTAATTTTAATACTATTATTACATCTTTACAAGCACTTGATGAATCTTTTTCTAGCCGTAACCATGTTAGGAGATATCTAAGGGCACTTCCATCGAAGTGGAGATCCAAGGTGACGGCAATCGAAGAGTCAAAAGATTTGACAATCCTCACCCTCGATGAACTCATAGGCAACCTAAAAGTCTACGAGCTTGTCCTTGCTAAAGATTCTGAAGCCTCAAAGGTGAAAGAGAAACACAAATCTCTTGCCCTTAAAGCCAAAAAGACTTCGAGCGATGAGGAGAACTCATCTTCAAGTAGTGACGACGAAGAGTACGCTATGGCGGTAAGGGACTTTAAAAAGTTCTTTAGAAGAAAGGGTAGATACGTTAAACAACCGTATGACGATAAGAAAGGCTTTCGGAAAAGCAAAGAGGACGAGAAGCCAAAGGATGATCGTACTTGCTTTAAATGTGGGGACCCAAACCACTTTATTAGTAAGTGTCCCAAACGGGATGATCAAAAGGCTTTCGTGAGCGGCACATGGGGAATGAGCGACGAGGAGGACGAAGAAATTTGTCTCATGGCAAATGACGAGGTATGTCACGAATACTATAGTAGCTCATCACTTGATGACGACTCATTGCATAATGAATATGATAAACTATGCAATATTAGCTTAAAACTAGTTAACAAAAATAAGCTTTTAAAGAGTCAAAATCAACGTTTAAATAAAGAAGTCATAGAATTAAAAGCAAAACTAAAACGGTTAGAGAAGGGTAAAATAGCAAGTGGTGAATGTGAACTTTGCGTTCAACTTCAAACACTAGTGGATCACTTAGATTCTAAAATTGCTAGAATGAGCACGAACACTTTAGATACAATACTCGATGGCGTTAAAACCGGTAACAATCAAAAGGGTCTAGGTAGTCAACAACTTGATCCATCAACTAGTGAAAGTAAAGAAACAAAATTTGTTAAGGAACTAGAAAAACCAGCCACTGTTGTGGCGGATCCCACGGATCCCCTAAAAAGGGAACCGGTAGTGTACGAAAGGGATCCGTGGATCTGCTGTAGCAAACAGTAGCAATAACGTAGCTTCTTCATCTAGAACTGAGTTTGTCATAGTTAATAGGAAGAAACCAAATCATGTCACCACTAGACAACCACCTCCAAAATATAATCCTACTTTTGCAAGAAACAAAGCTCCATCTTTTTCAAAACCTAACTCATTTAGGAGACCTAATAACGTTTACCCGAAAAGTAACCATCAAATGGGATGGAATCAAAACATGCAAAACGGTTTTCCTTTTCAAAACTTTGCTCCATGGAATGCATACTCATCTTATCCATACATGTCTAACATGAATGGAATGTTTAACACTAATGGACCCATGAACAAATGGGGACCAAAATTTTGAGTTTATTATTGTTTTAGGTGTGCTTAAAGGTCGACCTAGACCCCGATGAATGGTTCAAGGATAGCGGGTGCACGAGGCACATGACCGGCAATAGGGATCTATTCTCCACATATGAATCCATAAATGGAGGTAATGTGGTCTTTGGAAATAGCAAAAGTAGAATCATCGGTAAAGGTATGATTTCTAACAAATCTCTAACCATTAACGATGTGTGTCACGTAGAAAACCTAAACTTTAATCTCTTAAGTATAGAACAAATATGTGATAAAAAGTGCAATGTACTTTTTACCGAAACAGGTAGTAAGATACTTAAAAAAGGCATAACCATAGGAAGAGGAATTAGGAAACATGGAGTCTATGTCATTAAAATCGGTAATGAACCTAAAGACAAACTATGTCTTACCTCTATGGATGATACTTCGACCTTATGGCATCCAAGATTGGGTCACGCCAACATGCGACTTCTTCAATCGCTATCATCCAAAGATCTAGTAAGAGATCTACCTAAGTTAAAATATGAACATCATTTTTGTGATGCTTGTAATGTAGGAAAACAAGCTCATTCGAGTCATAAAGCTAAAAACATGGTGTCCACAACTAGGTGTCTAGAATTACTACATATGGATTTATTTGGTCCATCCGCTATCCAAAGTTATGGAGGCAACTACTATACTTTGATCATAGTGGATGACTACTCTAGGTATACATGGACAAAATTCTTAAAGAACAAAACGGAAACCTTTAACTATTTTGAAATATTAAGCAAAAAGATCCAAAGACAACTAGGAAGTCCCATAGTGTCTATTAGGATGGATCATGGTAGGGAATTCGATAATGAAGTGCACTTCGGAGCTTTTTGTGACGCTAATGGTATTACTCACAACTTCTCGGCTCCACGCACTCCACAATCGAATGGGGTAGTAGAAAGAAAGAATAGAACTCTACAAGAAATGAGTCGAACCATGCTTAATGAACAATCCATACCTCACAAGTTTTGGTGTAATGTCGTTGATACTTCAACGTATATACTCAATCGAGTCTTGATTAGACCAATCTTAGGAAAAACTCCATATGAGTTACTTTGAGGCAAAAAGCCTACGTTAAATCACTTTAGAGTCTTTGGTAGTAAATGTTTTATTCTTAACACTAAAGATTACCTTACAAAATTTGATCCTAAATCAACCGAAGGTATCTTTTTAGGTTACTCGCCAAATAGCAAAGCCTACGTCATATTAAACAAAGAAACAATGAAGGTAGAAGAGTCATTAAATATAAAATTTGATGAAAGTCCACCCAAACCCTCTCCACCTCTTGTCGATGACGAGATTATAGAAAGTGAAGCTATAGTAATAAAGAAAAAGATAAGTGAAGAAGAAGAACCTCTAAGTGATGAAATAATAAACATTAAAGAGTCCAAAGATCACCCCGTAGATAAAGTCATAGGAAAACTAAACGAACGAACATTAAGGTCTCAAGTTCAAAACCAAAGTAGCTTGTTTTGTTTCGTTTCAACCTTAGAACCTAAGAATACACAAGAAGCCATAAAAGATGAAAGTTGGGTAATGGCTATGCAAGAAGAACTAAATCAATTTGTTTCTAATGATGTTTGGACACTTGTCCCTCCACCTAGTAATCAAACCATAATAGGAACCAAATGGGTTTATAAAACAAATTAGATGCAAACGGAGTAGTGTCTAGGAACAAGGCTAGACTCGTTGCTCAAGGGTATAACCAACAAGAGGGAATAGACTTTGATGAGACCTACGCCCCCGTGGCTAGATTAGAGTCTATAAGAATACTTCTTGCGTATGCTTGTGCTAATGATCTAAAGCTTTATCAAATGGATGTCAAAAGCGCTTTTCTAAATGGTTTCATAAATGAAGAAGTATATGTAGCTCAACCTCCGGGCTTCATTGATTTTGAAAACCCAAACATGTGTATAAATTAAAGAAAGCCCTTTACGGTCTTAAACAAGCTCCAAAAGCTTGGTATGATAGACTCAAGTCATTTCTAGTTAAACACAACTACACCATGGGGTTAGTTGACAACACACTTTTACTAAGAAAAGAGAGTCACATATAATCATAGTACAAATATATGTAGATGATATTATATTCGGATCCACTTGTCAAGACATGTGTGATGATTTCTCTAAAATCATGCATGACGAGTTCGAGATGAGTATGATGGGAGAACTTAGTTTCTTTCTTGGTCTACAAATAAAACAAGTAGAAGATGTTATCTTCTTCAATCAGTCTAAATACATCAAGGAGATGTTAAAGAAATTCGGTCTAGAAGAGTCAAAACCAATTAGGACTCCAATGTCATCCGACACCAAACTCACAAAAGATGAAGACGGAGAATCCGTAGATAATACTAAATATCGTGGCATGATAGGTAGCATTCTCTACCTCACGGCAAGTAGGCCGGATATCATGTTTAGTGTTTGCTTATGTGCTAGGTTTCAAGAAGACCCTAAAACATCACACCTAGAAGCCGTAAAAAGGATATTTAGATATATTAAGGGTACAACACAATTAGGATTATGGTATCCTAAGGGCACGGGAGTAGAAACAATTGTATATGCAGATTCTGACCATGCAGGTGATTACGTTGATAGAAAAAGTACAAGTGGGGTATGTACTTTTATGGGATGTTGTTTAACATCATGGTTTTCTAAGAAACAAATGGCACTTGCAATATCAACAACCGAAGCCGAATACGTCTCCGCCCGCAAAGCATGCCAACAAGCACTATGGATGAAACAAGCGTTAGTAGACTACGACATCCATCTAAGCGACATAGCCATCCTATGTGACAACAAAGGTGCCATCGACTTAAGCAAGAATCCCGTATTGCATTCTCGCACAAAGCATATAGAGATTCGTCATCACTTCCTAAGAGACAATGTTCAAAAGGGGAACATCTCTATTGAGAAGGTAGCATCCGAAGACAACATAGCCGACGTCCTCACCAAACCGTTGAAGCGGGAACAATTCAACCTACTTCGTCTTGGTCTTGGTCTAATGGAACAAACGTCGTAACTTATTTGACTCTACAAGGTATGTAAACACTAGCCTTCTTCTTTCTGATTCTAGGATTTCTATTTCACGCACAACTCACAAGCAATACGGGAATTTTCAAAACCCAAGATGAGTTTTCCACTTATAGCTTTCTTATTTTTTCATATACACATTTTCAAAGAAAACCTACTTTCATAATGTTTTCTAAAAGGATGATACCTTCCCGTATCAATTTCACAAAAGCAATTTCTCACGTCTAGGACAAATCGCTTTTCATTATTAATACAAAGTAAAAACCCGTTTTCATTGCATCTCATGTCTTTTGAATGCTAAAGGGGACACATAACTAATATGTGTTTTCGGGTACATTCATTTAAGCAAAAATGAATTAGGAGCATTGATAACACAAAATTACGTACTCATGTACTAAATATGTGTTTTCGGGTTATCTCAATAGGATGGTTTTATACTTCTAGTTTATTTTCTATTTCTTTTTAGGGGTCGAGATAACCGAAACTCCAAATAGTTTGCATATAGGCACACACTAGGCAAAAATGTTTCCAAAAGGAAAATTTTGTGCTGCCTGAATCATCAGACCCACGGATCCCTTCATGGGACGGATCCTCAAGGAAGGATCCGTGAAACAGAAGCTGTTTTCAACTTCTATTTTTCACTTTGGATGAAAAATCCACATTTGTTTCATTTTTGGGAGTATGCTCTTTAATGCTTGTGTTCTCATGATCACATGCCTTGAATTCATATCTAATCATTAGATTTTAATCCACATTTTGGGTCAAGCATTCATTACAATGCTTTGTTTTTCTATATATAGAACTCCCAAAATGCTTGCATACTCCATCTCCTTCTCACAAACACACTTCATCATGTCATCCAAAACCCTTTAGGAGAATCATCTAATACAAACAATCATGATATCCAAACCTTTGTACTTCCACCATCCAAAATACGAAAATCAAATGCTAGGATATCCGCACGGATTAGTATCCGATCTTGTTGTTTAGCAAAACCAACCTCAAATGGGTCATCCTCAACAAATAACTCACCACAAGATGCTTCCATTATAGCACCTCCCTCATCACCAACAAGTACACCAACTTCATCACCACCTAAAGTCACTCTTTTGGAACTCCTTAAGACTCCAACAAGATCTAAACAACCTAAACAAAAAGAAATAGTCTTTTCAACACCACCCACATCTCCAAATACTATCTTTCAAGATATTGAAACATCACCACCATTAGCTCCCATCACATTACAAGAACATCTAGGTTCTTTTCCACCACCATTTACAAACATTCCGGATATTGATCCATATTTTCCTATTTTTCCACCACAACTTCCGCATAGCTCAAATCAAAACAACCCGGAAAACTTCCGCACTCATTACCCACATCATTTACATTGTGAACATTGCCAATCCACTAGGGAAATTGCAATAGAAGTTAGGAAAGAAATGCGTTTCATACTCAACCTCATCCTTGATCGCATCAATACCATTACTCATCAAAACCTCCATCCATAACCTTATGCAAGCATGGAAGGAATCACTACTACTATTTTCTACTTTTAGTATTATTTTTCTTTTTAAGTCATTTTCAAGAACAAGTCTTGTTCTTATTTTTACATGCTTGTAAGTGGCATACATACCACTACAATTTGTTGTTTTATTACAAGGCCTTGTTTACATACCTTGGCTCCCAATCTTGATTCTCGGCAACCACAAGATTATATAAGCATGTTACTAACCTTTCTTTTTGTAGGATTTTTATTTTTCTTCACTTGATGCCCCAAACAAGGGGGAGCTACCGTCAAGGGGGAGTTAGAAGTTTGTTTATTTCTTCCAAGGGTTAACCTTTTGTTTCGACAAAAAAGGGGAGAAGAAGTAAAACTTAGGGGCTTTCAAAACTTGTATCTATTCTTAAGTTTTACTCATCATAACATTATGTTTTGTCATCAACAAAAAGGGGGAGATTGTTAATACAAATAAACCGTAAAAAAGTTTATTAATATTTTGCGATCTCTTTGTGTTTTGTTGATAACAAATGTAATGTTATCTTAAGTATAATTATAAGGATACATGTTATTTTTGTAAAGCATTTACATATAGCCATTTAAATACAAAAATGTAATAATTAAGCATTTGTTGTAATAGTTTATTAGGATGGGTAAAAACCATAACCCATGGACCATAACCCATGGATCATAACCCATACCCAAGTTGGCTAGATACAATATATACTTAGATACATTGAATCTAAAGAAAACCCATGGACCAACCCATAACCCATGACCCATAACCAAAAAACCCATGGGCAAAGAGGAGCGTACCATGGATCCCTAGGATTACACTAGACGGATCCCAAGTGGGAGGGATCCGTGGAACAGAGGAGAAATTTGCCTATAAATAGAGAGCCATTTCTTCATTCTAACTTACCCCTCTTCTTACTAAATCTCTCATACACTCTCATTCTCTTCTAACATATAGATCACTTGATCTAGAGAGTTGTTCTTCTTTCTTTCTATTTGTGATCCTCATATAGGTCCTTCTCTAAGGCGAGATTACGAGCATTCTACAAGTCATCCAAGCAAGGGGTCTTTGATTGATTTGTCACTCCACAAGATTTCTGTAGCGAAGATCTTGTATTTGATATTTCACATATTTGTTGTGTAATAGTTGTGTTGGTTTGGTCCACCGTGCTAAGGACTCGGTATCTAGCTTTGTACCGGAAAAAGTGTAAGCAACGTTGTGAAGGCTTCTCCGCCAAGTGAAGGAGTTTGTTGACATAGTGCTTGAACTCTCGAGTAGGTGACTCGGGGAGTGGAGTAGGGCAAGGAAGGTGACCTTGTAGCCGAACCACTATAAATCGGTTGTGTCTTTTCTATCCCTTAACTTTATTTATTTTCTTGCATTATCATTAGATCTATACGTTCTCAACATCCATACGATTTCACATAATATCGAATCTAAAGTTTTTGAAATCAACTTAAAATCGGCAAAACTATTCAACCCCCCCCCCCTTCTAGTTTTCCACAGGCTGAACATCAGAAACCATCTGGTATGTTGCAGCAACCGGAGATTACCGAGTGGAAGTGGGAAAGGATAACCATGGACTTCATCACGAAGTTGCCAAGAACCAGTAGCGGGCACGATTCAATCTGGGTTATTGTTGACAGATTGATTAAGTCTGCTCATTTCCTACCCATCCGAGAGGATTACATGATGGATAAATTGGCAAGACTGTACATTAATGAGATAGTGGCAAGACATGGAGTGCCGATATCGATAATATCGGATCGTGATAGCCGTTTCACGTCAAACTTTTGGCGAGCATTGCAGAAGTCAATGGGAACACGATTGGACATGAGTACAGCCTACCATCCGCAGACTGATGGTCAGAGTGAGCGTACTATACTAACCTTAGAAGACATGCTTAGGGCATGTGCCATCGACTTTGGTGGAAATTGGGATACTCATCTTCCATGGGTCGAGTTTTCTTATAACAACAGTTACCATTCTAGCATAGATATGGCACCATTCAAATCACTTTACGGACGAAAGTGTCGTTCACCCATTGCATGGGCAGAAGCCGGTGAAAGTCAAATGATTGGACCTGAGATAGTACTAGAAACCACTGAGAAGGTAATCCAAATCAAGGATAGACTCAAGGCTGCACGTGACCGTCAGAAGAGCTATGCCGACAACCGACGAAGACCCCTAGAGTTTTGCGTTGGTGATCATGTGTTACTTAAAGTGTCACCTTGGAAAGGTGTAATGCGTTTTGGTAAGAAAGGTAAATTAGCACCCAGATATGTGGGACCATTTGAGATCACTGAGAGAATCGGTCTGGTAGCTTACCGACTAAGACTACCTCAAGAGCTAAGTAGCGTTCACGACACGTTTCACGTGTCGAATCTCAAGAAGTGTCTTGCTGATCAGACCTTACACATACCTTTGGAAGAAATTCAGATAGATCCTAAGTTGCACTTTGTAGAAGAACCAGTAAAAATCATGGAACGTGAGATCAAAAATTTGAAACGTAGCAAAATTCCTATCGTCAAGGTTCGATGGAATTCTAAGCGAGGACCTGAGTTTACCTGGGAACGAGAGGATCAGATGAGACTTAAGTACCCGCACCTTTTTGAGGAAAAAAAATCCCATGAGTAGTACTAGCTGAATTTCGTGGAAGAAATTCTTTTAACGGGGGTAGACTTTAACAACCCACAATTTTCCAGGTCCTTACTCAACCTTAAAACTCAATATAATTTATTTTTGAAGTTACATATTTATTTTGCGTATAACGTTTTGCTAAACTGCACGTATTGAGAAAGCGAGCCCGCATGCGTACCGACACTACATTAGTTATGGTTATAGTCAAATAAATATTTTTCTAAGCCAATAATTTTGTTTTTATAAAAGTACTCACAAAAACATATTTTATGCATTTTGCTCAAAAACGCTAAAACGGAATACCACGTCTACACTTTAAGCTTAAACGGGACACGAAACATACAAAATAAATACTAAATCAATCCCTCCTTTCCTCCTTCGATTTTGTGCCCCTCAAAACCCTCCCAAAAATCACATGCTCACTTGGTAGTTTGGAATAAAGTGGCTTTTAAATACTATGCATGTGCCCTATCCCAATTTGAACACACACGCTTCCATGCTTAGAAAAGATAGTCTAACACTACTTTTTTTTTACCTGTTCGAAGACCACAAGGACCAAGTATACTCTAATGTCCTTTTCAATCCATCACATGCACATGTTAAACTTTGTACTTGAAAGTGACATATCACTCTACATATGTCTTTAACTAAATTTAGACACACATTATATACACACTTAGGATCTAAGGTCAAAACTTCCCCCCCCCCCTCTTTTGTTATAATATGTCGAACTATAGGAAAACCCACACACTTATTTTCTACTTTCAAATCTCACAATGCCACTACATTGAGTTTGAAGCTAGCTGGGCATTCTTGGAACAAGGTTAAATTTGGTTTGGGTTTTTCTTGGCATTAGATTGATTTCTTGGGGTATTGTTTTGTGTTCATGATCTCTCTAGTCGAACATCACATTACACCACTGTAAAGATTATTTTTTTTACTCTAAAACCCATTTATTGATTGAGCTAATGTAATATAAAACTTGTTTATGATAAATGTATGTAAATATAGCAAAGATTTAAAGCAACACATGTGTTTCTTGAACTTGTGTTCAATCGACACACATATATATAGGAGTAAAAGTTGTTGTTTGAGCTTGTGTGGCTTATTTGAACACATGAATCACTAAAAAAAGCACTACAAAATAAGTCCTAGCTTATTTTCTTAAACCATTGGAACCATGACTAATTTTTATGTGAAGTTCTTGAACAAATTTTGGTTGTAAATAAACATAAGAACTTAGATCTAAAAAGGACACCAAGTTTGGCTCTAGTATTGGAAAGTGCTTAATTTATTCTATGACTTGTTGACTTTTCTTGGTTTACAAGACAACTTATTCCATAATTATTGGACTAAATAATTTGTGTTGGGTTCGAGATGTTTAGCCACTGTTTGGGTCGAAAAACCCAACAATAAGGTTGCTTTGGTTTTACTCATTTGCTCTCAAATTACAATATCACAACTATTAGGATTAAATGGTTTGAGTTGGTTGGACTAAACTTTGATTGGTTGTGATTGGGTTGTGTGAGTCGAGACGCACTGTTGCCAACAGTGAGGTATGTCTAGTTTTTACTTATTTGGTCACCAAAAACTATTTGCAAAACATTAATAACCAATTGATCAACTTCCATCACATTGGAGTAAATAAGAATTGGGGTTGAGATTGTGTTAAATTTTGTGGCCGAGTATTATATGGGTCGAGAAGCCCATTGATGTGCTCGGGATTGGTTATTTAGCTTTGGCTTATTTTGGACTTATTAAATCTAACCTAAAACGAATATATAAGTTTCACTTATTTTAAAGGCTATTGCTTATTATAGCTTAATTGAGCTTATAGGACATATTTTTTTTTACTCATAAAAAATTATATAAGTTATTAAGTGGCTTCAAGTTGTTATATAATTTTAAGTATGAAATTTGCAACATATGAGATTTTCGGGAAAACTAAAACATATAAATGGGCCATGCCCGATTTTCGTCAAAAAACTATGCTTCGACCATTTCCTAACAAACCTGACTAAAGATGAAAAACGAAACATAACTTACACTTTAAAATATATAATTTACCGTCCACTAGCTTATTTTAGATACAAACACTTTAAATAAAAACATTACTTAAAGATAAATACTTACGTACTTTTATACTATTAATATATATATAAACATATGTACTTTTAACAACAATATACTTATATTCCGATGATGTTTAATATCATTACTTTACATACATCGTCTTTCGGTTACTGTTGAACCAGAGACTTATTCGTCCTTGCTACTTTTGTTATTATATACTTATATACTTATGCACTTTCCGTGAGCCAATACTTACAACACTTAGAAAACTATTTCAAACTTAAATGCTGCCACACAAGCAACAATAACATGAAACCATTAGAACTTTTAAATTCATTTAAGCTTCATCGAGACTTAAAACTGGAAATGTAAACTAAACTTGCCATACTAATCTAGGTCGTGTGTCGGTGCCATCCACAAGTTCTACTTGACTACTGCTTTAGACTACTAATTTGTTGAGGTGAGTTCTCGTAGCCTCTTTTTCATAATGTTTTCCTTGGGGGAAAATGGTACTCAAATGATGTTTTAACTGTTTTTATGCTGTGCTAAATTGTTTACATGTTTTTGGACAATATGTGCGTTTGATTGAATTATGTGACTTCCTTGTGATGATACATTGTGTTTCATGTATGCGCAACTGTTTAACTCCGTTTGGAGCCGAAACAAGTTGATAGTACTATCTGGGGTAGCTCCCCACTATTGGTAACATGTGTGTAACATTATTGGCAGGTTCAGTTGTCGCTAGCACTGTGTCTCATATTTGTATATCCTGCTCACTATTGTCCTACACTACTATGCACAGTTTCGTGGTTTAACACTTAAACCTACGAGCTCACCAACTTTATGTTGACGTTTTCGAGTATCCATTTTCAGGTGTTAAGAATGAAGTTGCATAGAAGGTTGAGTATTGGCCTGGCCTAGCAGACATAAGACAAGACTCTACCGGGCTGTGTTCCCGAGGAGTTGTGCATTTGGAAATGCCCCCTTAAGACTTAATTATTGTGAACCTATATAGTAAGACTTGTATCCACCGTATTATGGATCATTGTAACTTTGACTTGTGTTGTGATGAATGCATTTAGTATTTCTCTATTTTGACACCTTGTGTTCTTGGTTATGAAGTCATACCCCGTAAATGTCATTCCGCTGCGCCATTTTTGGGGTGTGGCAGTATGCAACAAAAACTTATTCCCTAAATGAACTTTTCTCATAAGTTATTAATGAAAGCTACATATGTGAAGACTTTTTGACTATTGTAGGAAGACCGAAGACCCCAAAGTAAACTTGAGGCTATGTCTGGCAAAATAAGGATCTTGTATTTATAATAAGTCAGACATTTCTTAAATTTGGAAATTCCATATATACTAAAATATGTTTTTTAAATAGTGTACATTATGCATTCAATAATTATTAAACGAATACATCCGTAAAACGACGGTGTATAGCGGCAAATAATTATACTTTGCGAAATCGTAATTCAGGTTTGACCCTGGATGCAAAACTTACGGGTTTTGTGAGAATAAAATTCATGGATTAGAAATAAAAGATAATAAAAGTCTAAGGATTACACAATATTTAAAATATTAATTTAGTTGTAGATGATATTACCATTTTTAATCAACGATATGATATTCCACAAATATTATAAGCAATCAATATTACTCAAAATTAAGTATTTTAAGTTTAAAAAATGAATATGCATGCATTATAAATAGTAGAGATACTTTAGTTATATATATTATGAATTAATCATGAAAGTAGGAGATATATAAAGTTAATGTTTAAAAATAAATACTATTTACTAGTTATAATACACGTGCACGCACGGGGTTTTTTCATAAAAGTTTAATTATATACTACTATCGATTAAAAGCAAAAAACTTAACATCTTTTAAGTAGTGGTTTTTTCATAAAAGTTTAATTATGTATTATTATCGATTAGAAAGCAAAAAACTTAACATCTCTTAAGTATGTTTACTTGGTTTATTAAAAATAGGATCAAAGACATATTTCCACACTATCAACTCGTTTTTTCATAAAAGTTTAATTATGTATTATTATCGATTAGAAAGCAAAAAACTTAACATCTCTTAAGTAGGTTTACTTGGTTGATTAAAAATAGGATCAAAAGAATATACATAACAATTAAAAATCTATTCCAACATGAGTTATATTCATAACCTCAAAGACATATTTCCTCACAATCAACTCAAGCTTGTCCCAACTGCTAATCTTGAACTCAAGAACTTATCGAGATTTAACAATGTTTATGAAAAAGACTAACATTTTTTGTGTTGTAATAATGCTTAGTTATATGTAATACAAATATATTATAGGTGTCGTTTTCAAGTATTTTTACCATTGTTTAGTCGCTGGTAGTTTCTGTTGCTCGAACAATGTAAGCCAAAAAAAGTTCCGTCCAAATATTAGGAACTCCGGGATGGCAACAATGTGTAATATTGGAAGATCGATGTGGGTTCTTTATTTGTTCATCAGTTAAGGGACGCCATAGTCTTCAATGGATTGTAGGATGTGTATTTTTTCTGGCTTGTGTGTGTTGTATTATATCGATGAACCGAACATTCGTCCCTTTGGCTTTCAATTTTTCCAACGACAGATTCTTAGCATTTTTTGATCCATTCCGGTTTCCCAAAATTCTTCATCCAACACCGACTCGCTCACGTTCCTTGGCTCTTGCCTCCCTAATCTGCAACCCTGCAAAATGAAGAGAACAATTAAAGAAATTATAATGCAGAATGAGTAAAACTGAAGAAAAAATGTTTACTCATATAAAAAGCATATTCATTATTTTGTCGATTAGTTAGTGTACCAGTAGGAGCATGAAGATTGTGTGCAAAGTCAGAGCTTCTAAGGGACGGTGTTGGCCCCTTTAAAGCTTGAGTAACAGTGTTGAAGTGATTTCCCACATTCATGTTCAGTAATACAGCAATGGCAAGACAATGTAGGACTTGATCAGACCAAAATATTTTATTTTCTCTATTCTTGCTTCTCTATTTCAATTAAGTTACGTCCTCGGTGGTGTCAAAAAAAGGGCGGTCAGTGTCTTCCACCTCTATATTCCTATTCCTCACACCCTAACAGTTCATTTTATTCTTATTTTGTCGACATATCATAAAATTGTTTGACTCTCCTATATAAATTACTATTTGTTATTTGATAGCTGTAGACAAACCACTCACAAAACTGATACTCGGTAATACACCTCTTTATTCCTATGTATTACACACAGAGAACTAGATGTTTAAGTTTGTACCTGAACTCGTAAGTGCAAGAGAAAACGGCTATAAAAGAATTACTCAACCACCCCAAAGTCAGACTCTTGTAATAGAAATTTACATTTTGTCCAAAAGCATATTGGATATATACCGACACTAAAGATGGCTCACTTCAACAAAACCTATATTAGCCTATGCATTACGTACCAAAAACCCTTTTTTATGGCATCGTTCACACAAAGTACTTTTCTCTATTAACTACTATTGTAGTACTTGCAGTAATGCTTACAATTCCCATCCACGCGCAGGGTTTAGACATAAATTTATTATGCGTTTGTAATGTCATGTATAGCTACCTCTTGCCTCAAAGCCAACCTAAGTACTCATAATTGATACTTCTATTAGGCACAATTGTCTAAATAAGTTTACCCAAACACATCTAATAAACCCCATATACCAAATCATTGTACAACAAAAGTAAATAGCGTAAAGCTACCTAGTGAACAGTCTGAGTTTGCGGAGGTCCATAAGCTAAGTTTACCCCATATTGTGATTGCCCATGCTTGTAGTTGCAGAGATTAAATATGGTTGAATAGGTGGTGAAACAGAATTGTTGTTTCATGATATGCATGCGTTCTTCATGTGTTCCAAGAGATGGAAAATCGTTGCTCAAAAGACATCTTATCTTAAACTATTGAAGGAACCACCATTGTCGTGACTAATTGTTTTGGCAATACTTAAATCACTTGCTAACTTTCTTGGCCATTACTTGCCATGCTTTGCAAAAAAAACTCGAATATGACCACTAGGAACCCGTCTTTCACAAACTTGCTTGGCAAAATGTCACCTAACTGACTAAAGAAACACACAACCAAAGATTCAATCATCAGAAGTATACGATCATTATAATTATACTATCTACCAAATTATAACCATCAAAACAAAGATAATAATAGACATAGCATTTAAAACTAATCATGACGAACTTATCATTCAAGTACTACAATATTTAAAGATTGATAAGGCTTAAATTCATAAACATAGATCAAAATTATCTTACTTTGAATTCACTGTAACACATAACTTTATCAACTTTTTTTAAATAGGCTTAGGTTACTGGTATGTGCTAAAACACATACCTTTTCTTTATCAAAATAGACCCAAAATAACCAAGAAAGAGCCGTTTATTGCTAATATTTGTGGTTTTCTTGAGTTTATGCATGTGCAGGTACGGATATGTGAAAACACGCAAAAAGGACTCAAATCAGACGTAAATCCGAGCACGAGAGATTAAGAGAGCTTTAGCTGAGCCGGAAGGTCAGAATTATGCATTTTTGAAGATTTCTAATCTCTGAGGATGATTTGTGAAGATTTGATCAAAGTTTGAAGAAATGTCAGAAACAATCCCTCAACTTTGGAAATTTGCAATTTGGCCCTTGAAAATTCAGAGATTTGCAATTTAGCCCTTGGTCTATTGAAGATTGTCAAGAGTGATCCCTTGAAGATACTTTCAGATATTACATGTTCAGCCCCTGAAGTTTCAGAAAGTACACTTTTGGTCCCTATAGTTACCATTTATCCAAGTCCAAATTATTACACCAATCCAAGTATTATATATCCAAGTATCCAATAACAAAACACCATGGCCCAATCCATTATCCCATATCCTACCCAATATCAACCCCGGCCACGTTTGGTTAAACCCAATACCCGAAAACCACCATTTAACCCGAATATCTTACCCGGTAAACAATTTTAAATAACAATAAACAATACCCACCCGCGCCCCAAACACCCCCCTTTCCCCTGTCTCACCAAATTGCACCCAAACACACCTTTTCACCACAATAAATCTCTCCCAAACAATAACCTCGTACTAGAATCATTCTAGAATCTCTTTCCCAGCTGACTTGTCAGGATAAGATGGCCACGTGTCCAATTGTCACAATTTCATTGGCCGAAACACCTATTTGAGCTAGATGGTGCTCTATGATTGGACCAAGTGATGATGGAGGAATGAGTGGCTCTGATTCTGCTTCTAGGTTCTTCTCAAGGGCATCCCAAGGCCTCTCCACTGCTATAAAAGGACCCCTTTGGATCACATACAAGGGTGCAATCCTTCGATTTAATTTTAGCTTATTATTGTTGTTTCCAGTATTTCTTAAATGTTCCTTTAAGTTTTTTGTACTCTCAAGCTTTTGCAATCGAATCTCAGTTTTAATAAAAGTTTTAAGTTTTTTTTAAGTTTTGCATTTCTGTTTTCAATAAATGAATAAGCTAGATTGAATCAATGGGATGAGCTTATTTTAGCTTATTGTAGCTCTAGTAAGTTTACATTTGCACCTCACTTTCACTCACAATCAATTCATTCTCAAAACTGCTTGGTCAATTAAAGTCAACGAGTGGTCATGATTGGTTCAGAAATGGATATTGGGTGATATTGATGATGGTTTTGGTTGTTGTTTGGTAGTTTGGTACTGTCACTTTGTTCAACATTTAGCTAAATCTCTTGTAAGTGTGCTCTAAATTTCATAACTAGCTTCATTAATAGTAATAGTTGGCTTATTGTTTAGATCTGCTTAAGTCTTGTTATTTACTGTTACATTAGCTTTAATATAGTATAATAAATCTGTTTTGAAGCTTAGTTTAGGCTGCTTTTGTGTTTAAGGTAGAGTGGCTTGCTAAACTGCTCATAAAGGGGTGTTTGGATAGCTTGCTATAACTGTTTTCAGAGGTGTTTTAATAAAAGCTTGTTGTTGCTTTGGTCTCTAGTATCATTAGTCTATCCACTATAGTCATTTTATTGCATCATTAAACACTAAAAGTCAACTTTGCTTGAAACTGCTCTTGATTGCTTCACTGTTGAAATCTGTTGATTCAAATCAAATCAAAAAGGTTTAAAACTTGTTAATCTTGCTTGATAAACTTTCATTACATCATATTTCATCAAGTTCAGTCCTAAATTTGCCTTGGAATCTCACAAAAGTCAAAGTTCAACTGATTCTCAAAAGTCAAAAATGTGTCAAAAGGTGAATTATGCAGAACTTGCAGAGTGTGCACAGGTTTTAATAAGTGTTTGTAGGGTCTGATTTTTGGTCCATAAGTAGTCTACCAGGTGGTCTATAAGACCTCATTTCTGTTTTTGGCTAAAGTTTTCTAGATAAGCTAGTGCATAAGCTTAAAGTGAGGGCCTGTTCATCTGTTTACCTATAACCGTTAGCCCATTAAGTTGTGAAACTGCTTATCAGAGCTTAGGAGTAGTTGTAGTTAGCTTAAATTAGCTTATAATAGTATAATTTTAGGTCTGTAGAAGTTTGGTTGCTTATTGTCACTGTTTGCTTAATTATAAGTGCTTATTTGGTATTCCTATACACTACAGCTCTTGATTCTGTCACATAAGCACTACATTTCTCATTTTTCATAGAACCAGATATATATTTTAGCATTTCCCTGAATTTTTCATTAATTTTGGTCACTGTTTTCTATTTTTCTAGATTTAAACTAGTTTTTAATCATTTTTAATTAGCTTTAATTGCAATTAATTGAGAAGAAGTTCCAAAAAATAATTTTTCATTTTTTTCAGTTTAAGAAAAATATAAAAAGCATAAAAAAGATTTTTCCATATTTTTCCCCTTTATTTGATATTTTTCACTATTTAAATTAGATTAAATTAGTTTTAAATTAGTAGAAATTAGGAAATTAATCTGAAAAATACAAAAATAGTTTTGAAAAGTCTTTAGTGATATTTTAGATTTTTAGAAAGCAGTTTCATATTTTTCTCCTTAAATTTCATAATTTTTAGAATTTAATTTAGATTAAATAGTTAAAAATTAGTTCTTAATTTAAATAAAATCCAGAAAAATCCAAAAAAATTAGTTTTAATTCTAAATTAGTCTTTAAATATCATTTATAGAGTAAAAGTAGAATTAGGCATTTTAGGGTATAATTTAGACGTAGTTGCATTTTGTTAATTACGTTTTAGTTATAATCGCACTTAGGATTTCCCGTAATATAGATTCCCTTAATTACTTTCCCCATTCCCGTAGTTTAATAATCAAAAACAAACAAATCAAAACATCGAGCATTAAATTCCGAACCAAAAACGACGTTGGCAATTCACGCCTCGTTGGGAAAACGATTCGGGTTGTCTAACCCGTATACACAATCACACACGGGATTTGATTTATTATTCTTTTTCCTAAGAGAATTTGAATCTATCTTCGTGATTATTTTTGATATCGATATTGAGGTTTTATCCACACACATAACCCTTGAGCCTTTTTATTGGAATCAAATTTTGGCGCCGCTGCCGGGGAGGTTGTGTCACGACAATATCGTTTGAGGTTTGACGATTAGTGGCTCGAGATCCTTCATTCGTGAAGTTACTATTTTTCTATAAAATAAAAAGTAAAAAATATTTTCCTTTTTCTTTTGTATATATATATATCAGATTAAAAATACAACAAGATTTTCTCTTTGTTTTGCTAATAAATAGAAGACACCAATTATATAACATTCTCAACGGAGGTGTTATCATTAATAAGTTCCCGAACTAAAGATCAAAAACTTGCCTTTGTGTCGCTTGTGGATTTATTTATTTCTATCGGACAAACAAACTGTGTCGTGGGTATAAGGACGGCCTGACATTAAATTGCGGTTGTAAAGAAGCGGGTTTTAATAAGCTTTGCGCTGACCTAAAAAGCTTCTCCGCTCGCTTGTGCGTTTGTCTTGTAGAGGTGATTTACTCACTTGGGATTATTGGTAAAGTTCACTGTGTTTTCGAATACCGTTCGTTTTAATTGCCCTGGTTTTTGAAAGTGCATGCGCACTCGTTCTAATAACTACAGACCAATACGCGAAGCCGCTACAATTCCGCGAAGGCGAAATAGACGTGCTCCCTTAGTCGAACCCGAGATTCGAACTAATCAAGCCCCGCCCATCATCGAAATGGCGGAGGACAACCGATCTATGCTAGAGCAACTCCAAGCACCCACCGAGGGTTATGGAGAAGCCATCGTCGTCCCGGCAATCGTTGCCGATAACTTCGAGCTTAAACACGGATTGATAAATTTGGTTTCGTCAAGCCAATTTTACGGATTCGAGAGAGACGATCCTCACTCTCATATCCGACGATTCAACAAGCTCACGTCTACGATCAAGTACCGTAACGTTCCGAAAGAGGCCATCAAGCTACTACTCTTCCCGTTTTCACTCGGGGCCCGGATTTGGCTCGAAAAACTACCCCTCGAACGATAACCACGTGGGAGGATTTAGTTTCAAAATTCGTGAACGAATTCTTCCCACCGTCTAAAACAACAAGCTTAAAAATGAAATAACAAAATTCACACAAAGATTTGATGAATCATTTAGTGAGGCATGGGACCGATTCAAAGATTTGCTTAGGCAATGTCCCCATCATGGTTTTTCTGAGTTGCACCAACTTGATACGTTTTACAATGGTTTGAATGAGAATGATCAAGACTCTCTCAATGCCGCCGCGGGTGGTAATTTGTTGACCCGATCAACTAGAGATGCCTTGTCGATTATTGAGAACAAATCCAAAGTTCGTTCCTCACGTAGCAAATCGGTTGCTGCCCGAGTGAATGATACACCATCATCCTCGTCTAACGGAAATACGTCTAGCACCGATGCTAAGATTGATAAGCTTGCGGATTTGATCCATGCTTTGGTTAAGAGTAATTCTTCTCCACCCGCTCAAGTCAAAGCGGTGGAAACGACTTGTACTACTTGTGGAGGCCCGCATGCCTACTACAATTGTACCGCCACCAATGGCAATCCTTTCCAATCTAATGCCGTAACCGGAGGTGCCCAATACCGTCCTCAAGTTGAAACGAACCCTCGTGTTAGTAATCAAATGGGACCTCCGGGATTTTCTCCATCGAACAATCAGAATCGTTTCAATCAGAATCAAGTTCGTGGACCGAATGTTCAAAACCAATTCAAAGCTCCACCAAATCAATACCCAAATCAAGGAGCTAACTACAATCAAGTATATCACAACCCAAGCTTTCAAGCTTCACCTCTGCCTCCAAATGACTTCACAACTTATGTTCAAAACACCAATTCTACCATCCAAACTATGCAAAATCAGATTGCAAGTTTGAGGAACGAGTTTCAATCTTCGATAACTAGACAAAGCAATGAGTTTAGGAATGAGATTCGACTTTAGAACAACAAATTGGAGACTTCACAGAATAAACTCGAAAACATGTTGAATGTCGTGTTGTGCAAAGTCACCAACCCTCATCTTCGGTTCTCTTCCGAGTGATACTATTCCCAACCCGAAGGGTGAGTTGAAAGCTATAACCACACGGAGTGGTAAGGCTATTGATGGACCCTCATCTCCTACTCCGCTGATAAGGGAGGAGGAAAAAGATACCGAGGTTGTTGAAGAAAATGTGCAACCCGCACCTGTACCACCTCCGGTCGTTCAGACTCGATTCCGAACCCGATGTTCAAGACTACTCTTAAACCTTCACTTCCTTATCCTTCAAGACTTCATAATCAAAAGCTCCGTGATAAAACCGAAAACCAAATGGAGAAATTTGCTGAAATCGTTCAATCCTTGAATTTTAACATCAGTTTCACCGATGCTTTACTCCTCATGCCTAAGTTTGCCGCTATGATCAAAAATTTAGTGAGTAACAAAGAAAAGCTGGCTGAAATAGCAAAAACACCGTTGAATGAGAATTGCTCGGCGGTGCTCCTCAAGAAACTTCCCGTAAAGTTAGGAGACCCCGGCAAATTTCTTATCCCTTGTGAGTTTCCGGGAATAGTGAAATGCTCCGCCTTGGCCGATCTTGGTGCAAGTATTAACTTAATGCCTCTTTCGATTTACAAAAAACTTTCTCTCCCGGAACTCACTCCTACTAAGATGACTCTTGAACTCGCGGACCGTTCAACCTCTATTCCGAGAGGAATCGCCGAGGACGTCTATGTGAAAGTAGGACCACTGCATTTTCCCGCCGACTTCGTTGTCGTTGACTTTGATGCTGACCCCCGAGTACCTCTTATTCTCGGGAGGCCTTTTCTAAGAACGGGTCATGCGATGATTGATGTTTATGAAGGAGAAATCACTTTACGATCTAACAAGGAAACCGTCTCGTTTAATATCAACCAACCTTCGAGATACTCCTCCAACTACGATGATGCTTCTATTAATCGAATCGACGTTCTCGATATTGCTACGGAGGAGTATGCTCAAGAAGTTCTTGATTTTATGGGTGGCAATCCCACCATTCCTTCTGAAAATATTGAACCATCTTCTGAGCCTATTATTGCCGACTTTTTCCCTCTCTCACTCCGTTCGAGGGAGGTGACTTCATTTTGGAAGAGATCGATGAGTTTCTTGCTGATGATGAATCGATTCCACCTGGAATTGATGATGGTGTTTATGATTCGGAGGGAGATATCCGTTATCTTGAACAATTGTTGAACGAAGATCCATTACCGTCACTCCCTCCGAAAGAAATCACGATTGACGAAATCAAAGAAATACAAACGTCTGATGAAATTCCTCCGGAGCCCGAGCTCAAGGATTTACCTCCTCATCTTGAATACGCTTTTCTTGAAAAACCGAACAAATTTCCCGTCATCATTGCTAAAAACTTGAAAGATGAGGAGAAGACCGCACTTTTGGATGTCCTACGTAAACACAGAAATGCAATTGCTTGGCAAATTTCTGACATCAAAGGAATCAATCCTCGCTTCGTACCCACAAAATTCGATGGAGGATGATTGTAAACCCGTGATTCAACAACAACGTAGGGTTAACCCGAAGATTCATGATGTTATCAAAAAGGAAGTTCTTAAACTCCTCGACGCCGGAATCATTTATCCCATCTCCGATAGCTCATGGGTTAGCCCTATCCATTGTGTCCCTAAGAAGGGAGGAATGACCGTCATTGCTAACGATGAAAATGAGTTGATTTCCACACGCCTCATCACCGGATGGAGGGTGTGTATTGATTATCGAAAGTTGAACGATGCTACTCGTAAGGATCATTTCCCGCTACCTTTTATGGATCAGATGCTCGAACGTTTAGCGGAAATGAGTTCTATTGCTTTCTCGATGGTTTCTCCGGTTATTTTCAAATCCCGGTCGATCCAAAGGATCAGGAGAAAACCACTTTCACATGCCCTTATGGAACTTTTGCTTACCGACGCATGCCTTTTGGCTTATGCAATGCTCCCCGTACGTTCCAAAGGTGCATGATGGCTATTTTTCATGACATGATCGAGAAGTCTATGGAAGGTTTTATGGACGATTTCTCGGTTTATGGAGATTCTTTCACTTCTTGCCTCTCCCATCTAGACCACATGCTCAAAAGGTGTGAAGACACCAACTTGGTCTTGAATTGGGAGAAGTGCCATTTCATGGTCCGAGAGGGCATTGTCCTCGGCCATAAGATTTCGAAATCTGGGATTGAGGTCGACCGAGCTAAAGTCGACGTTATAGCTAAACTCCCTCATCCCACTACCGTCAAAGGTATTCGGAGTTTTTGGGTCATGCCGGTTTCTATCGCCGTTTCATCCAAGATTTCTCTAAGATAGCCCGGCCTCTGACCCATCTCCTTGAAAAGGATGCTCCGTTTATCTTCACCAACGAATGTATTGGAGCGTTCAATATTCTTAAGAAGAAATTGACTGAGGCACCGATCTTGGTTGCCCCGACCGATTTGCCCTTTGAGCTCATGTGTGATGCTAGTGATTACGCAATTGGGGCAGTCTTGGGGCAACGTAAGTCGAAACATTTTCAGCCCATACACTATGCGAGTAAGACATTGTCCGAGGCCCAACACAATTACACGACTACTGAAAAGGAATTATTGGCCGTTGTCTATGCTTTTGAGAAATTCCGACCCTACCTTGTCTTGTCGAAGACCATAGTGTATACCGACCATTCTGCCCTAAAGTATCTTTTGGCAAAGCAAGATGCTAAGCCACGATTACTTCGGTGGGTTCTCCTCCTTCAAGAGTTTGATGTTACTATTCTTGACAAAAAAGGAGCGGAGAACCTGGCTGCCGATCATCTTTCGAGACTTGAGAATCCCCATCAAAGTGTGCTCGAGAAAAAGGAGATTACGGAAACATTTCCTCTTGAGACCCGAACACCCCATGGTTTGCCGATTTTGCAAATTACCATGCGGGGAATTTCATCGTCAAAGGGATGTCGTCCCAACAAAAGAAAAAGTTTTTCAAAGATGTTAAGCATTATTTCTGGGACGACCCCTTCTTGTTCAAGATTTGTGCGGATCAAGTAATCCGGCGGTGTGTTCATGGCCAAGAGGCTATTGATATTCTTAATGCTTGCCATAACGGACCCACTGGTGGCCATCATGGTGCAAGCTACACCGCCAAGAAGGTTTTTGATTCCGGATTCTATTGGCCGACCATATATCGAGATGCCCATGATTTAGTCAAATCATGTGATTCTTGCCAACGCCAAGGAAAATTTCACGAAGGATGAAATGCCACAAAATGCTATTCAAGTCTGTGAGATTTTTGACGTGTGGGGCATCGATTTTATGGGGCCATTTCCATCATCTAAAGGAAATAAGTATATCCTCGTGGCCGTCGACTACTTGTCCAAATGGGTTGAAGCGAAGGCGCTCCCCACCAACGACGCTCGAAAGTGGTTATTAAGTTCTTGAAGAATTTGTTTTCCGATTCGGAGCACCTCGTGCTATCATCAGTGATCGCGGTACCCATTTCTGTAATGAACAATTTGCTAAAGTTATAGCTAAATATGGAGTTACCCATCGACTTTCTACCGCGTATCACCCGCAAACGAGCGGACAAGTTGAGGTCTTGAATCGTGGGTTGAAAAGGATTTTAGAAAGGACCGTAGGAGAAAATCGAGCTTCATGGGCTGATAAGTTAGATGATGCATTATGGGCTTTCCGCACCGCCTACAAGACACCCATCGGGTGCACCCCATTTAAGTTGGTGTATGGAAAAGCTTGTCACTTGCCCATCGAGCTCGAACATAAGGCATTCTGGGCCTTGAAACATGTTAATTTCGATCTTAAGACCGCGGGTGATCACCGAAAAGTTCAATTGAATGAATGAAACGAGCTTAGGGATCGGCCTACGAGAATTCTTTGATTTTCAAAGAGAAGACTAAGAGGATTCATGATGCTAAGATCAAAAACCGCGTTTTCAACGTTGGTGATCAAGTTCTCCTCTTCAACTCTCGATTGAAGATATTCTCGGGCAAACTCAAATCCCGTTGGTCCTGACCATTCACCATCGCTCAAGTTTTCCCGTATGGAACGGTGGAGCTCTCTCAGCCCGATGGCCCAAATTTCAAGGTGAATGGTCATCGTGTGAAACATTATTTTGGAGGGGACATCCCATCTATGGCTGTCCCGGATCTCCAAAATTTCTTCCCCATGGACAATTGAATTCGGGGATCGAGTCAAGCTAGCGACTCGGTGATCAAAAACGATAGCGCCGTGGGAGGCACCCCATGCTTATCCATCTTTCTTCTTTCTATTTTCTAATAAGTGACGTGAAGGGGTCCGCCTCTTCGATTTCTCGTGTTTGGTTGTTTGTGACGCTGTGTTTAGGATTTTCCCGATATGAAGACTCTCGTGCTCGAAGTTTGTCATTTTCTCCACTCGAGTCTCATGATCGATGCTGATGGAAATCCGATATCCTAATCTTATCGACTAACGTTTATCTTTGATAAACGGCTTTTAGATTTTCGTGATACCCTTGCTTTAAACATTGAGGACAATGTTTCGTTCTAGTCTGGGGTAGGGTAATCTTCGATTTGATTTGACCGCACTTGCTTATTTCTGTTGTGTTTCTCTCGTAACCCCGTTTTTCCTTAGAAATTGAAAAATTGTGCAAAAATGAGAAAATTTAAAAAATTTTGTAAGCTTTTGTTAAGTCTTTTTGATTGAAAAGTTTTGCTAGTCTCTTAGATAAGAAGCTATAAAATGCGAATTCTAGCTCACAAGGCCAAGATTTTGCAAGTTTCCCTGAGTGACTTTAAATATGCATGACTTGATTTCATTAGACGAAGCATTTGCTAAGTTAATATATGTTTTGACACCTTGTTGACTTTCCGCTGGTGAGAGTAGGAATAGAATTCTGACTTGACCGGGCGTGTTGAGCCCTAGCTTGTTCCCTTAACCATAGGTAATCTAAAAATTATCGGCTAAGCATCTGCGGATCTCATTATTTGGGATTTTAAATTTGCAGAGATCGAGAAATGATAGAGTTACTTATGAGTTTAGATGCTAAGCGTGGAGTAGTTGGTTCTCTTTAGAGCCCATCGAAGGTACTTATGGCTTTTTGTTCCCACAAAATTGTTTCACCCCATATTTGTCTAATAATAATTAGAGATGTCGAGTTTTTGGCGATAGTTAGTTCTTTATCTTCTTGAAAGAATCTTTGTTTTAAAAATTGGGTACACATCAAGGATCCGTAATAAATAAATGAGTAATAAGTGATATGTGGAATGTAATAAGTAAAGTTGTGAGCTGCGGTGTCGAGATCGGACCCTTGGATCTTTAGCCGGGATTGAGTGAGGTCTTAGCCTAGCCAGTAGGGATTCTCATTTCATGAAGCCTATAGTCTTGGAATTACCCCGTGAAGCTCCGTGGTTCATAGCTCATACACGTAAAAGTCTAAGTGAATGAAAATGAATGTTGAAAAAAAAATGAAGAAAAAATGAAAATGAAAAATCAAGTATAAGTGAATAAAAATTCCTTGATGTGGACCTCATTTTTACGACAATGGTTCTCGAGAGAAGGCGGATAACTAATTATCGACTTAGCTTTGTATCTTTATCGGAATAATAGTTATCGAAACGAGAATTTGAAGAAATTCATTTCTCACAAAAATAAAAAAGTCTAGAGGAAATAGGAAAATGGGAGCAAAAGGTATTTACACAAGTAACTTCCATGGGTAGTGTTAGCATCTAGAGTCATATGTAACAATGATTTCGGTTTTACGCTTAGTTTGGGACTAGTGAAAAATCAGGGACGATGTATTCTATCCGTATGGTCACTTCACGCTGTGTTGTGTTTTCTACTCCGTGATCCTAATGTGTCGTTTGAAAAATGTTGGAGTTATTGATCGACATGAAAGTTCAACAAACCGTCATTCATAACCAGAATGTGCTTAATCGTGATATCTATATATGTGAATTAAAAGGTAAACGGGGCGTTTTTAGAATTAAGGCTTTCTTAATCTCTTTTGAGGAAAATTGACTACTTCTTCTCTAATTGGTTTGTCTGAGCCGTTTGAAGTTTCTTACGGTTAGTCATTCACAAGTGGCTAGCTTGTGTGAGATAACTTGATGGTTTGGACATATCAATGGTTTAGTAGAAAGAGATTGAAATCCTTGATTTTAGAAGCGTGAGTTGATTGCATTGCGTGAGGACACGGCAATAGTTTCGTCTGGGGTATTTTGGTATGTGCTAAAACACATACCTTTTCTTTATCAAAATAGACCCAAAATAACCAAGAAAGAGCCGTTTATTGCTAATATTTGTGGTTTTCTTGAGTTTATGCATGTGCAGGTACGGATATGTGAAAACACGCAAAAAGGACTCAAATCAGACGTAAATCCGAGCACGAGAGATTAAGAGAGCTTTAGCTGAGCCGGAAGGTCAGAATTATGCATTTTTGAAGATTTCTAATCTCTGAGGATGATTTGTGAAGATTTGATCAAAGTTTGAAGAAATGTCAGAAACAATCCCTCAACTTTGGAAATTTGCAATTTGGCCCTTGAAAATTCAGAGATTTGCAATTTAGCCCTTGGTCTATTGAAGATTGTCAAGAGTGATCCCTTGAAGATACTTTCAGATATTACATGTTCAGCCCCTGAAGTTTCAGAAAGTACACTTTTGGTCCCTATAGTTACCATTTATCCAAGTCCAAATTATTACACCAATCCAAGTATTATATATCCAAGTATCCAATAACAAAACACCATGGCCCAATCCATTATCCCATATCCTACCCAATATCAACCCCGGCCACGTTTGGTTAAACCCATACCGAAAACCACCATTTAACCCGAATATCTTACCCGGTCAACAATTTTAAATAACAATAAACAATACCCACCCGCGCCCCAAACACCCCCTTTCCCCTGTCTCACCCAATTGCACCCAAACACACCTTTTCACCACAATAAATCTCTCCCAAACAATAACCTCGTACTAGAATCATTCTAGAATCTCTTTCCCAGCTGACTTGTCAGGATAAGATGGCCACGTGTCCAATTGTCACAATTTCATTGGCCGAAACACCTATTTGAGCTAGATGGTGCTCTATGATTGGACCAAGTGATGATGGAGGAATGAGTGGCTCTGATTCTGCTTCTAGGTTCTTCTCAAGGGCATCCCAAGGCCTCTCCACTGCTATAAAAGGACCCCTTTGGATCACATACAAGGGTGCAATCCTTCGATTTAATTTTAGCTTATTATTGTTGTTTCCAGTATTTCTTAAATGTTCCTTTAAGTTTTTTTTTGTACTCTCAAGCTTTTGCAATCGAATCTCAGTTTTAATAAAAGTTTTAAGTTTTTTTTGAAGTTTTGCATTGCTTTCAATAAATGAATAAGCTAGATTGAATCAATGGGATGAGCTTATTTTAGCTTATTGTAGCTCTAGTAAGTTTACATTTGCACCTCACTTTCACTCACAATCAATTCATTCTCAAAACTGCTTGGTCAATTAAAGTCAACGAGTGGTCATGATTGGTTCAGAAATGGATATTGGGTGATATTGATGATGGTTTTGGTTGTTGTTTGGTAGTTTGGTACTGTCACTTTGTTCAACATTTAGCTAAATCTCTTGTAAGTGTGCTCTAAATTTCATAACTAGCTTCATTAATAGTAATAGTTGGCTTATTGTTTAGATCTGCTTAAGTCTTGTTATTTACTGTTACATTAGCTTTAATATAGTATAATAAATCTGTTTTGAAGCTTAGTTTAGGCTGCTTTTGTGTTTAAGGTAGAGTGGCTTGCTAAACTGCTCATAAAGGGGTGTTTGGATAGCTTGCTATAACTGTTTTCAGAGGTGTTTTAATAAAAGCTTGTTGTTGCTTTGGTCTCTAGTATCATTAGTCTATCCACTATAGTCATTTTATTGCATCATTAAACACTAAAAGTCAACTTTGCTTGAAACTGCTCTTGATTGCTTCACTGTTGAAATCTGTTGATTCAAATCAAATCAAAAAGGTTTAAAACTTGTTAATCTTGCTTGATAAACTTTCATTACATCATATTTCATCAAGTTCAGTCCTAAATTTGCCTTGGAATCTCACAAAAGTCAAAGTTCAACTGATTCTCAAAAGTCAAAAATGTGTCAAAAGGTGAATTATGCTAACTTGCAGAGTGTGCACATGTGTTTCAATAAGTGTTTGTAGGGTCTGATTTTTGGTCCATAAGTAGTCTACCAGGTGGTCTATAAGACCTCATTTCTGTTTTTGGCTAAAGTTTTCTAGATAAGCTAGTGCATAAGCTTAAAGTGAGGGCACATTCCTTTGTTTCACGCCTATAACCGTTAGCCCATTAAGTTGTGAAACCGCTTATCGAGCTTAGGAGTAGTTGTAGTTAGCTTAAATTAGCTTATAATAGTATAATTTTAGGTCTGTAGAAGTTTGGTTGCTTATTGTCCTTGTTTGCTTAATTATAAGTGCTTATTTGGTATTCCTATACACTCACGACTCTTGATTCTGTCACATAAGCACTACATTTCTCATTTTTCATAGAACCAGATATATATTTTAGCATTTCCCTGAATTTTTCATTAATTTTGGTCACTGTTTTCTATTTTTCTAGATTTAAACTAGTTTTTAATCATTTTAATTAGCTTTAATTGCAATTAATTGAGAAAAAGTTCCAAAAAATAATTTTTCAATTTTTTCAGTTTAAGAAAAATATAAAAAGCATAAAAAAGATTTTTCCATATTTTTCCCCCTTTATTTGATATTTTTCACTATTTAAATTAGATTAAATTAGTTTTAAATTAGTAGAAAATAGGAAATTAATCTGAAAAATACAAAAATAGTTTTGAAAAGTCTTTAGTGATATTTTAGATTTTTAGAAAGCAGTTTCATATTTTTCTCCTTAAATTTCATAATTTTTAGAATTTAATTTAGATTAAATAGTTAAAAATTAGTTCTTAATTTAAATAAAATCCAGAAAAATCCAAAAAAATTAGTTTTAATTCTAAATTAGTCTTTAAATATCATTTATAGAGTAAAAGTAGAATTAGGCATTTTAGGGTATAATTTAGACGTAGTTGCATTTTGTTAATTACGTTTTAGTTATAATCGCACTTAGGATTTCCCGTAATATAGATTCCCTTAATTACTTTCCCCATTCCCGTAGTTTAATAATCAAAAACAAACAAATCAAAACATCGAGCATTAAATTCCGAACCAAAAACGACGTTGGCAATTCACGCCTCGTTGGGAAAACGATTCGGGTTGTCTAACCCGTATACACAATCACACACGGGATTTGATTTATTATTCTTTTTCCTAAGAGAATTTGAATCTATCTTCGTGATTATTTTTGATATCGATATTGAGGTTTTATCCACACACATAACCCTTGAGCCTTTTTATTGGAATCAGTTACCAACATCTTTTTCACTTTGCAGCCATTGAAAACCTTAAACATCACCTACATCATTAACTTTTTCATCCATATTCAAAGCCATTAATACAAACAAACTTGAATTACCTTCTCAATTTTAATAGTGGCCAATTGATATATTGCAATTTTGCACAAACAATACGATTAACCCAATAAACAATTTATGAGTCCTAATTGAATGAATGAAGTTTTATTCAAAGAACCACAATTAAAACCCTTGGACTAAACTTAATTATGTATTGTTTGTAAAAATATTTGCGTCATGATGGTTATAGAAACATGATAATAATCAATTGATAAATTGATCTTGTTTTGATGAGATTAGGGTTTAATGATTTAAATTTTAGTTTTTCTTTACACGTATTAAATTAAGAATCTAACATAAACCTTTTGACTTTACACATAAATAACAATTTACACAAACACATGATTAACTAACCTTACAAAGATCATTAATCCAACCAAAATAACAGAAAATTAATGTACGATACCTGTTTCAAAATTATATATTGTGTTAGTTGTTCATGAACATACCTTTTCATTAACGACTCCTAATTAAAGGCCAATTGTTTTCGTTTGATCGAATTGTGAGGGTTTTAAAGCTGCAGTTAGTTAATTTTCTAGAATGGTTAGGTTTTGTCTATGTGCCAGAATGAAGAGGAATGTATGTCAGTGTGCATCGTTTCCTTTTTAGAATTTACGAATGGTGGTGGTCGGGTTTTTTGTCGCAATATATTTTTTCGGGTTTTCTGGTGCACACGATTCGATTGGGTGAGGTCGGGTCTTCTAAGGGGTAGAAGGTAGGATTTGTGGTGTTTACATTCAGATCCTTTAAGTTTATAATGTCTACTCCGCTTTTTAGAAGTTTATTTTTTTTACATTTTAGACACACGTGTTTTGTGGTGTATTTTTCTTTCTACACAAAATTTTTCAATTTTGACCAAATTCAATTCATTTTTGACTTTTTATCAACCAATGATTTTGCTTACATGTCAATTGTGATATAAGTACAACTAATATTTATGCAAAAGTTTTTTATTATGTAGTAATATCTATTAATATTTTATGAAAATTCTATGGATGAAAGATTTAACTTTTTTTTAACTAACATATATGTTGAGGTTGAGGTCGAGGTTGTTGTTTAACTTCAACTTTTGATATCATGTTGTACAAAATGTGTGAATTTAGTAGCATATAATGAACGTTGATGAAGTTATAATATACTTCGTAAAGATTTCTAAAATGTTTTTTCAGATATCCGTATATAAACTTTAATTAAGAATTACATGGGTCGTTGTTATAGGTACGATCACGTATATTTATTTTCATGTCACAACACCCGTGCATACCATTTGATACTTATATTCTCATTAGTAAAAATTTAGCTGATGAAAGATTTAAATTTTTTTAACTAACATATATGTTGAGGTTGAGGTCGAGGTTGTTGTTTAACTTCAACTTTTGATATCATGTTGTACAAAATGTGTGAATTTAGTAGCATATAATGAGCGTTGATGAAGTTATAATATACTTCGTAAAGATTTCTAAAATGTTTTTTCAGATATCCGTATATAAACTTTAATTAAGAATTACATGGGTCATTGTTATAAGTACGATCACGTATATTAATTTTCATGTCACAACACCCGTGCATACCATTTGATACTTATATTCTCATTAGTAAAAATTTAGCCGAATATTCAAACATGTGTACGCATAGATTAAACTTTTAAAATAAAATAACCTGAGTCCTTACTTAACATATATAATAATTTTTTTAATGAATGATAGTCCGAAACAAATATTTATCCTTAAAATATTTAGCATGTACTAAAACTAATTCATATATTTACAACATTTTGTAGTTTTACCGGATGAAAGTTTAAAACTAATATTAGCAATCATGTAATTTTAAACAAAGTTTATTATATAATGTTTAGGGAGTATAAAGTGTAAGGGGTTATTTGTTTATTTTGTAAAATTATTGAAAAACATGGAAATTTATAAATTTACACTTAATTTTATATAATTTATTTATCATTTAACCACTAAAGTTTTCTTAGTTACCTCTTCTTTTTTTAAGTTTTTGTTTTCACAAATTGGACACCTATATTTTTATGTGTTTTTCTCTCAACTAAATTTCTCCACCAAAAATAATAAAGTTTGACAAAAATCAATTCAATTTTGACTTTTTATTGACCAATCACATTGCTCGATTTCGCTTACGTGGCAAAATCGAGCTCTCCTATTGGTCCAATTTTAATTTTAATGAGAAGAGTTTTACAAAAACACTCTGAAATGATATAATTCTTTTATTATATAAAAGATTTATGGCTATGATTAATGATTTTTTTTATTTTATTTTATTTTATTTTTTGTAATACATGATATTATGAAAATGGTCACTGGTATGTACACCTTACAAAAGATCAACTTGATTTTTCATTTTTTCTTCTACCAAATTCCCCTACTTCCGACCCAGTCTATAAGTAAAGTTAATCTAAAGAAGTTGCATGTCACCTTCCATTCATTATGATCCTGACAAAAAACGAATCTAGAAGAAAATGGTTAGCTAACTTTCATGATTTGAATGTAGTCACACAAACCTGCTTAGTGTGATTTGAACAGCTTCTCTAGCAAAACAAAAAACTGCTTAATTAATTCAACAAGTGTCACTTACTACATGATGATCACATCTTTGATTCTCATTGCTTTGATCATAATCATACTAGTTACTAAATCAGAAGCCGAACCAAGTTCACAAGTCATCAAAATAGCATGTGATCGTCAAAAACTGGACAATCAAACTGATGTATAAACTAATGTAACAACGAACTTCTGAAGGTGGGTTAAAGAGCAACTCAAGAGGGAATGTTTGATGAGAAAAGTGTGTCTCTATCTTTTGATATTTTTTTCAAAATAACCAACTGGTCCTTACAGTGAAAACAAAGGAACTTTTAAACATCACAAATAAACTGACAATAAACTTCCCATGAAAACTAACTTAAGTCATGGAACTAACTGCCTTTTAGCCACGTGCACCATACTCCCCTGCTAGGAAAAGATTCGCCCTCGAATCTTGCTCGACATCCTCAATCTCTTCATCCTCACCGCTTTCTGTATCAGTAACGTAAGGGGACAAATCTGCTACATTGTATGTTGCTGATACATTATACGTACCTGGTAAATCGATCTTATAGGCATTATCATTGATTCTTTTGAGCACCCGAAACGGACCATCGGCGCATGGCTGTAACTTGCCAAATCTGCTAGCTGGAAAACGATTCTTCCCAAGTCGAATCCACACTAAATCTCCCTCCTTAAATACAACTCTCTTGCGCCGAGTATCAACCTGCTCTTTATACTTTTGGTTCTGTTTTTCAATGCGAGCTTGAACTTGTGCGTGTAACTGTTGTACTTGTTAAGCATGCTCTTCACCACTGGAACTAAAATGTGTTGTAGTGGGTAGTGGTGTGAGGTCAAGTGGAGTGATCGGATTGACACCGTTTACTACTTCAAATGGAGTCTTGCCTGTGGTGCGACTTTGCGATCTATTGTATGCGAATTCAGCTTGTGGTAGCACCAAATCCCATTGTCGTGGGTTCTCACCAACTAGACTTCGCAGCAAGTTTCCCAAACTTCGGTTGACAACCTCAGTTTGTCCATCAGTTTGTGGATGGTGAGAAGAGCTAAACTGGAGTTGTGTCCCCATCTTCCGCCTTAAAGTACGCCAAAAATGTCCAACAAACTTGACATCGCAGTCTGATGTAATTGTCTTAGGTGCACCGTGCAATCGAACAATTTCTTGCAAGAACAAACATGCGACTTTCGATGCATCAAATGTCTTATTGCAAGGAATAAAGTGTGCCATTTTGGAAAATCGGTCTACCACCACCATAATTGAATCTTTATTCTTTTGAGTACGAGGCAACCCTAAAACAAAATCGAGACTTACATCCACCCATGGAGCTACTGGTACAGGTAGTGGCTGATATAAACCCGCATTTGTACTTCGAGTTTTAGCCACCTTACATACTCGACACTTCTCAATAAATCGGGCAACATCACGTTCAATTCGCGGCCAATAAAAATGCTCACTTAACCAAGCAACAGTCTTAGATACCCCAAAGTGTCCCGCTAAACCCTCGACAATATTCAAACCTAAGCCTCAATAGTCGGCTTAGATTGTATCAACAATAGTATTCAAAATGTTACAAGATTAGATTAATGTCAATGAGACAATAATAATACAAATACAAAGAAGAGACAAGATCAGTGAAATGATCAAAGAGAAGAGAAGAGTGTGTGAGAAATGACTGCACACACAAGTGTCTATAACCCTAGATTAAGGGACTTATTAAATAGGAGATTAAGTTACACTAAGACCCCTCTAACGGCTATAAATGACTCATCCGCAGAAATGAGAATAGCTTCAGCAGAAACGAGCATCTTGGAACTTTAAACCTTTTATTCTTTGTCCATGATTAACCCCTGTAATAACCCTACACTGAACATAACTTGGAAGCCATTAGCAATTGATAGAATGACATGTTTGCCACAGATTAATACCCCAAAATTTAACATTCCCCTTAATCTGATGAGCAAACATATCAAACAATATCAATTTTTCACACAAGAATTTATGCTGATAAACAGGGAGGGTTTTAGTAAGTATGTCTGCAGTTTGGTTTGAAGAGCCAATCTTTTTGGCACTTATAACACCTCTTGCAATTTTTTCCCCGATGAAGTGGACATCAATTTCAAAGTGTTTTGATCTTTCATGGAAAACAGATTGACAAAGAAGTTGTAAAGCGATTTGTTATCACAAAAAGATTAACAGGAAGATTGATATCAACTTTTAGATCCTTTAAGATTTTTGAATCCAAATGATTTCACAGGCAGCAGTAGACATAGATCTATACTCTGCTTCCGTGGAAGATTTTGAAAGAGTGTTTTGTTTTTTACTTTTCCATGAGATCAAACAATCATTAAAGAAAACACAATAACCTGTGATAGATTTTCTGGTTTTCTTGCATTTGGCCCAATCTGCATCACTATATCCTTCAAGATGATTTTCAGAGTTGCTAAAATTGTGCCTTAGACCTTTTCCTGGAGCTCCTTTTAGATATCTCAGAACATTGAGGGCACATTCTAGATGAGATTTTAATGGTGAGTGCATATATTGTGCCGCAATGAACTGAGTATGAGATGTCAGTCTTGTATGGGTGAGATAGATAAGTTTCCCAAGTAACCGATAACCAGTGATGTTGACAAGAAGGGATCATCAGCAGTGGGAATGTATGGAAGGACAGAGTTGGGTTCCACAGGAGTAGACACGGGTTTGCACCCAAGAAGACCAAATTCTTTGAGGAGTTCAAGACAGTATTTTCTTTGGGAGAGACAAATGTCATTCCCAGTTTTTAAAACCTCAATACCAAGAAAGTATTTTAAGTTTCCCAAGTCTTTGATATGAAATTTTGATTTTAGAAACTCTTTGAATAGGTTTATCTCATCAATACAGTTTCCAATGAGGACTATATCATCCACATAAACAAGCAGAGCAATAAACTTGTTATTCTCTGTTTTAGTGAATAAAGAATGATCATTGACAGATTGAACAAAATTATTTTCCTTTAAAACACTGACAAGTTTTTCATTCCATTTCCTGGGAGCTTGTTTTAGGCCGTATAGGGACTTGACATGTTTGCAAACTTTATTTTTATTGTTCTCATTACAGAACCCCTTAGGGATGGTCATATAGATATCTTCATCAAGATCTCCATACAAGAAAGCATTGTTAACATCAAGTTGGAAAAGAGGCCATTTGTTTTTCATAGCTAAAGCAATAAGACATATAACAGTAGACATTTTCACAACAGGAGAAAAGGTTTCATCATAGTCTATTCCTTCCCTTTGATTATAACCTTTAACAACTAATCTAGCCTTGTATCTATCAACTTCACCATTGGCTTTATATTTGATTTTAAAGATCCATTTGTAACCAATGGGAGTTCTATTAGGTGGGAGATCGGTTATATCCCAAGCATGATTTTCATTTAAGGCCTCAATTTCAGAGTTCATAGCATCAACCCAATTACTATCAAGGATAGCTTCTTCATAGCTGGTAGGTTCAATACTTTTATTAAGACTAGAAGCAAAGCAGTAATTATCTTTGTTTAAATTAGAATAATTAACAACCTTTTCAACACCATATTTGACTTTCCCTTCTACAATAAAGTCATTAAGATTACTGGGCAACTTAGAAACTCTGGTTTACCTTCTAACAGTAGTGGTCGGGCAAGCCTCTTTCTTGTTCAGCAGAATCGTGATGTATCGCAGAATCGAAGATGCATCAGCCAGGATGTGATTCATGTGATATGGTGCCCTCAGGGTGTGTATTATCATCTATAGATGTTGCAACCGGTTCATCAATCCTAGTAGGATGACTTACCACAGTGCCATCATCATAGGATGTCACTCTCCCTTCATCATTGGGACTTATTTGTGAGTCAAAGAAATTTTTGTGATTTAAATCTTTACGCACATAAGTTTCAACAAAAGGTTTTGACAAAGAATTTTTCATTTTGAAGGGAAAAACAGTTTCATAAAATTTGACATCTCTGGAATAAAAATATTTTTTGTTTCTAAGCTCAAGAGTTTGTAACCTTTTTCTCATTTGAATAGCCAATAAAGACACTTTTTTCAGACCTACTACCAAATTTATCAGAGATGTTGAGGATGGTGGCATAGCATAAGCAACCAAAGACTCTAAGGAGAGAGAGTGAAGGGTCATGCCCATACACAAGGAAGAAGGGAGACTTGCAAGACAACACATAAGAGGGTAACCTGTTTATGACGTAAGCAGCAGTTAGAACACATTCAGGCCAAAGATATAGAGGTAATTCCCCCTGAAACATAAGGGATCTAGCCACATTAAGGAGATGCCTATGTTTCCTTTCTGCAATACCATTTTGTTGAGGTGTGTAAACACAAGAGGTTTGATGTAAAATTTCCTTTTCATGAAAGAAGTGTTGAAGTTTGTTATTGACAAATTCTGTCCCGTTATCACTTCTGAATATCTTAACATTGTGTTCAAATTGATTTGATAGCATATGAGTAAAGTTAACAATGGAAACATAAACATCATCCTTTCCCTTAAGCATATAAACCCAGACTACCCTAGAATAGTCATCAACAATGGTCAAAAAATATTTGTAACCATCTCTGCTAGTGACTTTATATGGTCCCCATACATCTAGATGAACAAGTTGACCAATTTTAATTGATTTATGTTCACTTAAAGGAAATGGTTCCCTGGTTTGTTTAGCTTTATTGCAAGTATCACTAAGATGGTCAGATTCAGAGGTTCCATCAAGATTAAGTGTGGACTTAAGTATATGTAGGACTTGGTCAGAGGGATGACCAAGTCTTTGATGCCAGAGATTTCTAGAAACATGACAAATAGAAATGCAGTTATTAGAAGCAATCTTACATGTGGAATCAATATCAAACATATATAACCCATTGCATTGTTTACCAATCCCCACAATCCTTTTTTGATGTAAATCCTGTATATAGCAATTAGATTCATTAAAGCCAACAAACATTTTATTGTCTCTAGCAATCTTATGAACAGACAGCAGACTGACATTGTACTCAGGAACAACCAGAACATCAAAAAGAGTTAGGTCATTATTGACCTTTAAATCACCAATTTTAGTAATTAAGGCCTGAGTACCATTGGGATGACCAACGGTTAGACCAAGATTTGAAATGTCAACAACATTGATTAAAATTTTTGCAGAGACAGTCATGTGCTGATTTGCACCAGAGTCAACAATCCAACCAAGACTTATGTTTCCAGATAAGGTTTTAGTGTTGTTGTTAAAGAATTTATCAAAGTTTATGTTAAACTTGACACTGCCATTAAAGAAGGTTCCTGAAAAATTTTACCTTTACGTTGGCATTAGCAGAAGACACATTGTTGTCATTAAGCAGACTCATAAGTCCGGAGAGCATTCATTAGACAAAGAGACAGGAGATTTGCTAGCTCCATTATTAGTGGAAAGATTAGTGTCAGCAGAAACATTGTTATTGCTGAAGGGTTTGGAATTAAAATTCCTTTTAACATATCCAATTGGATAACCAACCAGATCATAACATCACAACAAGTGTGACCAGTGTTTTTGCAGTTAGTACATTTGAGATTCATGTTTGGTCCTCTGTTTTTGAGTGTTACCAGCATTAAAACCATAATTTTTAAAATTGTTGTTGTTAAATCCTTTTTTGTTATCAAAAAATTTTCCACCATCGAAGTTTTGCGGCAAAAGTCTGTAGCATTGGGTTTAGCGAGCTATTCCCGTGATGAAACATTTCTGTGAGATTCTTCTCAGAGACAACAGAGAAAGCAGTTTTGACATTAGGCAAAGGATCTCTGGTTAAAATATTGCTTCTGATGGGAACATAGGAGTCATCAAGACCCATAAGAAATTGCATTAACTTGATTAGCTGATTGTGTTTTTCAAAATGTTTTGCAGCCTCACAAGTGCAAGGAGGCAAGCTAATCATACAATCAAATTGTTTCCATAAAGAGTTAAGGTTGTTATAATAATCAGCAAGAGATGACCCACTTTGACTAAGAGAGTTTATATTTTTATGCAAATTAAAGATAGCTGAACCATCAACCTTATCATAGGTATCTTTAAGATCATTTCACATTTCATAAGCGGTTTAGCATATATAGCACCAAAGAAATAGTTCGTGATCGAGAGTTAAGAATCCAAGTAACCACAACAGAGTTACAAGTATCCCATTGATTAGCAAGACTAGGGTTTCAATCATCTCTTATGCAAGTACCATCAATAAACCCTAACTTATTATGGTTCCTTAAGGCAAAGGTCATGGCCATATTTCATATTTTGTAATTTTCAGCCCAGTGAGTTTGATAGTAATAATGGGTGTACCATTTGTGTTATTGGGGTGTAAATACAAAGCATCACCAAAGGATAAGCTTTTCTCATTGGAAGAACCACCACCACCAATATTATCATCACCAATAGCCATAATACAAACAATAAGACAGACAGATATGATAAGATAGACAAAGGCATGCAGAAATAAACACAAGAGCAGATAGACAGATAAAGAAATAAATAAGACTTTGTAATTAAGATACAACAAGCACCAAGCACTGTAAAGGGGTAAACCAGGCGGTATTCATACCACTCAGAGGTGGCAGATCAAGATGTTAGTTTACCCGTTTGCACCCACAAAGACTTAAGTACTGTTTGTTTGAAGAAGAGATTAGACTTAGACTTACAGAGCAATATGCAGTGGAAAGAACAAATCACAATAAGAAATAACCAGTGATTATGCCAATAGCAATAACCACAAACCACCAAGTTGTTGCTGAAGAGATGTCCCCAAGTTTCCACAAAGAAACCCTTGGATGTAGAATCAATAATGATTATGAGCCTGAAGCTCTGATACCATGTGGGAAAGTATCAACAACAACAAGTAAACAGAAGAACTTTTATTCAAACCTAAGCCTCAATAGTCGGCTTAGATTGTATCAACAATAGTATTCAAAATGTTACAAGATTAGATTAATGTCAATGAGACAATAATCATACAAATACAAAGAAGAGACAAGATCAGTGAAATGATCAAAGAGAAGAGAAGAGTGTGTGAGAAATGACTGCACACACAAGTGTCTATAACCCTAGATTAAGGGACTTATTAAATAGGAGATTAAGTTACACTAAGACCCCTCTAACGGCTATAAATGACTCATCAGCAGAAATGAGAATAGCTTCAGCAGAAACGAGCATCTTGGAACTTTAAACCTTTTATTCTTTGTCCATGATTAACCCCTGTGATAACCCTGCACTGAACATAACTTGGAAGCCATTAGCAATTGATAGAATGACATGTTTTGCCACAGATTAATACCCCAAAATTTAACACCTCTGTTATAATTGATTCCCGTAAAGAACAATTAGGTATACAAAGTCGATTACCTTTGAAAAGAAAGCCATCTTGGATGGTAAATGGTGGGTAAGATTGAACTTGACACTTCTGCCATATGCCAGCAAAATCAGTATCAGTAGCATACAGCTCCTTAAATGTTTCAAACCCAACAATTTGAACTTGCATCGTCGATAATAGTATATGCATTCGACTTAACGCATCAACCACCTTGTTTAAAGTTCCAGCCTTATGCTTGATCGAGAAGCTATAAGATTGCATGAATTCGACCCATTTGGCGTGCCTCGGTTTTAACTTATGTTGCCCATTGATGTAATTTAGCGCTTCATGGTCGGAATATAAAATAAACTCTTTCGAAACGAGATAATGGTGCCAATACTTTAGGCTGCGAATTATCGCATAGAACTCCTTATCGTATGTTGAGTATTTTCTTCTCGTCTCGTTCAATTTTTCACTAAAAAAAGCTACTGGTCGACCATTTTGACTCAACACACCTCCAATTCCCACCCAGAGGCATCACAATGAACCTCAAACACTTCTTCAAAATTAGGTAGTATCAAAACAGGAGCCTCGGTTACCTTTCTTTTTAACAACTCGAATGCCTCATGAGCCTCTTGAGTCCAACAAAATGTGCTTCCTTTTAGGCACTCCGTGATGGGTGCAATAACGGTGCTGAAATTATGAATGAACCGCCGATAAAATGATGCTAAACCATGAAAGCTACGAGTCTCGTGAATATTGGTTGGTGTTGGCCAGCTTATAATGGCTTCTACTTTTGCAGGATCCATTTGAATTCCTTCTTTAGACACAATATAACCCAAAAACATCACCTTGTCAGTAAGGAAGTGGCACTTTTTGGTGTTGGTGTATAACTTCTGGTCTCTTAGAACTTCAAGAACCTTCTTAAGATGAATAAGATGTAGCTCATGTGTAGCACTAAATACCAAAATATCATCAAAGTAAACAACTACAAATTTACCGATAAACGGGCGAAAAACATGATTCATTAGGCGCATGAATGTGCTCGGGGCATTTGATAAACCGAAAGGCATCACCATCCATTCGTACAAACCATCACGAGTCTTAAACGCCGTTTTCCACTCATCTCCTGGTCGAACTCGAATTTGGTGGTACCCGCTACGCAAATCAATCTTTGAAAATACTGTTGCTCCATGTAATTGATCAAGCAAGTCATCAAATCGCGGAATTGGGAAATGGTATTTTATTGTTATCTTATTCACTGCTCGACTATCAACACACATTCTCCATGATCCGTCTTTCTTAGGGACTAACAATACCGGTACCGCACATGGGCTCATACTCTCTCTGATGGACCCTTTGTTTAACAACTCTTACACTTGCCTCTGTAACTCTTCATGCTCTTTGGGGTTCATCCGGTAGGCACTTTTGTGAGGTATAACAGCCCCTGGTACAAAGTCGATACAATGTTGGATGTCCCGCATAGGCGGTAGTCCAGGTGGCAACTCATTTGGAAAAACATCAGCAAACTCTTCAATAATAGGCGTCACCTGATGGGGAACTTCAACACTTCCACTGTTTGATTCCATTACAACTAAAGCAAACACATCAGTAGCCTCACTTACTTCTGCCAAGAATTCTGCTCGAGATAAGAAATGGTTCTTCGTCTCCTTTCGAAGATCAGATGGGCCAAGAATAATAGTCTCACCGTCTTTCTCGAAAGTGTAGGTGTTCTTGAATCCATCATGCTTAGTCTTACGATCGAATTGCCACGGCCTGCTAACAACACATGACAAGCGTCCATAGGAACCACGTCACACTACACTTGATCAGAATACTTCTTTCCAATAGAAAACTTCACCAGACACCTTTTAGATACCTTCACTTCATTAGCCTTCTTGAACCATGATAACTTGTACGGTTGAGTTTAGATACCTTCACTTCATTAGCCTTCTTGAACCATGATAACTTGTACGGTTGAGGATGTTCTTCAGTTTTCAAACATAACTTGTCAACCATTGTAGTAGAAACTACATTTTCACAGCTGCCCCTATCTATGATTATAGTACATACCTTGCCTTCACATGTACACCTTGTATAGAAAACTAGTTATAATACCAGTGCACGCACGGGGTTTTTTTCTAAATTTCTTAATGATCAATTTTTATCTATTAAATAACAAATATCATATTTTTTTGTCAATGTGGGCCATGTTTTAAGCGTAACTGCTATAATGGGTTAACTTACAAAAAAAACTAATACGTAACGGGTCAGATAGATCAAGTTTGTCAAATGGTTCAATAGTAATCCAAGATGTATTCAAGGTTTTTGGATTAAAAATCAAATTTGGTGTAAAATTTGAGTTTAATGTACGGGACTTATAATATAACATTGGCAGTATTTCATTTTAATTTGTTCACACACAGGTTATTAAGTGTGCGCCATAATTGAATATATTTCAAAGTGTGCACAATAGACAACAGTTTTCTGCTCTTCAACATTTCTAGCCACCTTAAAAAAACATCCTAAAGAGGGTTATGCCATATTTTTACTGTACTTGCAATATCACAAACTTGTTGACAATCTCAATCTTGTGGTTGAGTACGACTATCGGGAGGAAATCAATGCGAGTTATACATCATTGTATTCTACTTACTTTAAAAATCTGGTTTTTGACATTATGGTAAGCTCATAAAGAATCTTGAATTATGTAATGAGAAGTTTCTCGTCAGTTACATGTTCATATAAGTACAATAATCATTAAAGCCTAGTTTGAAACATGCAATATATGTTCAATTAACCATAAATCGCAACTGAAAAACATCAAACCAAAAAAAGGTTCAAAAAGTTACTAATGATAAAAAAAAAAAAAAAAAAAAGAAGATATGATCTACAAACAGAACATGATGCCAAAGGCATCGTGCATTTTACTAAAAAACTTTGAACGATGATGGTGTGTGATGGGGAGCGATGAAGAGGGTGATTAGTTTGGCAGTTGGGTTTCCGCTCTCTTTTCTTTCTTCTTTCTCCTTAATTGGAAAACTGTTGCATAACATCTCCTTATAATACCCCTCTTCTTATTGTCATGTTTGGGTGGAACGGGTGCACAGAGATAGGCGGTTTATCTAACCCATTTTTGCCATCACCATCAGGAAAGGATACAGTCTGCAAATACAAAATAATGATGTTTTACTAACAAAGTGTGCAGATGCATCATGTTTGGGTTGAAAATGATGATGTTTTACAAATAATGATATTTGTAGGTGATCACTTTATGCTTTAAGCTCGTTTTCTTGGTCTGCCCAAACAACCACATCCATTAATGGTAAATGTGCCTTTTTTAGTATAACCACCAAACGCATAACTTCTAACAATTTTCGTATTAACCTAAGTAATTTAAACGCCTTTAAAACACAAAGCCAGACACCCCCTTTGTAACTGTTAATAATAGCAAAGGTAGATAGAAACTCATATTCAACTACTTTTTATTTGTCAGTGTTGGTATTCAGACGTACTGTAGTATTTTTAATAACCCATTCATTATATATAGATACATAAATTAAACAGGTTAAATACCCACTTTGACCCGTTTGTATTTTTCCCTGGTTTTTCTTGTAATGCCAAAGTTTAGAACATGGCCTTTTTCTGTAAGCAATACCATTCATAGGACCAACTGTCCGTGTTCATTATATTTTATTTTACGGTTTTTTTTAGATATTGTAAAGTAAGGCACGGGTCCGTGAATTTAGATTGTAGGTAAGATGATGCTCATTTAACCAAATTGTATACATGCACACACACACACATATATAAAGAAAACAACTAAAATGGGTAACGAAAAACTTCCATCAAGTTTTGTATTAACCTCAGTAATAAAACACTTTTAAAACACAATGCCAAACACCCATTAAAAATGACCCAAACACTCCAATGCATAATCTGTATTAGCATTAGCCTGGTACTGAATTGCTGGTTCGGTAAGTTCATTTCCAATGCCAAATCCCTGCAAATCAACTCACAAAGTACATCATCAAGTTAATTGAGAAAAGAATGACCTTCTAACAGAGAGACTACCTGCAAACACACTAAAATTCACGATTTTAACAACTCACTAATTTTTTTTCCCATATTCAAGAACAACTCACTATTTTTTTTTTAAAACTACAAACGCACTACCTGCAATTCACGATCATTACTGGCAAAACAACACTTACATTTTGACCAAAAGCAAATTCGATTGGTGGGTTATAAACTTATAATCAGATTCATAGCCAACCTTATTATACAAATAAAAAAATAAAAATATCAAGTTCTCATACCAAGACCTTTACTTTTCATGATTAAAATATGAGTTCCAGAAAAAAGCTTACCGAAACACCCTAAACTTAGAACTATTTTAGTTATCATTAGATTATCAATTTCAAGCCAAATGAAGCCATGTACACGCTCGAAATTCTAAAACTAACAATCAACTCAACTTTAGAATAATGAAAATCATGATGAACTCCTAGAATTATAAAAGTCAAGGATACTGAGTCAAAATAGCTCATTCTCCTACAAAAATTCTTGATAAGCAATTCTAAAGAAAATATATTAACCTCTCTAATTCATACATCTGTTTTAGAAGATAAATATGTATTAATAACACACTCTAATTATTACCATTCAAATTACATTGACAACATAAGTAGCCTCAGCTTTGTGTGCTTCTAAAGTTGTCCATAACATATAAAAGTTTGAATTAAGGGGCTTGTCATGTCTATAAAAAATAATATTAGTAACGTTATACTTCATCGTGTCGTAAAAAATCAACATGTCATGTGGCAAATCTATGCCCAAATTTATCCCAGAGAAAATTATACCAACTGCTTTTTGCAGGATCTCGTCAAAATGGGTTGAATCCTGCAACAAAAGGCAATTAACATGGGTTTCAGGCATTACAAAATAGACATTTGATGTCTCAATAACAGAATAAGATAAAAAAAACATATTGCCATGTAACGTGTATTCAGTGAACAATAAAGCACGTACCAACATAGAAACACGGCCTCCTGCATCATTAGCCGTTCCAGCATGAAAGATTTTAACACAAGGAGCTGCTACCTCTGCTTCCTCAAGGTTTTGAATCTTGCTTCGTTTTAAATAGTTTCCAGGGTAATCGTTGCTGGCCATGACCACCACCATGACTGAACCAGGGGCCCAATCGAGAGTCACATAGTTTAGTTCCCCTTTGCAAGCAGCAAGCAGAACTTGTGCTAGATCAGATTCCAAGTGAACCATCAACACCTGTTTTACATTAGCATGTCAGAAACTTATATGTGATTCTAAGACTGTTTTGATTTCCATTTGAATCTAATAATCTACAGTAGTTATAAAAACTTAAACATCATGTACTAATGTTTGACACTATATAGATCATGCTTCTAATGGTCTTAAGCAATCAGTTTCACATAGAAAACGGATGAGGTTTTCCCTTTTTCATGTTACCCGAGGAGGGGGAGCCTTTTTGACTAAGATGTACACGACATCAATGGGTTAATCCCGGGACCGTTTCCGACCCTTCCCTAGCTACCCCCAAACGTATAGACGGATGAGGTTTTCCTTATTCAGGTTACAACATAAGTGATAGCCAAACATTAAAATAGTATTTACCTAATTTGGGGAACATTTACTCTATTCTCAGAACACATCTCTTTTTCACAAGAAAGTGCTTTTTGGTCATATATTTACCAACAAACAGCCAGAGCAGCAATTCTCATTGTTACAACTTCAAAAAACAACACATCCAAACAATATATCCTAGAGTCCCTTTATTACATCTGATTTTTATCTAAGCAACCCCTAAATCCTGGTGACTACTAAGTAGTGTAAATTTGACGTATATACATCTGATTACATTTTCTGTTCAAGCACCAGGCTTGTTTATAAATTTGACCCATAAACTTTTTTTTTACTAATTTCAAGATCGACTGGATCGTTTATTAGCTTGATTACCCAAAATGGTTCAACCTGACAGTAAGTAACCAAAAACAACTCTGGCATATCTCAAAAGCCTTCATGTTTTTTTAGTTGATTCAAGTATTCACCAGTATCAGCTAATTTTAGTAAGTATAAGCACTTAACTATCCGATCCCAAACGCTCCTCTAATATGTTTGATGTTCAGGTGACATGATTCTTTACATCGTTTTAGGCATATCTTCGACCTCAAGGTCATTGGAAAAGCTACAAATAATCAAGTATACTTCCTATCAGAAAACCATGACTTCAGTTATTCAGGCTATCACGGGATTGCAGGAATGGGATTTTAACCCATATTAGAATAGGTTTTTTAAATTCTTTTGAATAATTTCCTTGGTATAACTCAAGCGACATCTATTAAACTCGTCGTAAAGGGTAGACACATGAATTCATCCTATTGATAATGGGTTGGGTTGGGTTGATTTGTTGGTGTTGAATAAGATTTTAATAAGTAACATAACAATTAACCTTAATGAGACTAAACTTATAAAATAACACAATCAAGTTCAAACCAATAAACTATAAACTTATAATAACAATTAACCTTAAACTCTTCCTCTTCAAGTTCTAGCGCGTGGCTACATCTACCATAAGCTGCAGCAACGGGTTGTTGTACAGTGGTTGTTTAGTTGTCATATCTTATTATGTGTTATTAGATTGAATAAGATTGAAGAAAAGGTCGATCAATCAAGGATTGAATTGAAAAAAAGGATTGATTAAGGTTATTAGGTAAATATGTGTGTTTTTCCGATTGTACAGTAATTGTGAGGATGGATTACTGGGTTTGTTTGTAAAGGGTCATCCGGTTTGGAAAAAAAATTTACGCTTTAGGCCTGAAAATATCTAAAAATAACAATGAAACCAATATGTATTTTAACATTTTTGCCCTCTTTAAATGTTTAAGCATAAAAACGTTTTTTTAACAATTATTTGTCAAATATAGAAATATTTAAGTTTTTTTTTTTATAATTAAAAACCTTTTTAAAAATTCAAATTAAAAAAATTATTACTAAAAAAGAAATGAATTAATTTTTTTAAAATGCAAAATTCCCACTAAGGGTTTTGTTTTATTATATAAAAAGATGTTATGCCTCAACCATGATTCATCTTCATTTGTCACCGTACTTAAGGCTCGCCTAACCACTAGCATTTCCCCTGAGTCGGCATAAGTAATCTCCTCATGATCATAAAGGTTCTCTTCAACAACTTCCCTGCTGTCATCAAATACGGGTCCCAAATCCTCTTCTAATAAGGTAACAATTTGACGGTTGGGGCAATCGGAGGCAAAGTGACCAAGACCTTGACACTTGTAACAACGTTTACTGTTTGTCGTCCCTCCCCTGCTAGAACTTGGGTTGGAATTTTGGTTCGGAATCAGATTCGGATTAGAAGTTACACCCGTACCTGAGTTTTGAATTGGGTTTGGTCCAACCACAAGCTTACCGTTTTCAGTCCCTATAAAACGTCTATTGAATTGTGAGTTACTGGTCTTCTTCTTCAATTGTGATTCTACCTTTAAAGCCAATCGACACACATCATTATATGACCAAAACTGTTGGAGGTGGACAACATCAGCAATTTTAGGCCTTAAACTTGCTAAATACCGAGCCAACGTCTGTTCATCTTCCTCATCCACATCACAACGCATTCTCAATCGATCAAACTCACCAGTAAAATCTTCAACTGACATACTAGTGCCTTGTCTAAAATTATGGTATTCAATGAAAGCTTCTTGCTTATAGTGAACTGGAAGAAATTTAGACATCAGTTTTTTTTTCATCTTGTACCAACTTGCTATCTTGGGTTTCCCTTCCCGAACACGTTGTTTCTTAACATGTTCCCACCAAATAGAAGCATTTTTTTTTTAATTTTATGGCCACTAACTTGACCTTTTGTTCATCATTCAAATTTTTAATATCAAATACATGTTCCACAGTATGTAACCAATCTATAAATTCATCAGGATGAGGTCTACCTTCAAAAACAGGGATGTCGACTTTTATACCGAGGTCTTGAGAACGTGCTTGTTGCCTCGGTCAGAAACCACGATCTCGATGGTGAAGATGAGCCCCCCATGGATTAACTTCTTCTTCCCCGTTGCTCAGTGACAAGTCAGTATCTGATCCCACATCTTCTCCGGCATCGCTATTAGACAAATGATCATTTTCGCGATTAATATCACGATGAACGTTTAACCTTGCCGCTGCAAGAAGGCGTTCCAACTCTCTGATTCGTCTTCCTTGTGCTGCAATCTCTAGGTCCCGCTGGTCTCGACGGTGCTGTTGTGGTTCATCTTCACCAACACCACCATCGCCACCTCGACGAGGCTGACCACGCACTCGTCCTCCTCGACGCCCTCCACGTCCACGTGGTTGTTCATCAGCCATCGATATGGTTCGAAGCAAAAGCTCTGATACCAAATGATGTATAAACTAATGTAACAACGAACTTCTGAAGGTGGGTTAAAGAGCAAATCAAGAGGGAATGTTTGATGAGAAAAGTGTTTCTCTATTTTTTGATATTTTTTTCAAAATAACCAACTGGTCCTTACAGTGAAAACAAAGGAACTTTTAAACATCACAAATAAACTGACAATAAACTTCCCATGAAAACTAACTTAAGTCATGGAATTAACTGCCTTTTAGCCACGTGCACCACAAACTTTTCCAAACTTTGTTGGATTGCTGGGAAACGTAGGAGAACAAATGGTAAGTTCACTTGATGGATCATCAGTTGTATTAACTGGTGCCAATGGTACCTTTGCCCTTGCACAATGTTACGGTGATCTCTCATCAGATGATTTCTTGCGATGCAATACTGAAGCTCGTACTATTCTTCCCACCTGTTTACCAGACAACGGTAGTCGGATTTATCTCGATGGTTGCTATATGAGATTCCAAAAATATAGATTTTTTTATGAGTATACGGGGCCTAATGACACTATTGTTTGTGGAAATACAATTAGGAAGGGTAGAACATTTGAAGATACAGTAAGGCAAGCGGTTTTCAATGCAGTTACGGATTCCTTAAGAGATTACAAGAAAGGCTACTTTGCAAGGGAAGATATTCTGGTGCCTGGTAATGGAAATACGTCAGTTTATGTGATGGCACAATGTTGGAAGACTTTGATTCCAGATTTGTGTAGGGCATGTTTGATGAATGCGTCTGCTTCAATAACAAAATGTTTACCCTGGTCTGAGGGGCGTGCATTGAACACGGGGTGTTTCATGAGGTACTCCGACACCAATTTTCTCAATCCTCTACCTGTAGTCACAAGCAGCTCTAGCAATAGAGGTAACAATATAACTTCTTCTTTCAACTATTGATTTCCCATGTTGCTAAGCAAAAGAAACTGGATACGCAAATGAAATACACCTTCATTAAATAATCAATAGAGTATTTTCGGGCTCTGGAGTAGGCGACGGTTAATTAGGCTCAAAACAGAGATCGTTTTTGAGAAAAATGCCTACCATGAAGATCATTGTTGACCCATTAATAGAATCCCATTATAAAGTAACATATTTACACAATACAAATTGTTATGAGCTTTAGCCCAGTGAGTGCCATACTATTCTAACAATCTATACAACATATGCTAACAATGTAGAAACTTTTCAATACATCTAAGTGTGATCTTGATACGACCCTGTTAGGGGTTGTATCGAGATAAGGCACCACTTCAAGCGTGTGCGAGCTCCTTTAGAAATTGAAGAGAAGAACTAGAGAATTATTGATATTAAACTTGATTCATTCATAACATTATGACACCTTAAATACTAATTTATGAGATAACTCTCACAAACATAAGACTTATCCTAATAAGACTCAAGACATATCCTAAACAATGACTCCAACACTTATCATAATAAAACATAATAAATAAACTACGATAGTTATCCAACACGCCATGCCGGGAGAGCCGTCCCTCATCAGCCACGGGCGTATCACTCCCCACTCCTTCAAAATCACCTTGCCCTCAAGGTGTTATCTAAAATAAATCTTAATTCCAGGATCCCATGTTCTTCTTTGAATTTTAGCCTCCATTCCCATGGCAACATCCATGTTTTCAAAAGTTACGAATAATAACAATGTCCTTGATGTGATGGTCTGTACCCACTTTAGAATAACAACCAAACTTTCACCAATATCAAAAACACCATCTATCGCGTTATTAACCACATCAACACCAATATATTCATCAGCAGCTAACGACCTTTTAATCTCAGGTGAAGCGAATTCACTTTGTAACAATGGAATAGTATCTAATTTCTTTTCAATTATATGCACCTTCTCCTTTTCTTCAATTGCCTCCAAACGAGCCTCGATTATTTGGGCTAAGGAAAAGGCTTCTCCTAAAGTTGTAGGCCTTGCCCTCAACAGTTCTATTTGTAACGTCAGTTTAAGTCCGGAGATATAAAACGATGTAAGTAAAGATTCAGATATCTCTGTTACTCGATTTGCAAGTACCACAAACTCACTCTCATATTCGGTTACCGTACCCATCTGCAAGAGTTTAGAGAGTGCGTATTCCGCGTCCTGATCGCTGTCCGCCTGATGCCATGAATAATACTCAAGCGATTAATAACTCGAAATTTTTTTTTCGATGAATATACCCGCGATGGGTGAACAGTACCACGTGAATAGTGCCGATGAACAATAGTTTTTTTTAATTTTTAATTGGAACCCTAATCGTAAGCCCTCTCAACGAGAGCTCTCAATGAAAGCACCAATTGATACGACCCTGTTAGGGGTTGTATCGAGATAAGGCACCACTTCAAGCGTGTGCGAGCTCCTTTAAAAATTGAAGAGAAAAACTAGAGAATTATTGATATTAAACTTGATTCATTCATAACATTATGACACCTTAAATACTAATTTATGAGATAACTCTCAGAAAGATAAGACTTATCCTAATAAGACTCAAACACATATCCTAAACAAACTTATCCTAATAAAACATAATAAATAAACTACTATAGTTATCCAAGCCATGCCGGGAGAGCCGTCTCTCATCAGCCACGGGCGTATCAGATCTTGCCAATTGTATTTACCCTGGTTGTGTTCAGCTTCACACTCATAGTATATGCTTGGAGAAAGAAGAACAAATCACATCGTAAAGGTAAGTTAAACAAAGAAAACTTGATCTTTGTATAAGAATTTAGTCAATTAATGATGAAGTAAGTTGTAACGTTTGTGTTTTCACATTTTAGCAGCTCAAGTAAACAAGGACCAGAAGCAAGATTCGGACCTACCTTTCTTCAGCTTGAATGAAGTAGTTAAGGCAACTAGAAGCTTTTCAACCGATAATAAGCTCGGGCAAGGAGGTTTTGGTGCAGTATACAAGGTAAAACAATCTTGATAAAAATCCAAATAAAAGAACCATCTACTTAAAGGTTTGGTTCTCTAATGCTTTTACATATTTAAGTAGCAATGATAAAAAAGGTGCATCTTAACTATAAAAAAACTGATCTTCAGGGTGTTCTTGATAAAGGAGGAGAAATTGCTGTCAAGAGGCTATCAAAGACATCAAGGCAAGGACTCCCTGAATTCCAAAACGAGGTTACCTGCATTGCTAAGCTTCAGCATCGTAACCTTGTGAAGCTTTTGGGATGTTGTGTTCAAGGAGAGGAAATGATGTTGATTTATGAGTACATGCCCAATAAAAGCTTGGACTCATTTTTATTTGGTTGGACAATGACATTCTGATAATTATATAAGATCAAAAACTTGATTAAATCATTACATACTCCGTATTAATTAACATTCAATTCCAAAATTTTGTGGCAGATAAAAATCACTGCGTGTTACTTGACTGGCCTCAACGCTACCACATTATCAATGGGATTGCTCGAGGACTTCTTTATCTCCATCAAGATTCCAGACATAGAATAATCCACAGAGATCTAAAAGCAAGCAACATTTTACTTGATTCAAACATGAACCCAAACAAAGTTGTTGGTACACTGTAAGATTTTATTGATTACACTTTTAAAGTTAGCCTTAAACATATTTTACACATCATTACTGTTATTCATGTACTTGTGTTCCCACTTGGTTGGAATAGATACAATCCTAACTCAATCCTTTTGCAATCCTACCACTTCCAAGAGTTACAGATTTCTTCTCAACTTCAACCTTGCAAAGTTGGAATGCTTTCAAGTTAGGCATTTTTTCATTGTTGATATACTCTGAAGTTGGAATGGTATCATGGTGGGCTTTTAAGTTGGAATGCTCTCTACTTGGCCTATATAAATAGGAGCATTCTTGGAGAGTTTCAAACACTCCGCAAACCACAACATCAACACCAACATCACCAACAATCTTCTATCCCTTTTCTTTTCATCTTTTGGCTTAAATAGTATACAAAAGATTGTATTGTATGTGATTTCGCATACTTGTACCTTTAGCCATTTTATTGTTCCATGTACTATCTCCACATTTTAATCCACATCTTGATAGAAGTTTGCTCCTCCTTTCGACCGTGGAAGTAGGTCGTTCAAAATAGAACGATTGAAACACGTAAATACTTGTGTTAATCATTTTACTAGTATTATATTTGTTTCTTTATGTTGCGATTTCCTGCTTTGTGACTAATATGTGACATTGGGGAATTCATTATCATTACAATTACAATTGGACTTACGTGCGCTGCAGAGGTTACATTTCTCCAGAATATGCAGCAAATGGGCTTTTCTCAGTAAAATCAGATGTATTTAGCTTCGGTGTTTTGGTGTTGGAGATTGTGAGTGGGAAGAAAAACAGAGGATTCTCGCATCAAAGTCACCACGATAACCTTCTTGGGCACGTAAGTTCCGTAAAATAGGACTCAAGTCTCCTAAATCTTGGCTGATACGAATTTACCTTATCTTATTTATCTTTCAAAAATGGTTTAGGCATGGAGATTGTACAAGGAAGCCAAGCCCCTGGAACTGGTTGATGCAGCTTTAGGGGATTCGTGGAATGTTTCTGAAGTGCTGCAATCTATACATGTTGGTTTATCATGCGTGCAGCAACAAGCAGATGATAGGCCATATATGTCATATGTGGTTCACATGTTGGGTGGTGAGGGTGCAATGCCTATGCCAAACCAACCAGGGTTTTTTACAGACTCTACTCTAATAACGCCACCACATGTCTCAGTTTCAATCAATGAAGCCACACTTTCACAATTAGATGCTCGTTAATACATAAAGGCATATAGACCTATGATGAAGTAGCTTACATGTATTAGAAGCTCCCAAGCGAAGAAATTTAACCTCATTTCCGAATGTAAGAAAACTGCTGATATTATTAGATGTTTGGTTACTTCATGTACCCAAGTTTTATTTCAGTTAAGTCAATACTCATTACTCCCTGTATGCTTATATGAAGTAATCTGAACATCAAGGATAACGTTTAATGCATAGCATGATTGAAGTGTGAAAAAAATAGCCCGAACTCATAGAGATGACAACGGGCGAGAAAAAACCCGCGGCCTGTGGATACCCGCCCTGGATCGGTGGGTAACCCGTCAATTTTCACCCATAGATGCGTCGTGGGCGAAAAAGTGAACCCGATGGCAGGTGGCAGGTAACATATACCCGGCGCGGTAAACTCGGCCCGCATGTTACCGGACACGGGCTAGAGACTAGTTTCATATAAGATACTAATTTCATATCTAACATATCGTTACCTCGGGTAGAAGTGACTGTCAGAAACTGTAGCAACTGCACCCATTCGGCGATGCAGTAACTTTTGTGTGATGTTGTTGAGTCCCATGATTTTTTTTAAAGGGGGAGTGGGAGCTGGTTATGGCTCATCATCTTTTGCTAACAATTTAAGTACAGTACGTTGACATTAATGGTCTTAAAGACGGAGCTTCTTGGATACAAAGAAATCCTACATGTACCACTCTTAACGCAGCTTTCAGCAACAAGTGATTCTCAGTAGCCTTAACAAACAATCAACTATAACTCAAGTAAATGATTTAAAGATTTTCAAAACTTATACATGAATGAATACCTTATACACACAAATCATGTGCGCAAAAGCAAAAAGATCAAAAGTTATTATACAATACAATTAATTATGGGAAGTTTCTTCTTCCATAGTGTTTACCTCGGGTAGATATGACTCTGAGAAACGGTAGCAACTGAACCAGAATCACCCTGGTTAAAGTAATGATGTAACTTTTGTGTGATATCATTAAGTTCCATGGTGTTTTCATCCATAAAAGGAGGATTAGAGGGAGCTGGTAATGGTTCATTATCTTTTGCCAACAATTTTAGTACTGTTGACATGGATGGTCTTAAAGATGGATCTTCTTGGGTGCAAAGAAGTCCTACTTGTACAACTTTTGTCGCGTCTTTTTGGTAGTTGCTATTAGGATTTAAATGCATCATTAACTTTGGGTCGAATATTTCCTCCACTTTATTTTGCTGAAAATGCATCCATGCCTGTTTTATCCACCAATAATAGTTAGAAAATATCTGGAAAATAAAGTTCATAAGAAGGATATTTTTTAACTTTTTTTTGTAAAGCATACTTACAATTGCAACTAAGCTATCAGTATATTCTAAAGTTTTGCTTCTGTTGTTTTCCATTCCAGTGACGACCTCAAGCAATAACACCCCAAAGCTATAGACATCTACCTTTTCGGTTAATTGACCATGGGCTAGGTACTCTGGAGCCATATATCCTCTGTTAACATAAATAAGAGAAGAAATTAGTGACCACCTTACTAAAGCCGTATCTAGAAAAATACACTTTTCTTTTTGCACTGATGAAAGTGATCAAACTTTCCAAATTTCAGGTTTAGGGGTAACCAATGCAGTAATGGGTGTTGGCTTTAATGTTTTTAAGCCTTTTGTTATTATAGAACAATATGTAATTGGCAAAGCCTGGAAGATTTGTATGGGCTTTGGGCCAAAACGGGTCATATTGGTCATAGTTGACCCATTGTGACTATTAGGATAGGATATGCCTCTTAGGTTTCATGAAACGTGATAACTGCTTTGGTGACAACGTTTCAGAATGTATAAATAGAGAGAGGCAGTGTAAACTTTGTAATCATCCATAATTTAATCTATATACATGTTTAATATTTATGCAATACTATTGTTGTTGTTTCTACACGTTAAACAAATAGCCAAACACCCCTTTATTTTCTGCACGCTTCAAACCAAACAGTCATGTCCAAATACAATCGTTATGCAAAGAGTACTTGGCCACAAGGAACCTGTTTCCATCAGTGGCATCAGAGCGAGGCTTCAAAGTCTTGGGAAAGGCCAAGTGCAAGTGGTTAGTTTCCATACAAACCACGAAGGAGAATTTCTTACGAAACCAAGGAATTACTCAAGAGAAGGTTGCTTGAAATTGAAGCACACAACACTTCGAAGGGACAAGAAGCTGTAACGAGGAAAGAGAAAAGGGCAAGGTGTTATGCCTGTAGAAAACGTGGTCACTATTTCTGGAAGTGCCAAGACAACAAGACCCCACGCAATACGATTACTAAACAGGAAGAAAGAAACCCCAAGTATCCTGAAAATGTCCATGTCAAAACAACCCGCATGATTGAAGGGACGGACTATGCAAATTGGAACCATATATGGTGTATTAGCGACACATACAACAACCATATGTGCCCGACAAAGTCATTATTCAGGAGACTTAAACCGAAATTTTCGATGGAAGGGAAGGAGGAAACCGAGAAAAAAATTATTTTTTCATACGGTATTGGAGAAGCATTTGTTGAAACAAACGAGAAGAAGATGGTAATCCCATGTGTTTCGTATACACCGGAGGCAAGTTTAAACGTACTTAGCGCCAAACAACTTTTGGCACAAGGTTTCGAGATTACTTACGAAGACAACTAGTGTAAAGTCTCTTACATGTTTGAGGAAGAAGAGATGGGACACGACAAAGGAAAGAATGTCGAAGAGGAGACAAACTCGGTGGTGAATCAACACGACAAATACTTGGAAGATTACTATGAGGCGATTGATCCAAAAGATGATTGCAAGGATGTAAAGGGATTAGAAGATCTTGATTGGAAGGAAGGGATGATCCATGATTATTTGGATAACGAATTTTTAAGCATGAATGGAACCCTCTACGCAATGAAGGTTAATTCGTTTAAGAAATTTATTTGGTTCTTAATCATGATTGAAGATGACAAACTGTATACGAAAATTGGAACGTTTTAAGCAAGCATTTTGAAGACTTGGTAAAATGGTTTTACCAAGTCTATCTTGGTCGAAGCATGATGGAACCCCTGCCCCCCGTCATCAAAGGTATAAATATTGATTTACTCGGTCTTTATAAGATTATAGGTACTCTAGGAGGCTATCTCGGAGTTACGTTTGGTAACAAATGGGGAGATGTTGCATTAATACACGGTCTAGAAAGAGAACAAGACGAAGAATTAAGAGAATGTTACAAGAGACACATTGACTTAATAAGGTGTTATTTCGAGACGACATTACGAGCCCGAGGCAAGGATAAACTTGTGATAGCCAAGAAGGAAGGCTATGGGAAGAACCCAAAGGATGAAAGTGGGTCGAATGGGCAGTGGTCTATGGAAGGAAATGCACAAGGAAAAGTTCTCAAGACACATGGCAACGAGGATGATTGGACGGACAAGAAGGATACACCAAAAGGATGATTTCGTAATCATCAAGTAGAAGAAAAGTTGGTCGACTAAAAGGCTTACACATTAAGGGGGACATTGTTGGCTTTAATGTTTTTAAGCCTTTTGTTATTATATAACAAAATGTATATATTTATGCTTGTAAAGACTAAAACGTAATTCTGTATAGTTTTGGCAAAACCTGGAACATTTGTATGGGCTTTGGGCCAAAACGGGTCATATTGGTCATAGTTGACCCATTGTGACTATTAGGATAGGATATGCCTTTTAGGTTTCATGAAACGTGATAACTGCTTTGGTGACAACGTTTCAGAATGTATAAATAGAGAGAGGCAGTGTAAACTTTGTAATCATCCATAATTTAATCAATATACATCGTTTATGCAATACTATTGTTGTTGTTTCTACACGTTAAACAAATAGCCAAACACCCCTTTATTTTCTGCACGTTTCAAACCAAACAGTCATGTCCAAATACAATCGTTATGCAAAGAGTACTTGGCCACAAGGAACCTGTTTCCATCAATGGGTATCAGATCAAAATGATTATGTGACCTTGCATGTGTCGTTAAACTTGTCCATGTTGACTTTTAATTTTTTTTTTCTGACTTGACACGTGAAAAGTGAAAACCAGTAAACGTTAAGAATTACCTTATAAGATAAGCTTATGAAGTTTTGATTTTTCTTTCAGTGTAAACAAACTTAAATCCTCAAGAAAGAAACGTATCCAAACTTTATTACGTTTTCTGCAATATGTTCTATATAGATATGTTACCTGTTTCTTTTATTATCTATTTATCTGCAAAGGATGAAAGGATCTTGCAGATTAGTTAAGGTGTGATTGTATATTTTGAATGCTCGTGCTTAGGCTCTTTTCGAGCATGCACCTTTTCTCTTATACAGTGAATTTAAATTACAATGGTGGGTCGAAAATAAAGGTACTCACAGTGTTCCTGCAATGGCAGTGCTGATGTGGCTCTTATCATCTTGAAAAGATCTGGCTAACCCAAAATCAGCTATTTTGGCACGAAACCTCATGTCTAACAAGATATTAGCAGCTTTAATATCCCTGTGAATGATCCGGATTTTGGTATTCTCATGTAGGTAAACGAGGCCTTCTGCTGTACCAATGAGAATATTATATCTCTTCTCCCAGTTTAGGACCTTTCCTTTTGTTGCATCTGTAAAATGTTTATACAACCATAGATACATCTCAAATCATCAGCATCAATATCTCATAATCAAAAGGGTAAGACTGGACTAAACTTTGGTCCAATTTATACTATTGGTATCTAACTTTATAGGCCAGAAAAAAACATCAAGGTTTCACGAATTTCAATTGAAGGTAATCTCACCCGATAAGCTTTGTTTTGATGATTATTCTGGCCTAAAATAAGTTGGTTATCTAAGAGTTAGCCATATATGAAATAACGATCATTGACAAATTTTGAACTAACCAAAGATGAAGTGGTCGAGACTCATGTTGGGTAGATATTCATATACAAGAATGCTTTCAGGTCCTGAACAGCTGCATCCCAGCAGTCTAACCAGATTTTTGTGTTGAATACTGCTAATCATGTTAACTTCATTATAGAAATCGGCTGCTCTGAATCTGTTGTTGAAATATAGCCTCTTCACAGCTATTTCTCGTCCATCAGAAAGAACTCCCTGAGAGAAATATCATTGTTAACATTATATATCTGAAACATTTTTAAGTCACAAAAAAGTTTATCAGGATAGATTGATGATGACGATGTGTTTGTAGCAAATGTGGCGAATCAATGTATGTTTTTATCTCTGATTTATAAAACATGTAAAACTCATATATTAGCTTAAAAGAAACGGGTCGAATTAGTCAAAAAGAGCGTATGAATAGAAGGTCGTCCAAAGTGTGCTTTAATGCGTAAAAGTCATATAAATCATTGTGCTCAAATACAACAAATAAATGACAACTAAAAGAACTCAAAATTTGGTAAGCACAATTTAATAAGTACTTATTACCCGTTTTACGATACCCTTTACCCAACCCACTATCACCTCTAGATTAACGTTTAAGGTAACTAGGTAAGAACCTTGTAGACAGTCCCAAATCCTCCTTGCCCGAGCTTATTGAACTCGTCCCAGTATCTAGTGGCTTTCTCGACAGTGGAGTATTTGAAGTTCAAGCTACTATCCTTAAGCGTCTTTGCCAGTCTTTTGACATCATAAGAACCTAAAACGGTAAGATTTCAGTAATTTGGAATTGCATTTTACAGCATGATTAAAAGATGTAGTTTGAGATATACCTTCCCTCTTCTTCTGTATATATCTGTGTTTCCAAATATACAAAACAATCATCATAGCAACTGTGAGAACCGCTACAGAACTAACAACCGAAACTACAATAGCAATTATTTTCCCTACAAACAAATAACTCTTCAGTTAGCAACTTGTAAAAGATATGATACCAAAATTAATGATTCCATAGTTCTATTCAATCTTATAAGTTATTAGTTTGTTACCTCTATTGCTAGATCTACTAGTGGCTGCAGATACAGGATTGAGAAAATCAGTATCCGAATACCTCATGAAACAACCCGTGTTCAATGCACGTCCTTCAGACCATGGTAAACATTTGGTTATTGAAGCATATGCATTCTCCAAACACGCCTTACACAAGCTCGAGTTCAAAGTCCTCCAACAGTTTGCAAGCACATGCACCAACTCATTTCCAGTACCAGACACCAGCATCTGTTCCCTAGCAAAGTAATTGCTGTCTTGTGATGCATCCGTTACAGCTTTCAAAACCGCCTGTCTAACCGTATCTTGAAATGGTCTACTCTTTCTTGTCGTATTCCCACAAAAAGTAGTGTCATTAGGCCCGCTAATCTCTTTATAAAAACTATAGTTCTGGACACGCATAAAGCAGCCATCAAGATAAATTCGACCACCATTGTTTGGAAAACAGCCGGGAAGAACAGTACGAGCTTCTGCATAGCACAAAATGCAATCATTTGATGTAAGGTCGCCATAGCATTGTGCAAGTCCATAGTTACTATCGGGTCCAGTGCCTACATGTGCTGACCCATTAAGTGAAGTTCGCATTTGTGCTCCCACTTGTTCCATCATTCCAACAAAGTTTGGCATGAAAAGAGTTATATTGTTTTCTCTTTGATGGTCACATGTCATTCTGAGGATTTGTGATCTTGCATCGGCTTCTGGTCTTGTTGCTAGTTGTAGTATTATGATCAAAGCAATGAAAATCGCGGACATATGTGATGAACTATGCATCATGCGTCAATCAAGTGGTTATGTATTCAAGTTGTGGACGAGAATGTGTGAGTTTGTTGTTAACGAAATCAACCAAAAGACCAAAAAGGCAAAAATATATAAGATTTCGATTTACTAGGTGTTGGAATATAAAAGTGGAACATTATGTGAAGAAGGTGCGAAAGTTGGCAAGTCATGAGCAATTTAATAATAAGCAGAATCAGAATATGTTGATTTTGTTAGGTGTTTGCAGGTAGCAAATCAAGGCAACAATGTGATGAGTCAAAATAATGTAATGTGAAAAATCCATGATATGCAATTTGAATGGTCACATATTTATTTCCCATGTTAGCATTAACTAAGGATTATTATCTCTCTAGTTTTAATATTTGTTCTATTAGTCTTCCTACTGTAATCAAGGGATGTTTACACCTTGTGGTTGTCATCTTATTTAATACGAGTATATAAACTCTTGAAGTAAAATGGAAGATAGAAGATTATTATCAAAGAGAACTGTGGTTCATTCTCGCCCTAAGAGAATACTCTATATATTTTCATTTCAAGCTCTGACTTGGACCTATTAATTGGTATCATGAGAGCTGTAGCAACAAACAAGGAACGAATTGAGAACTTGGAGGCAGCGTTGGGACAACTCCAACATGGAATTGCTCAGCATCTGGTTTGCCGATAAGTTTCAACACTTGGAGGACCTAGTGACGATTGTCGAAACATTCTGATGCGAATGTTACTACCCACTAGCGATCTGATTGCCTATGACACAAGTAAATGATGTGACAATGTCCTAAACATATCTGTGAATGGATGTACGAATGTAAAAAAGAAAAACAGAATACTATTATATAACAATGTACAACAAAATAATAAAGTATATATGTCTTTGTTGCTTAACTAGGAAACACCATGACTGCCCCTACATGATAATATACAAAACTAATACGTACTACAGATCTTTTGAAGCACGGTCACTATTCTAGGAATCGATACCTTGTACGAACAAATCATGTGAGCAAAAGAAAAAAAAAGTATCTAATTTTAAGATACATTACAAAAAATATGGGAATTTCCTTCGTCCATAGTGTTTACCTCGGAAAGAAATGACTCTGGGAAACGGTAGCAACTGAACCAGAACTATCCGGGTTAAAGTAATGTTGAAACTTTTGTGTGATGTCATTGAGTTCCATGGTTTTTTCGTCCATAAAAGGGGGATTAGAAGGGGTAGGTAACGGTTCATCATCTTTTGCTAACATTTTGAGTACAGTTGACATTGATGGTCTTAAAGATGGATCTTCTTGGGTGCAAAGAAGTCCTATATGTACCACCTTTATTGCCTCTTTCTGGTAGTTACTATTGGGATACAAATGCATCATTAAGTTCGGGTCAAATATTTCCTCGACTTTATTTTGCTGAAAATGCATCCATGCCTGTTTCATCCACAAATATTAGTAAGGAAATATCTGGAAAATAAAGTTCATAGGAAGGATTTTTTTTTATTTTATTTTCTATTTTTTGTTTGTAAATTTTACTTACGATTGCAACTAAGCTGTCAGTATATTCTGAAGTTTTGCTTCTGTTGTTTTCCATTCCAGTGACAACCTCAAGCAGTAATACGCCAAAGCTATAGACATCTGCCTTTTCGGTTAATTGACCATGGGCTAGGTACTCTGGAGCCATGTATCCTCTGTTGACATTAAAAGAAATGAACAAATTAGCGGACTCTTCATTACAGGGCAATATGCATAAAAATGTAACACATTCTAGCCATATTTAGGAAGATAGAGTGTGTTTTTCTTGCACTGACAAAAGAATAAAACTTTCCAAAATCTCGATTAAAAGGAATTAAACCCGATTACAGGTTACTTGGTCAATACGAAAATGTGGCCGTTGATGTGTCATGTTTGTTTTATTATTCTAAGGATCTTATAGACAGGTTGATTAAGGTATGCTTTTAGATTCTAAATGCTCATGTTTTAGTTCTTTCAAAGCATGCACCTTTTTCATACACAGAAACATTGTATTACAATGGTGGGTCGAAAATAAGGTACTCACAGTGTTCCTGCAATGGCGGTGCTGATGTGACTCTTATCATCTTGAAATGATCTGGCCAACCCAAAATCAGCTATTTTGGCACGAAGCCTCAAGTCTAACAAGATATTAGCAGCTTTAATATCCCTGTGAATTATCCGGATTTTACTATTCTCATGTAGATACACGAGGCCTTCTGCTGTACCGATGAGAATATCAAATCTCTTCTCCCAGTTTAAGACCTTTCCTTTTGTTGCATCTGTATAAAGTTTGTAAAGTCATTAATACATCTCAAATTATCACATTCATGATCTCCTTTATAGAAGCAATAAAAACGGGCTGACTAACTTTGGTCCGGTTTTTATTTTCAGTAACCAACTTATTTAGGCAAAAAGGACATCAAAATTTCACAAATTTCGATTTAAGGTAATTTGACCTGATAAGTGGCCAAAATAATGTGACAACCAACATGTCAATAAAATTTGACCATGTTGAGTTTTTTTCCTAACGTGGGCCAGAAGGCCTTATCTCAGGCAGTCAGGCTTAAATCCAAATATTCGAAATTTTTATGGTTATTCTGGCCTAAGATAAGTTGGTTATCTATGCAGTTAGCCAAATAAGGAATAACAATCATTTGCAAAATTTAACTAACCAAAAATGAAGCGGTCGAGACTCATGTTGGGTAGATATTCATATACAAGAATGCTTTCAGGTCCTGAACAGCTGCATCCCAACAGTCTGACCAGATTTTTGTGTTCAACGCTGCTAATCATGTTAACTTCGTTATAGAAATCTGCTGCTCTGAATCTGTTGTTGAAATACAATCTCTTCACAGCTATTTCTCGTCCATCTGAAAGAACCCCCTGAGAGAAATATCATAGTAACATTAACATTTATGCCCCAAAAAAGTTTATCTGGTTAGACTTGACATTTATGCCCCCAAAAAAGTTTATCGGGTTAGACTTGACATTTATGCCCCAAGAAAGTTTATCTGGTTAGACTTGACATTGATGATGTGTTTGTAGCAAATGTGGCGATTCAATTTATGTTTTAATGTCTGGAGGCTAAAAGATGTAAAACTAATATACTTGCTTAAAAGGGAGCTGGTCTAATTACTCAAAAGATCAAATGAATCAAAAGTCGTCCAAAGTGTATTCAAATGCCAAAAGGCTAAAACCTTATAAATCACTGTGTTTTAAGAACGACCTAATGATTACAACTGAAATAACTCAAAACTTTGTAATCATATTGATAATTACTCGTTACTGGTTTTAAAATACCCTTACCCAACCCTCATAATATCACCTCGAGGTTTAAGTATAAGGTACGAACCTTGTAGACAGTCCCAAATCCTCCTTGCCCGAGCTTATTTGACTCATCCCAAGATCCAGTGGCTTTCTCAACAGTGGAGTATTTGAAGTTCAAGCTACTATCCATAAGCGTCTTTGCCAGTCTTTTGACATCATAAGAACCTGAAACATTGAGACATAATTAGCTCATTACACGAATTCAGCAGACTGAGTATGTTGTTAGTTGTTACTAAAAACTTTTAAAATGTATGAATTATACCTTTCCTCTTCTTCTGTAGATATCTGTGTTTCCAAATATACAAAAAAATCATCATAGCAACTATGAGAACCGTCACAGAACTAACAACCGAAACTACAATAGCAATTATCTTCCCTACAAAACCAATAACACTTCAGTTAGCAACTTGGAAAAGAAATAATAAGGAAAATAAATAATTGCAGGTTTTATGTAATATCATGAATTATAATTTTGTTACCTCTATTGCTAGAGCTGCTTATGGCTGCAGGTACAGGATTGAGAAAATCAGTATCCGAATACCTCATGAAACATCCAGTGTTTAACGCACGTCCCTCAGACCATGGTAAACATTTCGATATTGATGCAGAAGCATTCTCCAAACATGCCCTGCACAAGCTCGAATTCAAAGTCCTCCAACAGTCTGCAAGCACATACACGGACTCATTTCGAGTACCAGACACCAGCATCTGTTCCCTAGCAAAGTAATCCCTATCTTGTGATGCATCCATTACAGCTTTCAAAACAGCCTGTCTAACCGTATCTTGAAATGGTCTACTCTTTTTTGTCTTATTCCCACAAACAATGGTATCATTAGGCCCACTAATCTCTTTATAAAAACTATAATTCTGGACTCGCATAAAGCAACCATCAAGAAAAATTCGACCACCATTGTTTGGAAAACAGCTAGGAAGAACAGTACGAGCTTCTGCATAGCACAAAGTGCAATCATCCGGTGAAAGGTCACCATAGCATTGTGCAAGCCCATAGTTACTATCAGGTCCAGTGCCTACAAGTGCTGTCCCATTACGTGAAGTTCGCATTTGTGCTGCTATTTTTTCCATCATGCCAACAAAGTTTGGTATGAAAAGAGTTTGATTGTTTTCTCGTTGATTATCACATGTCATTTTGATAACTTGGGATCTTGCTTCGCCTTCTGATCTTGTTACTAGTTGTAGTATTATGATCAAAGTAACTAAAATCGCGAATGTATTTGATGCATTATCCATCACGCGTCAACCAAGTGGTTCTGAGTTCAAGTTGTTGTCCAAGTAGTCCAAAAGTGTGCAAGTTTCCTGTTAAAAAATCGACAAAAAGTCCAAAATATATATCCTTTAGATTGATCATATAATGACATAGAATGAAACAATGTGTGAATAAGCTAAGGTATAATTGTGTGAAAATGAGAAATCATGAACACTTTTCAAATAGGAAAATGATTGTCATGCCTAAATGGCATGACTAATTTTATACCTAATCCACTCAACATATGACAAGTGTAGTATGATATTTCTCTCTCCTCATAATAGCCTTTGATTAGTACAAGTGTTGTAATCTAGTTGTTAGGCATGAAATTAGACATGCCATTTAGGCATGCCAATCACTATTCTTTCAAATAAGTGGAATCAGAATAAGTTCATTTTGTTAGGTGTTACAGGTAGCAAATACATAAAGTCAACAATAGGCACCGACTATGATTACTGTTGACTTTCATACTTTATGTTCACTTCATTCATTTTGTATTCTTGCTAGAATATTTGACCCAACTTAGCACTGTTGTTAAGGTATTATTGAGACAGGTAAGAAACAATTTTGTTGTTTGAATTGTTTTATAACACAAGTTGGAAATGTCATTTTTGTTGCTTATGCCTATTGGTAAAAAAATATACAAACACTAATTTAATACGGAGTATTATACCTAAGTTGTAGTTGATAACTTGTGTTTACAATTAAATAAGATGATATCAACAAGCATTTGACTTGGTGCTATTAGCGTGTCTTATATATCTATACAAACTTACTAAAGTGTTTAATTAGAGAGTAAGTTTTCGACTAAAGAGTACCTAACAGAGTATTAAATAAAACAACTGATCTAATTGTCTACAAAGGTAATTATAGTATGGTGGTAATGAAGTATTAGAGCCCACCCGAAGACATTGGGCAAGACAAAACATGCCACCTCACACTTCTGAGCGGAAAACCCACCTTCTTTTTGTGTGTGGTTGCAAACAAGGATCTAATTCATTTTCAGCTGCAAAAATACTGGCGTGACGCTAAGACAGACTCATGACAAATCTGTTAAAACTTAAAAGGGCTTGTACTCCCTCCACTCTTTACTCATACGTTGAAGTGAATATGTAGGTTAAAACTAATGAAACATTGACACCCACACTTAAGCTAGCAATCATTTTTTTTTTTTTTTTTTTTAACTTTTTCATTGTGACATAAGATCAACGTAGCCCTTATGTTTTTGCAACATTTATCATTCTTATATTTTAGGTACAAGTAACTTATGTATTATCATGTTTAATGTTATAGTTGCAATTAAATGTGTGGGCCTATAAATAAGTGAATTAGGACATATATATAAAGCAGTGGCGAGGATTCAAACCAGAATATAATACGTATCACACTTCAACAACCCTTGCTCAGATTGTGGGCCAAGTGTGTTGACATATTAGCAAATGCTATGTGATATTGTGATGTACAATTGTACAAAGATTTAAGAGTTAACTAGATTTGTGGTCCTTGTGGTTTACCGGGTATTTTAATTTTAGTCCAACTTTTAAAAGAGTTTCAAGTTTGGTCCAAAAGTGAAACACCCGTTTTGGTTTTAGTTTGGTTTTTCGTTAACAGTCAGTTTGACCAGTTAGCCAGTGCGCAATGACTAAAATACCCTTGTTTTGATATTGTGAAGTGACTTAAATAGATTCCAATTTATGTTATTGTTACCGTTACCGTTATCGTTAAATACAAACACATCTATTATATCATACCAGATTTTTACACAATCTCATCCTTCAAAAATAAAATACAAAAAAAAAACCCTATCTTCGTCATCTTTTTCCACAAACATCATAAAATACATTTCCTTTCATCTTCTAACATTATTTTCTTCACTAATCGCCAAACAAATCCAATCTCCATATCCATACCAAAAATCGAAACAAAACACACACAAAAAACCAAAACCACACAAACATAAACACATTTACCCTTCATTTCATCTTCATAAACATTTTTTCATACACACCAAACTCATGAAACCGCCTACAACGAAACTCATGAAACCGCCACCACACATACTCATGAAACCACCATGGCCAGCAGCTGCCTGACGCCATCACCACAGTCAAACAATGCCCCCATCATCACTACAGTCGAACCTCAGACCACTATCACACCGCAACAACCACCGAAAACAACCACCACCCTGGTCTGATATTGACCAGATCTGGCCGGATCTATAGGTGGTGACGGTTTTCTGGAGGCGGCGATGGGGTTTCGTTGTAGCGGTGGCCAACGGTGGTAGGCGGCAGTGGTGGTCGGCTTTTATAAAGAGGGAAAAAGAGTGATGGCGTGGGTATGTGTTTAAGTTTGTGCGAAAATGATAAAAATGTGAGAGGGTGTATTGTGTGTTAGTTGATGGGCATCGCTCCATCAATTTTCTTCTTTAATAAATATATAAAATGATAAAAATGCCCTCTCATTAACCGTCAAGCAAAGTCAACTAATGGAGTTAGAAACAATGAACCAAACCTGAAATAGGTGTTTCACTTTTGGATCAAACTCGAGAAATTTTGAGAAGTTAGACTGAAAATTGAAATACACGATAAATCACAAGGACCAAAAATGAAGTTAACTCAAGATTTAAATAATGTCACTTGTACATGACTCTTCTTTTCAGATAACAACGACTTCACAACACATGCAAAAACTTGTAGAAAATAATGAAAAATGATGTCGGTCTATTTTGTTGTTTGAAATATATTTATCCATCACCAAATAGTTATGAAAACACACATTTGAAGACATGGTATAGTGAACTCTTATTCCCAACTCTTAAGGGAGGGAGGAGTGGTACCCGATTACCCTAATACCCTGGGGGTGCCACCTCACCTCTATCCAATAAAAACCTTCCAACTCAAAACTACCCCAATACTACCCTAATACTACCCTAAGTGGACGGAGTGGTACCCGATACTACCCTAACACTAAATATCATAAAAAGACAAAAATAAAAGAAGAGAACAAAGCTGGAGGGAGAGCGGGTTCCGAACTCGAAATAGTACAAAAGTTCAAGTACCCGATTAGGTGGGAACGGTGTAGCCGATCGGGTACTTGAGCTTGATGCTCAAACCGAGCTCCACTCCGTCCTACCTTAGTGGTTTTTCTAAAGATAAAGGTACTTTTTTTTGTTTGTATTCTCATTAATAACTTATCATGGTCGCTTAAACATAAGAGTATTTTAGTCATATACGTAGTATATTTTATGAGGTGTTTACTAATATTAAGTGGTTATATATAAATATCTATATTAGCCTTTTATTGAAGAAAGTCAAGCCTTAATGTCTCTCTTAATTAAGTCATTAAAAGGTTTTGAACGCACTTTTCTCTCTATTAAGAAAAAAGCAAGCACTCCCTTAGAGCATCCACTATTATGTTTCAAGAATAGGTCTAAAATCTTTTGAAGAGGTTCAGTGAGAAACTATTTCATGTATATGTGGCATGAATAAGTCTAGGATTTTAAGAGGTCTATAGTGAGAGTGTTTTATAATATGAAAAGGTTTATGAATAGATTTATCTATAATGGAAATAGGTTTATTATTTAAAAATGTTTATAAATTAATGAAGTTTTAAATATATAAACTTTTTTATAGGTTGATCATAGTAGATACCCTTAGTCATATACAGTAACAAATACTAACTGATGAATGATCAAAACTGATGAATGACATTAAGGAACTATCTTAAATCTTTAGAAAAATAATGTACATTACTAACTCATAGACTTAGAGCACAAGGTATGGGATGCTATTGGTGTGCCAAATGCATGTTATTCGTGTGTCAACCATACCGGAACATCGTGACATTCGTGAGCCAAACGTTTTGAGCCAATGCATTGGCTCAAGCCATTTGCATTCTTGTGTATGTGTGTGTTTTCTTTTTTTTATATTGTGAGTGAGTGTGTATTTTTAGTAGAGTATTTTGTGAGACCCAATAACATGTTAGTGATGTGTTATGAGGGAGGATGTTTTAGTTATTGGTGTGTTATTGAAAAGTGTATGATGTGACGCTGAGGTGGCATACCAATAACGTGTTATTGGTATCTTCCTCACCCTTGTGCTGTTATAAAAATAGACTTGACTCTTACATATACAACAATAATATATTTAATCTTACTGAAGCAAGGTATGGGTGGTACATATTCAACATATGTCATAGTTATTTCTTTCTTTTTATTACTACCAATCATTTTGACATATGTTTCACTCTACTTCTTACAACTATCTTCACGATCATTTTTAAAGTCTAAAGCATTTTTCCTTTTGTCCATGTGTAGCTGTTAGTTAAAGCCTGCACACATTTCAATCGGATAGTTCCAAATTTCTTAGTTGTGTCAAATGAACTTCCACGATCACATAGTTTCTACAACTTTTGTTGTAGCACAATGTCATCTTAACAAGTTTTTTACAAAGTGAATTAAAGTATAAAACCTAAGCAACGAATAATATTGTTTCTACAAGTACTCGTTAAAACAACTTTCACCGAATCAGCAATTTATGCTTCATGATTGTCAACCAAATCAAACTAAATAACCGATTATTAACAGCTAACACCATATAAGCTAGTATGTATACAACTCAGCCTAAACAATAATAACAACAAAAGAAATGTTATAGGTTGTGGGATTATTTATTTTTAATTTCGCTTTGCTCTTTCTTGGTGATAACATGTGGCCTTTCGGAAAAAAATAAATGTTAGATTTCGTATAATAATTCACACCATTAAACTACATTTCTATATAAAAAATCTACCAACTAGACTATAAACAATAAACTACCAACGACTTTTCTAACTTTTAAAAAGAAGTACAAAAATATAAACTAAGAGCAAATTGCAAATCAAACACCGCCGCTATCATTTAGTCAAATTGTAAGCTCAGTTTTATAATTTTGAAAGTGCAAGCATAGTGCATGCGGGAAACTTTTGTGTGCAATTATCGTCTCCAGTAAAAAACTTCAGCAAGGACTTTCAAATTTCCATATGCCATGAATGACAAATTGCACATCAAAGTTCCTACATAAACTACGCTTGCACTTTCCAAGTCGTATTTCCTAAATATTGCTCCTGCAATTTAACCAAACCGAAGGGACTATTCTTGCAATTTACTCTAAACTAAATGAAATAACGTTTGTTACACATCATTCTGCTACCAATAACTACAAAGCACGTGAAGAAATTAATGATCACTTATTCACTTATTCAATCAAACTATATTCTACATGGGGTGTTTGTTTAAGCTTATATGTGAGCTTATGAGCTTATGTGATTTCCGCTTATATTTCTTAAGCTCCAATTTTAACGGCTTATTTGAAGACTCGTGGATATAATAAACTTATATAAGCCCACAAGCTTTCATATAATCCGGAAAATTGAGTCTTATGATATATAAACCGAAAAACAAATAAGTTGATAAGCCAAGTATAAGCTTAAACAAACACACCCTAAAACTAAACAAAATATATACAGATCAGAGTTGAGTACATACCTTGTGATCACTACATTTATATCATGAGATCAAGCTCTGGAGTGAAATGAAACTTATGTTCCTCTTGAATTGTTTATTAACATATATATACAACGGATATAAAAGGTAGGTGAGAATTTTGTTAGTGAATACAGATATACTAATAGCATTTGAAGAAGAACGGTTTCTAGAGTGTTTTTGTTGAATCAAAATGCCTTTAAAAAAAAATGTGTGTGTGAGGAAGATTGAGAGGTCCGGGTGTTACGTCGTCTTAGGAGTACATAAAATGGTATTCGAGAAGCCGAGTTTTATGGGATTGGGATTGTTAAAAGTCTCTGTGGGACCCACTCGTTTTATTTTCTTACATGTTTTACTTCTTTTATAAAGTTGTAAAGCAGGTCCTTTGACTATACCTTATATTGTGATTTTAAACTTTAAGTTATTAGCGACTTTTTCAAGATGATTTTTTTTTTTTTTTTTTTTTTTTTTTTATTTGGAGATAGAGTTGAAATTTTACATCAATATTTTATTCGGACGGGGTACGAAGAAGGTTGAATATAAACCGTCATATCTTTACGTCGGGATAAACTTAAGAGTAAGAAAACTGCTTCTAAAAAAGAGTTGGCTGAAATTTATTTTAGGAGTAAGTTAAGTGCCAAACATGTAAACTAGTTACTGTTCCATAAAATTGCCTTAGACTTCTTCTTATGCTTCAACTTTGTTTAGAATAGGTTTTTACTGATTCCGATCTAAATGATTTGGATACATGATAATGAGTAACCTAAGTCGACAAAAGAGCTTCAAATAAGAATAAGAGTAAAATACACCGTTCGTCCCTAATCTTGTACACACGCATCACCCTGGGACAAACCTTGTCTTTTTCATCGTGGAGAGTCCAAATCAAGTTTTTATACTCTAAATCAGTCCTTTGACCATTAATACCCAGGTCAATGTTATGTTGTTGATGGCAAAACCGTCTTTCACTGTAGCGTACTTTATACAAACCGTTGTACAGTGTTTGTAGTTGTTATATGTCTGTGTAACACGGCTTGGTCGTCAGTTATCATCCATCCCTAAACTATCCTACAAAAACAGTCTTCTGCAAAACGATAATCCTTTCAACATGGTACGTTGCTAGTGTAGTAAGCAAGCTATAATTCGCACTTCGTGGACTTCTGCCAACCCAGGGCGTCGATTCTTTGGTTGTCCTGTTGAAGTAAGTGTCTTTTAATATGTATCGTATCATTTTTTTTTCGCAAGTAGCAAACTACATTGTAACAATGGTTGTTGTTTAATCACTTGCCATAATCATGAATAGGGGTCTTCTTGTCGTGGATGCGATGGTATGATCCTGAAATCTGTGCTCGTTCAAGAATGATCATACCAGGCCTTTTGAGGGGGAGAAATGAGCTTGAGGCAAGATTAGAAGTTGCTCAAGGTGATGTGTGGAAGTGGAAGATTTACCTGGTGCTCAGTTGGATATTGTTCTTGATTGTTTATGCATTGAGATAACTTTTTAGCTTTTATGTAATGAGGAGAGATAGTTAATGTTCATTATCTTGAATTGTAGTAACGTTGTGTCCCAGACGGTTATGAATCTTGTTATTATGATCGGTTTACCGTATGTTTATGGCTTTATGCACATGGTTAAGATTAAAGTTGACTTTTAATTGTCAACATTGTTATGAAGTTTTCAGTTTGGTTTGTTTTTTACTTTCAATGCCTTATGGGTATGCAGATGGTTAGCAAATTGTTTAGGTTTGACTTTTAATTGTCAACATTCTTATGAGGTTTTGTGTAGCTTTAGTTACTTTTGATGCAAATTATTCACACATCAAGCTTAGTCAATCTATAAAAATACACAATAATGACATGGTTCCATAGTTAATGCAAATGGATATAATTTCAAATGCATAAAATTGCATACTTTTCAAAGCATGAGAATTACAGTTAGACACACACACATATGTTTTTAGAGTACATAACTTGTCCATAGAAAATAAACTAGATGAAACATTGTCTAGCTAATTAGCATAACAGAATTGACCTATGGTGAGGCCATCATTCTTTCCAGTGCAGCCTGCTACCTAGTCATTCTTCGTGTAGCAGGCTGGGTTGAAGCAGAAACTGCTTGCACATCATTTGACTGCAGCTGAGAATCATACTAGGATTGATCATGTTGCTGGGATTGACATTGGGATTGCTCATGCATGCTGGGATCGGCAAATGCTTCATCTTGATGTTGGTGGGATTGAGTAAGGGATTCATCTTGTATCCTGGGATCTTCTGTTGCTTCATCTTGATGTTGATGGGATTGAGACAGGGATGCATCATGTATGATGGGATCTTCAGTTGCTTGATCTTGATTTTCAGATTGAACACCACTTCCTTGAACTGCACTAACTTGACTTTCAACAACACCTGTACCTTTAGGATGTGTCTTTTTTGCTGCTAATTTGTTACCTTTAGGATGTATCTTTTTTGCTGCAGCTTTTGTAGGCACTTGTTTGACATTTCCCTTATGGCCAGTTTGACTACTTTCATCTCCGCCATTCCCTAAACATGTTTTCCGGTTGTGTCCATCAATGCCACAAATACTACACTTAACACTCTTCCAAGCCCTTGACAACTTACCATTCTTCACAATCTTTTCACTTTCAGGAGCTATCCTAACTCTTTTTCTACCTCTTGAGCTAGGCGGTGCTGTTTCAGATTTCGGTGGAATAATTGTTGTTGGCACAGTTGATTTTTCCCAATGTTCGTTGCTAGTTATAGGCTGGACATGGTGTTTGTAGGTTGCCTCCCAAGTGAGAAGATAGTAATAAGGATGAGCCCATGTTTCTACAGCTCCTACTTGTTGCCCATTTAAACCAATATTCCAATTGGTAGAAACAGCATGTTTACATGGTAAACCTGTTATCTCCCATCTTCTGCAAGTACAAGGACTTTTCTACAACATTAACTACACATTGGTCACCCCATTGTTCACTAACCTGAAACTTAGTTCCCCCATTCCGTAAAACATTATACTTAACAGCCTCTTTCTTAATACCCTCTAGCATGTGTTGTGCAGTTGGTGTTAGTAGCCCATCACTCTTCTCAATCACCATAAGAACATGCATTATCCTCTTTATACAGTATTCCCTGATGTATTCTAAGGTCGTAATAATTGGTTTGTTTAAACCCTCAATTATTTTGTCATGAAACACTTGACACGTGTTATTAAGTAACTGATAACATCAAATTATCCTGAATATTTAGTGTCAATTTCCCTCGATAATGCTTGTAATTTATATCATTTATATGGATTTACGCTTGTTTTCTATTATATTTCACTTTCAGGGAAATTACGAGCATTAGAGCTAAAGAGACGCATAATTAGAGAGATTATTGAAGATTTATCATAGTATGCTCACTTTGAAGAAGTTACGGCGTAACTCCTCTCTCACATTACGCCGTAACTAAAGCGTGGCCCAGAAAACCAACTTATCAGAAGATTACGGCATAACTCTCCCAAAGATTACGACGTAACCATATTAAGTCAAATGAGGTTCCGCGCCGCTGATAATTAAGTCGTAACTCATGCATCAACTACGGCGTAACCAAGATTTATTGAAGATACGGCGTAACTCTTTCCTGAGGTTACGCCGTAACCAGCATTTCTAGTGCAATTTACGAAGAATTATATGTTACGGTGTAACTATTTTATTAGTTACGCCGTAACCAAGATCTGGCCTATAAATACCCTATGTTTTCCAGCATTTCAAAGCATCCTATTTCACACACAACAATCAGAGAATGTGAGAAGAAACCAAAGGCAGATCTAGAGGAGCATACGGAGCTATCTCCAAGGGAGAAATCACTCCCCTACGATAAGCATTAGCTTTTTTATCTTTTCTTTACTTTCGATTCATGTATTTCGTGACATTAAACATTGAATTGATTTGTATGGTTAATATGAGCGGCTAAGCACCTCTTGGTGCTGGCCTAGTTATGATTCCTTAATTGTTTTGTTTGCGTTTACATTGCTTCTGTATAATTATTTCTAAGTGTATGCATGCATAGTTTATTGGTAGCTACCCTTGTTTCGGTAGTTTTGAATGGCGGTAGAGGCTAGTTGCTTAGGAGATATGACCAACTGACCCTAAGTGAGTAGACTGAGATGGGAAGGGTAAGATATGACCAACTGAAGACCCTTTCTACTTGTGCGATTTGACCAACTAATCACCTACCGTTTGGATGAACTTAAGAATTAGGGGGTGAGTGTCTAAGATGCTAGCGCCCGGGTAGTCACTATTATAAGTCTAGCATGTAGCGGAACTTAATGACTTGGCTTAGGGGACCAGGAACAACTGGACTTATGAGGGGACACCTGACTTCTCCAGCGGTGGCTCTTTGCTGATAGGTTAGGGCGAACTGACCAAATGTTGTCCTCTCGACTTTGACCCCACCTGAAGTAATTGGAAGTAATTAGACGTAAAAACTACTAGTTATGATAAGTAACTAGGTTAGCACCACTCTCCTCTATTGATCACATCCTTTGCCTTTATTTGCTTTAGTAGTTAATTAGTTAATTTCTTATCAAAATCATATTAAAATCTGTGACACCTAGACTTAGTATTAATCCACTCACATAGCTCTTGGGACGACCTCGGTTTCACCGAATACTACACTACACACGACCGGGTACAATGCCCGTTAGTGCATTAGGGTAGACCATAGGTATAACGAGACATTATAAATATTAAAACCTGGTCAGTAAAACCTGCATCAATATTTGATAACATCAAATTATCCTGAATATTTAGTGTCAATTTCCCCCGATAATTCTTGTAATTTATATCATTTATATGGATTTACGCTTGTTTTCCATTATATTTCACTTTCAGGGAAATTACGAGCATTGGAGCTAAAGAGACGCATAATTGGAGATATTATTGAAGATTTATCATAGTATGCTCACTTTGAAGAAGTTACGGCATAAATCCTCTCTCACATTACGCCGTAACTAAAGCGTGGCCCAGAAAACCAACTTATCAGATGATTACGGCGTAACTCTCCAAAGATTACGACGTAACCATATTAGGTCAAATGAGGTTCCGCGCCGCTGATAATTAAGCCGTAACTCATGCATCAACTACGGCGTAACCAAGATTTATTGAAGATACGGCGTAACTCCTTCCTGAGGTTACGCCGTAACCAGCATTTCTAGTGTAATTTACGAAGAATTATATGTTATTAGTTACGCCGTAACCAAGATCTGACCTATAAATACCCCACGATTTCTAGCATTTGAAAGCATCCCATTTCACACACAACAATCAGATAACGTGAAAAGAAGCCAAAGGTAGATCTAGAGGAGCATACGGAGCTATCTCCAAGAGATAAATCACTCCCCTACGATAAGCATTAGCTTTTTATCTTTTCTTTACTTTCGATTCATGTATTTCGTGACATTAAACATTGATTTGATTTGTATGGTTAATATGAGCGGCTAAGCACCTCTTGGTGCTGGCCTAGTTATGATTCCTTAATTGTTTTGTTTGCGTTTACATTGCTTCCGTATAATTATTTCTAAGTGTATGCATGTATAGTTTATTGGTAGCTACCCTTGTTTTGGTAGTTTTGAATGGCGGTAGAGGCTAGTTGCTTAGGAGATATGACCAACTGACCCTAAGTGAGTAGACTGAGACGGGAAGGGTAAGATATGACCAACTGACGACCCTTTCTACTTGTGCAATTTGACCAACTAATCACCTACCGTTTGGATGAACTTAAGAATTAGGGGGTGAGTGTCTAAGATGCTAGCGCCCGGGCACTCACTATTATAAGTCTAGCGTCTAACGGAACTTAATGACTTGGCTTAGGGGACCAGGAACAACTGGACTTATGAGGGGACACCTGACTTCTCCAGTGGTGGCTCTTTGCTGATAGGTTAGGGCGAACTGACCAAATGTTGTCCTCTCGACTTTGACCCCACCTGAAGTAATTGGAAGTAATTAGACGTAAACACTACTAGTTAGGATGAGTAACTGGGTTAGCACAACTCTCCTCTATTGATCACATCCTTTGCCTTTATTTGCTTTAGTTAATTTGTTAATTTCTTATCAAAATCATATTAAAGTATGTGACACCTAGACTTAGTATTAATCCACTCACATAGCTCTTGGGACGACCTCGGTTTTACCAAATACTACACTACTCACGATCGGGTACACTACCCGTTAGTGCATTAGGGTAGACCATAGGTATAACGAGACATTATAAATATTAAAACCTGGTCAGTAAAACCTGCATCAGTAACATATCTGAATGAGCTCTCCCTAAAGATTACAAATAAACATGTATTAATTATAACTGTTTATACTGCATTAACAAATACAAATTAACTGAAACAGATAAATTACTTACATGAAAAATGTGACCTTGACCAATGGATCGGTGCTATCTTACTTAACCAATCATGGGCTGGTTGATTAAATTTCTTGCAATCAGCCATACCTTTCTGAAACTGTACAACAGTTAAGGTTGTTGCACATTTCCACAGATGCTCTTTGTAGGCCCTACCTTTCCATTGAAATTTCATTTTCTCATGAATTCTTCTAATACAAAATCTGTGTTCTGCATCTGGAAAAACATCTCTTAAAGCTCCACTTATATCCTGCACAAAATCATATATGTTTACTGTTTGTTTCAAAACAGAGAGACTTAAATTCATGAACAGATTAAGGGAGTACCTTGCATGTCAGTAATAAAAGTCGGATAAAAAATGAAGAAACCAAGTCCATGATCCTATGTTTTCTGATTCAGCAAAAGCATAAGCTAAAGGGTATATACCATTGTTGCTATCAATTCCTACAGCTGTCAGCAGTTGACCATTCAAAGGATCATGAATTGGAAAAGCATCGAGCCCCAACAACGATCTCCCACACGCTTTAAATCCTTCCTTCAGTGCACCTAAACAAACATACACTCTCTTGAATTCTCTTGTTGGAAGAGCCTCATCTGCAGGTTGTTCCTTATCTGCAAGTCGTTCCACATTCATCAGTACTATTGTATTAGGGTTTCTCTTCTGCAACTCTTCAACATAATCTCTCAACATGGTAAATTGTAGCTTGAATTGACCCCTGATTCCTGTTAATGCTAAGTTTTTGGCCCTTAAACCCTTCTGCAAGGACACTTCAAGCTCGTACTGGTTGGTAAGTTGATTATGAAAAGACTTGAAAGAAACCCGTGGATTGGTTTCAATTCGTGCTGTAATTTTCTTTGAGATATAGTTAAGGTCAAAAGCTCTGACTGCCCTTGATTGCAAAAAAGTGTGTTGCTCATTATATTTTCTGACTGACCATGTACCTGTCTCACCATTCCTGCCGACAAACAATAGCCATGGGCAGAGTATTTTGGAAAGGTCTTTTTTGCCAGAAAGCAATGCATTTATACCCCTTCTGGTTAATGGACTTCTAGATGGGCCTGTATCCAGTCCAGGACCTTCACTTAGGCCTGAAAGTGGAACACAACCCTTACATCTGACTCTTATTCTTGTTTTGTCATTTTTCATAAAAATCAACTCCCTCCTAGTTTCTATTGAATGCTATCTTACCTTATTTTTGACATCCATTGCAGTAGGAAAGTCCTGACCACAATAGAAGAATGTGGTATAGACTCCATTTGCAAAGTCTTCCTGAGGGTAAGAAACATACTCACTGTAAAAGACATCATCAACCATCACAGGTAAATCATTTTCCAAATGCATGTCATCACTTATATTACTGGTTGTTCCTGCTTTACCTAACTCATTACTCTGACTTACTTGGACCAAATCAAGTTGTGCATCATTCTCCTGACAAGTATTCTCTTCATATTCTTGAATTGAATCATCAACTACATAGCCTAAGTCACTAGTCTCACTCACTTGTAACAGAGTAACATCAACAACAGGATCCTCTTCCATGTTATTGGCATAAACAGATGCGCTTCCTACTTCCCCTAAATGCTTATCCTGAGTCAATTGAAAAAGATTTACATCAACATTAGGCTCGTCAAACATGTTATTGACATCAACTAGTGCTCTTCCTACTTTCTCTAATTGCTTCCCGTGAGTCACTCAGAACATATTAACCTCAAAATTATCAGGCTCCTTAATAGCATTGTCCTCATCAATAAGTACTAAAGCACGCTCACTGTTATGAACAGGTTAGCTAGCAAATGATGTGTCTAAGGTGGAAAATACAGGCTCAATGTTTGGCAAATTGCTAGATTCACCAATATAATTGAGGTCCATAGGTACTTGTGTAAGTTGCATAAAAGGATCTAGTGCAGGCTCATTATCAAGATCATATAACACCAGTCGTCTACAACAAGATTGAATAGCAGCACTAGAAACTTTTCTTCTATTTTCATCCATATCCAAAAAAATAGTCTTAATAGATTGTGAGGACATTTCAGACAGCTTTAATTTTGTCTTACCTATTTCCACATACACATCTATCAACTTATGGTCTTTGACAAGGTCTTTCAACAAGTCAAGATTAGCAGCTTCACGCAAACTAAACAAACCATCATCCAATGAAGTACCAAGCTTAAGAAAGTAGAAATAATTGGTTTGTCCATTCTCATAACCGATTTGGGTCATTAGAGTATCCATTTCATCAACAGATACCTCATTTATTTCCACATAATCAACCAGGAATTCCTTGCCTCCTTGATATATTCTACCTGGAGAGTATTTGAATGTACCTTGATGATGGAACCTCATGCTAAAGGATCCTGGTTCATCCGCTGTATAAAAAATATACAAAAACACTGTTACGATAAAGTTACCTAAAGGGGGAATAACTTAATTAATCATACTAATATATAGGTGTATACGATTATAACAAAAAAATGCAAAAAACACTAACCATATCTCCTAATTGCAGAGTTTACCTCCTTCTCATGGTCATCAAGGAAATGAGGTTCCCTGATTCGCAATAAAGTAAATCCAAGGTTGCTGCTTGTTATTTTCTTACTTAGATTATTTGATTTGATGATTGACATTGCATTAGGGTTTATTGGGTAGGCTTCCGAAACAAGTTTGGGGATGAGCAATGAGTACACAGCTTAGTTATATTATACACTATGGCGGGAAATTGGATTAGACATCTGCTACCATAGTACATCAAGGTAAAAAGATGATTCTACCCTCAACAATAAAAGGATAACGGGATTTTATGGACTATAACGGGACATTGACTTGGGCATTAATGGTCAAAGGACTGATCTATAGTATAAAAACCTTGATTTGGACTCCCCACGATGAAAAAGACAAGGTTTGTCCCAGGGTGATGCGTGTGTACAAGATTAGGGACGAACGGTGTATTTTACTCTAAGAATAATTTGCCAAGAAGTCAACAAGGTTAAGTAAGTTTTTTTTTTATATAATATAGAAATAGTCATGTAATCTTAACTAACGTTTCAAAACCCGAGTCGACCCGGCTGGTTGAACCGGGAACCTGTCGGGTCACTGAAAGCTGATTTTGAGAAAAAATGGTTAAATCAGGATTGTAACACCCCAAAATTATCGTAACGGAAGATTGTGTCACTGGGGTATTACTTCTTTTTTCACAGCACAAGTTATAGAAAACGAACTCTAAATGAGACATTTTGATAAATTACCATTCGATAAATATAACAAGAGGTCCCAAAGTATAGTATTACATAGATGTTTTACAAAAATAATATTGAATGGTAACGTTTTAATGCATTCCCGTATTCAAATCATGTCATGCGACTATAATGCTCCAAGCCAATGTCAATGCCTTACGAACCTAAGATAAACATGCCAAAAAGTGTCAACACAAAGGTTAGTAAGATCATAGGTTTATATAAATAATATAAAAACCTTTATAAGTGAATCCTTGTTACAGGTGTGTGTAAATATTAAATATAGATAGCAAGATTTTTGAGTTTATGACTATTTTACACAAATACAATATCAAAATAGAGATAGCATTTTCGTTGCCCTAAGTTCTTGACACCGAAGCCTTAAGCTTTATAGTTTCTGGTTTCTAGTTTCGGCCTAGTTCATGATTGTACCAAGTCCCCAGTACAGCATGTAGTACTTAATTTCACCTATTCGTTCGGTAGTAATTGATTTCACCAGTATCGTTGGTAGTAATTGATCTCACTTATTCAGTCGGTAGTAATTGACCTCACCTATTCGGTCGGTAGTAATTGATCTCACTAGTACCATCGGTAGTAATTGATATCACCTATTCAGTCGGTAGTAAATTAATGGTTCCTAACTTAGGCAATCTACTTGTGTCTGTATGTAAAAACAAACTATGGGTTTAAGTAAAGCGAGTCAAATGGCACATAATTCCTAGCATAATAAAGATTAAAATAACACATAGTTTTAAGTAACTGAGTAAAAAAACGAGCATGTATCTCACCCAAAGAGTTTGTAAATCAATTAAATGAGTAAAAGCGGGGCTACGAACTCACGGTAATCTGTAAAAGTTTAGAATACTTGTGAAAGTAAATGAAAATAGCGAAGCATGTATCTCACCCCCAAAGATAGTTCAAAACGAGTAAGAGAAGGGCTATGAAACTCACCTTAATAACAACTTTTAAAAATAGACGATGATGGAAATTGATTTATATTTCGAAACCCGTTATATCCTAAATACATTTAAGATTTATTTTAGGGACATGAGAGTATATATATATATATATATATATATATATATATATATATATATATATATATATATATATATATATATATATATATATATATATATATATATACTAGATTCACGACCACTGATGGGCGGGCTAGTTTCGATATACTGTTTATATCATTTATAGATATTTGTAATTTAAACTAAAGAAGTTATTTGATTGTAACCAAAACATATAAGTATATTATTCATAATTTATGTATTGTAATAAACAAATGAACATTTTTGATAATATAAACATTAGAAATAACATCAATTCACGTAACACATAATTTATGCCTTATCTAAGTTTGTGTAAAACTTCTTTAAATACAACGTTGTTTGTTTTATCTGTGTAATTACCCTCTCTGTCGCAACAAAGGACTCTCAACCCTTCTTGGCTCTTAACCCTTGAAACAGATACATACAACTGACCATGAGAAAAAACATGACGCTTTAAAAAAGGCCCAACCTTTGACAATATTCGCCCTTGACTTTTGTTGATTGTCATAGCAAAACACATTGATATCAGGAACTGTCTCCTGTTGAGTTTGAAAGGCATTTTTTTTTCAGACGGGCTTACAACCATATGCGATATTGCGCATATTTTACCAATATTTCCTCCAAATATAATCCTCGCCTCAATGTTGTTTACTCCCAATCGTAATATTTGCAACCTTGTACCGTTACAAAGTCCGGCTCTTTGATCAATGTTACGAAGGCACATAACTGGAGCACCTACCTTCAATGTTAACTGGTGGTGAGGAATTCCCGACATTTTATGGTGTTTAAGAATTCAGTGGTGTACAATGTCTCATCAAATGAATCATCCATGTCTGTTAGACAAACTGTATCGGAGCTAAAAAAAATTTTTCTTCTCCATCTAACAATGACATCATACGCTCATTTATTATATCAACCTCGTCATGTGTAGGAGCAAGAATTGCCCTCTCTTGGAAAAAAGCTGGATTCCATAGATTACTAGGCAAATCATGATAAATCTCCTCTATCACAACGCTAACATGGTCTGCCGAGTCTGGAATTAACCTTTCTTTTGGAAATTCAACAACAGGCTCACCATCATTTTTACCACATATTTTTCCATTGCCTATATCAAGAATCCAATCTGAAAATTTCTGTATATCTTCTTTTTGGTCAGAGTCTGCTCCAATTGTAAGTCGCATGTTAACGGTTAATTTTAACGCCTTGCAATGTTGCCACAGTTTAGAAGCGTTTATGGATTCATGTACAACATCCTGTCTACTTCCATTGGGAATAACGGGTAAAATCTAACGGAAGTCACCACCAAATAGAACAACTTTACCACCAAATACCTTGTCTGACACATAAGTTATATCACGCATAGTTCTGTCAAAAGCCTCAAAACAATGCCTATGTACCATCGGCGCCTCGTCCCATATTATAAGTTTAGCCTTACAAAGAAACTCTGCAAGGTCACTATCTGCACTTATAGAACACATCGAATCTTCCACCAGATTATTTGGGGTTGCAAACCGAGAATGTGCGGTGCATCCACCCTCTAACAACAGTGCAGTTATTCCACTTGAAGCAACATTTAACACAATCTGACCTTTAGACCTTAACAAAGAAGTCAAAGTCTTATATAGATAAGTTTTTCCTGTTCCACCGTAACCATATACGAAAAACATACCACCAATATCTGCGTTACACGCATTGATGATAGTAGCATATATACGTTTTTGTTCTGGAGTTAAAGTGACATACAACGAATCATGTTGTATATTCAACGCGGGCTTGTTGTGATTTAGCTCATCACATACCAACCTGTTATATAAATCCATTGTGTTTTTAGAATCAGGATACGGCATGTACATAATGTCCTTAAGACTTTTTGAGTTGCTCAATAACATATCCTCTATATAGGTTAGGCAAATGTCATGCCTCTGTATATCCGTAAGTTCAAGACCTGTATATGTGCAATATAATTTGAGTAAGTTATGAGTAATTGTATCGTGTTGACATATTATTACAAATATACGATGAAAATACCTGGATTGTTGCGTTTATGTCTTTTTTTGAAAAAACTGTTAGATATTGGATTTTATAAACACACTAAACTAAAGATCAAAGAGGCGTATACTATGGTTTTAGAGAGAGAAAGAGTTAGAGGTTTTGGGAACTTAGTGAGAGAAAATGAAAGTATTATTATGAGCTCCAACTCTCTACCTTAGGAGGTAGAGAGTATTTATAGTTCTTACATAAATCGCCACCTACGGGCTGTGGATCAGGCATATAGTGGGTAAAGACCCGTCCGTCCTCCACGGTGATACTTAACTAAATACTACTTAACATTAAATAATCTACGACTACGAGCTTTCTAACGATTACATATACTTGAGGTGACCGACTCTTTAATGACCGGATACTAAATCCTAACAATCTCCCCCAAAGGGAGGTCACCTCAAAAATACATTGAATACAAACAGATATTACAATATGATTGTTCTTGGATTCTTGTTAAAGTTCTTTGCTCTGCAGCTCGTAGTCATCGATTCTTTATTTTTGCATGTTTGGTAAATCCAAGTGGAGGTCTTTAACTGATCCACGTGATAATGAGTTTTGAGCCAGCTTTGAGATCATCAACTATCATAAATCTCTGACTCTTCCATTGTGGTGTTGGTATTATGTGATGTTGTGACATTTTGGACCGACATGCTCACATTCTGGATCATGATTTCTTTTTATCAGAGTAGCGAAGCTTTCGTTGATTCATGATATTAGCAGAGCGTAGCGAAGCATGGAGTGAGAATATCAGAGTCATTGATGCACTAATCATGATTTCTTTTTAAATGAATGTGATGTGTGAGCATGCTGCTATGGATTGACCGCGTCATTCGATCCTGCAAACGTCGGGCGTACCTGCATATAACAGTTAGCAATAAAGCGCACGAAAGTGTCTTTGATCACTTTCGTTGAATTGAGGTACACGGCCCACGGTTCCCCGTTGATCAGTATAAGTACTGCCTGTGATCAGGTATAATTCTGAAGAATTTCCTTGACAGGGTTTCGCAGCTGCTCTAGCTGTTCTCAAACCGGAACGTCTCAAAGAAGACAACACGGAGTGAGTGAACCAGCGAATTGAGATTCACTGATTGATGAAAAGATATTTGAAAAACAATCGTGTACCGCACAATAGAAATTGTTTTTGCAATACAACGAAGGTTTTAATGAAAATAAATTATCAATCATAAACACCTTTTATTTTGAAATATTAGTACACAGTCGATGTGCTAAAGAAAAGAGTTTTTAAGCACAATGACCGTTTTTTCAAAAGTATCCGTCAATCCATAACCTGAACCGGGATTGATTCAAAAAAAATTGAATCTCCCCGTTGTTTTTGTTCAGTTGTCACATGGTTGATCTATTAGATAGATCTCACATGCCACCCACCAGGAGCTTGTTTGATGTTGGCTCCAGAAGGCTTTCCATCTTCATTGTGAATATGTTAGCATATCACTCAGATGTTCTGGCAATACCACAAGGATAATGCGTAGGACTCATAAGATATAATCTCTCTTTCCACATTGTGTGAAACAGAGAGTCTTCATTGAAAGTGTCCTAAGGATATTTATTTGATGATCTCATGGCTCTAGACTCAATAGTGCATATTTGGTTCCTATGCCGGTGACTAGGGAGAGGGTCTCCTTCTTCAATATCAACAAACTCTAAGAGAAAGTCGATAGATTATGTATGTTCCCCGTGAGAATGAAACAAGCCCTTTTAAGAGGAACTTGAGTAGCTTGGGAAGTTTAGTGCAGTGCGTCACTGGGTCCATGACGTCTTGTCTTCAATATCGATGTTACCCTTGTAACCACCAGTAGCATATGAATTGAACCCGGTTTCTGCCCTAAGGTTGAGTTAATGGAGGGCTATTTCTTTTTACCCTTTTCTCATTTCATTTCTTTTTCATTCTTCAACCCCTTCAGTGCTTACCGAGACTTCATAACTAGAACCTTGTTGGGTTTATTCCAGTTCTAGCTCTATCTCAGTCCGCACTCTTCCCATATCTCACTTTTCTTCTTTTTTCATCATACCTAAGGACTTCTACACTATCTAGTGGATTGTCCCTGGGTAGATCCCTCCGGTTCTGGCAGATCATGGGAACAAATACCTAACCTTATCATCCTTATATCACCATACATAAAGTAAATTTGGTCGGTCTATTTGGTATTGTTCATCTGCCATTGGAACCAATAGAAAACCATTTGAAAAATCAATTCAGATACTTGTGATATATTATCAAAGCATTTTGTACGTGAGTTGTTTTTGATATTTTTAGAAACAGAGCTCCCCCTCAACATATGCTTCATGTCTTTGAAATCATTTTGGCACACTGAGGCAAGAGGAAGAATTAACTTCTTTGATTACCATTTTCTAAAAGATATCAACATCACTTCCCATATCAAATCAAGTAGATAAAGCATATTGGGGAAGGATGAGGTTTTCATAAATTTGCTCCCCCTCAATATGTGCCTCGAGGTTTGAAAGAGTTTTGCACATATTAGAAGGAACCTGCACTTAGATACAAATCAATCACGTTTCCATTCTTTGTGGTTTTTAAAAAAAAGATGATCCCCCTCAACATGTGCATGGAAAATTTGAATTCGTTTGGCACATGTGGGGTGGAAAGCTTGCTAAACACTTGTGAAACCATTTATCGAATCATCAGTTTAAATCCAATTTAAATCACAAATTCTCCCCCGATCACAATTTTCAAATATTTGAGATATGTGATCTCTATAGATTTAAATTGTTTTTGAGAGCTTTTAAGGAGAATTATGACTTGCTTATGAAAACATTTAACCGATAAGGATCACTTATGAGACTTTAAACTCCAATAACATGCATGAATATCTTTTGAAAACATGACAAATAACCTTTTAATTGAAATCATTCTCCCCCTCAATCAATGACATAAGTTGTTGATTGAGAGATTGAGATTTTGACCGTTGTCAAGTCCAAGTGAATTTCAAAAATTTAGTCCGAGTTATTTTGTTTAACATTGTTTTCATTAGATAGCAAATATTTTTCAGAAGAATTTATAGAAGGAAAAATATTTGAGAAAGAATTTTTAGAATCAGAGCATGAGATTTGAAACATACGTTAAAGCATGGCTCTGTTCTTTCTTTAAAAAGCGGGTTACTACCTGAAATGACAATAAACTATAGTTTCACTTTCTCCCAAATTTTTTTTTTTATTTTTTGATTTTTTTGATTTTTTTTGATTTTTTTTTATATAAGAACATTCGAACAATATCTAAAGTCCCATGTCATTCTTTGAATGACAACACAAAGACCGTAGATATTTTCGAATCGAGAAAAACATGACAAAATGATAATATTTTTTAAAATTTTTCAAGATTTTTCAGATTTTTAAGGATTTTTTTTTAAAGTTTTATATTTTTCTATTTGCTTTTTGAGGGTTTTGAAATTTTGTATTTTGCTTTTCGAATAAATATTTACAAGATATGGATGAAGAAAAGACCTTTACTCCTCGTCTTCCTCTTGAAGACGTTTGAGTGTTTCCGGTTGTAGACTCTTTAGACCAAGTCGTGGTAGGATAAATTCAAAACGTTCTCTAGGAAGAGCTTTGGTGAAGATGTCTGCTCACTGGTATTCATTCCTCACAAAATAAAGTTCCACCACACCATTTTCTACTTGCTCCCTGATGAAATGATGTCGAATGTCAATGTGTTTTGCTCTTGAGTGTTGAACGTTGTTGCATGAGAGAGCAATAACACTTTTATTATCAAAGCCATAGTCAGATAATTGGGATCTCATCCATAGGATTTGAGCACAACAAGATGACATGGCTATGTATTCAGCCTCTGTATAGGAAATAGAAGTACTCATTTGCTTCTTTGAAGACCAGCTCACAAGCTTATCACCCAGAAACTGAGCACCTCTAGACGTACTTCGATGTGTATCTTGACATCCTGCATGATCAGCATCTGCATAGGCTGTTAGTGACATACCGGTGTCCTTCGGGTACCAAAGTCCCATATTGATGGTTCTTTGGAGATACCGAAAGGCCTGTTTAACCGCATCAAGGTGCTTTTTGGTAGGCTTAGCCTGATTTCTAGAACACATGCAAACAACGAACAGAATGTCTGGTCTACTGGCTGTGAGGTACATCAGGGATCCGATCATACTACAATATTTCATTTGGTCTACCATGATCCCTGAGTGGTCCTCATCCAGTTTAGTACGCTCTATCATGGGAGTGTCAACAGGGTCACTAGAATCAAATCCAAATTTCTTTAAAATCTCATTTGCATATTTAGATTGATTTATAAAAATGCCTCCGGGACTTTGTGAAATTTGTAATCCCAAGAAAAATGACATTTGTCCCATCATTGACATTTGAAATTTGGAACCCATTTCATTTGAAAAACGATCACATTCATTGGGGTCGGTCGAGGCAAAAATAATATCATCAACATATATTTGAACGAGAATTAAATGTTTGCACGACTTTCGGTGAACAATGTCGGATCAACTTCTCCTTTGCTGAATCCAGTAGATAGAAGAAACTTTGATAGCGTATCATACCATGCCCTTGGAGCTTGCTTCAAGCCGTAAAGAGCCTTCTTCAAACGATAGACGTGAGTAGGATGCTCTGGATTCACAAATCCTTCAGGTTGGCTGACGTATACGACTTCTTTAAGATCTCCGTTAAGAAAAGCCGTCTTTACATCCATCTGATAGACTACCATGTTCTTACTTGCAGCATTAGCCAAGAAGATTCTGATTGCCTCGATACGAGCAACATGAGCAAATGATTCTTCAAAGTCAATACCCTCTTCTTGACGGTATCCTTTTGCAATTAATCGAGCCTTATTCTTTAAAACATCACCATGCTCATCAAGTTTCACTTTGAAGATCCACTTTAGAGCAATGATCATAGCACAATCTGGAGAAGGTACTAATTCCCATACATCTAGTCGATCAAACTCATGAATTTCTTCTTGCATGGCATTGAACCAGCTGTTTTCATTCATGGCAGTTTTAACATCTTTTGGTTCGACCTTAGAGAGTACGGAGTTGAAGAAGCACCATAAGGCATCGGTTGCAAGTTGTTTCCGTGTAGATACTGGACGAGAAGGGTTTCCAATGATGTTGTCCAATGGATGATCATGTCTCCACTTTCTAATGTGTTCATGTGGTTGTTGTTGAGGAACCGGACGTAGCAGAGTCGATGTCTCGATGAAGATGGTTCGATGATGATTCAGGAGCAAATACGTTTTCAAATGGAGCATCTTCGGGAGTAACAAAGGGATTAACTTCATCATGGGTGCCAGAAACAATTTCATGATGTACATTCGATGATTGATGATTTGTTGATGAGACAGAGTGATTAGCAGCAGGCGCTTCTTGGCTTAATAATATTGAAACTGAAGGGTTGACTTCATTGACAGGGATAGGAGCACCTCGATGATGGAATTGACATTTCATTAGCATTTGGCTCATAGTGTTCATCAAACATTGGATCAAACAATTTCTTTAAATCATCTTTTGATGGAGGTACATAAGGAGTTGCTGGTGAAGGATTTGAAACGAGAGTAGAACTGATAGGACTACTTGATGAAAGTTGAGATGCGGGTCTAGAACTGGTTTGTCCTGGAGCCATTGGACCGGTCAACTCATCAAACGTAACGTGAATTGTTTCCATTATACTTCGGGTTCTTTTGTTGTAGATTCGGTATCCTTTTCTGTTTGGTGCATATCCTACAAAAACTCCAATGTCCGCTTTAGCTTTAAGTTTGCCTAAATCTTGGCCCTCATTAGTTGGATAACACAATACACCAAACACACGAACGAATGAGAGATTAGGTTTTCTTTTGTGGACAAGTTCATATGGAGTTTTTCCATGAGCAGTGTGAATTAGGGATCGATTTTGAGTGTAGCATGCAGTGGCAATGGCTTCAGCCCAGAGAAACATTGGAACCTTTGAGTAAATCAGCATTGTTCTTGCGGCTTCCACAAGAGTTCGATTTCATCTTTCAACTACACCGTTCTGTTGAGGAGTTCGTGGAACACTTCTTTGATAACTGATTCCAACACTTTCATAAAACTCACTAAGTTGTTTATTAACAAACTCAGTTCCATTGTGTGTTCGGATGATTCTGACAGTTTTGTTAAGTCGAACCTGTAGCTGTTTGATAGGTTTGATGATGATATCTGGAGTTTCATCCTTTGTCCTTAAGAACTTAACCCCGGTGAATCGAGAGTAATCATCAACCACAACTAACACATATTTCTTCCCAAAGATATTCTGCACTCTCATGGATCCACATAAATCCATGTGAATTGTATGAAGAACTTCATGAATCGAGTTTGTAGGTTTGGGTTTGTGGGCATACTTCTTGCTTTTTCCCAATTGGCATGTTGAACAAAGATGATCCTTTTCATACTTTAGTCTAGGTAAACCTACAACTAAGTCCTTTCTGGAGAGATCATTGATGGTGCCGAAGTTCAAGTGATTGAGACGACGATGCCATAACCATGACTTTGTTTTCGAAGCCTTTGACAACAAGCAAATTGGAGAAGACTTCATCATATCTTCGATAGAGATGGTGTATAGATTTGAACCACGTGTTCCTCTTAAAAGTTCTTTACCATCAAGTTCTCTAACGAAACAAGTATGTTTTCTGAAGGCCACTTCTAGATCAGAATCACAGAATTGACCGACAGAGAATAAGTTATGACCAAGACCATCTACGTAATATACCCTGGAGATAACACTATCACCGACAACATAATCTCCATAACCCATAATTGCACCGAAATGATCATTCCCGAATCTAACAGTCCCGATGAATTTACTCACGAAGTTCATGAGCCGCGACCGGTCTCCAGTTATATGCGTGGAACAACCTGAGTCTAGGTACCACAGAACGATTTGAACGATCTGCAGTTGAACACAGACAAGAATGGATAACTGGATAATTGGGAACCTCATGCAATAATGGGTTCCACTTGGTTAGTAACAGTGATTAGAACACCCACATCAGAGGTAGAAACAATGGACTCATTAGAAATAGATGCAGTGCTAGTGTCCGTATTTGACCTATTCAAAGTATGTTCGCTTCTTAAGGGAATAGTTCTACCAGTAGGCATCCATTTTCTAGTGGGCATTGATTTAGCAACTTTAGGGCAAAGCTCATTAATCTTACGGCCAGTAGGTATCCATTGATAACCTATATTACTAAATTTCCTTCTTGTGGGTTTCCACTGTTTTCTAACTTTCTTTCGCCTTTGCCTTTTAGCCTTCTTAGCTTGAATTTTAACATTGACAGTTTTATCAGGGCATTTGATAGCATTAGACAAAACATTCACACCACATTCATGATTAGTAACAGAAATCAATCAGTCATCATTACATGGTTTGCGAATAGTAGCAGAATTCGAATTAATTACAGTACGCTTATAGCTAATACTAGAATCAACACGATTCGTTTTATTCAACTCAAACTTAATATTCCTAGGGTGATCTTCTACTCTCTTCCAATGCACATTCTTAGCTTGCGAGGTCCCATCTTGCTTGGTATTGCCTAGAGGCTTTGATCCGCTTGCTTTTATGTCACTGATTACTCCTGTAGAGGGTTGATCTACTTTTTGCATTCCTGAACTAGACGTGCCGGGATCTGAACTACTTGAAGGCACATTAGTGTTCACTTTCTTAAAACTGGGCATAGAATGGTTTGTATGCTTGGCACTAGGCATAGAACAAGGCATCACAGCTTTACCTTTCGCACCTAAGGATTTAGGACATGTTGCAATTAAACATTCTAGCAGCTCTTGAGATCATTTGGCCTGAATGCAAGCAAACCTAATTTCTCTATCAAGAGGGTTATTAATGAAATCCTCTTCCACAATCTCACGGAGACATTCTAGACTATCCTTAAGGTGAGCACAATAGTTATGAAACACAAGTTCATTATTCCTAAGATGAGGAGGAATGTATTTAACAGTCACAATATATTTGCAGTCTGAGGATGACTTTGATGCAACATTCTCATTAAAAACAAGTGGCAGTTTCCCTTTTTCCTAACTCCTCAGATTCTCAATTTCTTTTTGTAAAGACGTTATTTTTTCGTTGTTTTTGTCACGAGTGACTTTCATTGAATCATATAACTCTTTAAAGTGTTGTTTAACTTTCTCATTTTCTTCTAGAAAAATCTCGTTTTCCTTTTGTAAAGCATTAACTAAGTTTTGAAGATGAAAAGTTTGAGAATACTGAGAATCTAAAGGAGGAGGCATTTGGGATCCAGTCACATTGTTCTTTTCACCCTTTAATTGAGAGATTTGGGCTTTCAACTTTCTGATCGTGTTACAATGAGCTTGAATCTGTTTGTCACGTTTGTTTATCTGAAAAACTGCATCAAACTCTGGAACATCTGAGGATGTCTTGATATTTGAGGTTTTGACATTTTCTTTAAGATGTTGATATTTTAGTTGTAAATTAAAATGTTCAACTTCTAGTTTAGAAAGATGTTTTACATAATTATCGTGATCATCCTGATCAATTTTCTCATTTAGTTATGAGTTTTTGTTTTCAAGCTCAATGACACGATCATGGGAAACTTTCAATGCAATAGATAATTCATGAAATCGAGAAGCAGTAATAGAGTGCTTAGTAACAGCATAAAACACATCTTGAGCAACACAACTTGAAATCAAATTCTCATTTAAGATGTGAAAGTTCTTCCTTTCAACTTCATTATATTTGAGTTCCTGTTCATAATCATTGACCTCAACTATCATTGCATCAAATTCCTTTTCCATTTCTTTAATATCTGAATTTATCCCTTTTTGAAGACTCTCAAATTGACCTTTTAATTGTTTAAAGAAAGGCATGACCTCAGTTAAATAACATTCTTTAGTTTGCTCAAAACCCCTTTCCCCCTCAGTTATCCCTGTAGGTGTGATTCTCTTCTTACACGTTTTCTCAAAATCAACAAATAGCTGATAAACAACATACATGCTGATTAAGGTCTTGCTATTAGTGGCAATAGATCTAGGAACTAAATGCATTTGTGTATTAGGAGGATACACAGTTGCTTTAGGGAATTTCCTACATGGGGGATTCTTTTCAACAAGATTTTCAACTTTTTTCATATCCATATCCTTTTTCGAGAACACTTGTTCAGGGGTCAATAGTGTCTGAGGCTTAAAATTGTTTAAGGATATCCAATTTTCCTTAGTTTAATCATAGGGTTTGATTGTTATATTATTCATTTTACACTCAGGATCTTCTAGCTTCATATTCAATTTTTCCCTAGTGACTTCATCTGATTTCTTATCTTCCTCAATGCACTCAGCGCAACTAGGTTTCTGTCTAGGCTTAAGGGTTTCATTACCATCATAAAGTACCTTATGAGCAGCTCTAGCCTTTTTAATGACCTCTGGATTTGGTTCCTCAACAAGGGGAATGCTATGCTTATCGCTTAAAACTCTATGCTTAGTGATCAAGTGAGCAGTCTGAATGGTATTCCCTTGTACGTACAACTTATTTTCAAGCTTGTTTTTCAAAGTTTTTAGATTGGAAAAATCATTCAAAAGTTTTGATTCCTTAGCATTGAATTCTTGCTTCAGCATTTTAACAATTTCTTGAAGTTCTTGTTTTTGCTTAGCAGTTTTCGAAAGCTTTTCTTGTAAGGAGTTTAACTCTTGTTTTAATACTTCTTCTCTAAAATTATTTTTTCTAATAATTGTACGCATTTGGTCATCCATTTCCTGCTCACTGGTGGTCAACTCAAACTTAGCACGTTGTTCATAAATAGCAACTTGTTCTTTATAGGCATTCAGTTCAGAGGTAACAGAATCATCAGGGGCACATGCAGTGTATTCATCAAAGATATAGTCATCATTGACTGCATTAGATACATCACTTGGTTCAATCGCACTTTCACATTGGGTCACATATTGATCATATGGGACAATATTATCATTGCCCATATTAGCAATATTTGAGTCACTGGTTTCCTGCGATTGAACCTTATCATGTTTCTTTTGCTGATCAACATCATCATATAGTTTTAATACCTCTGAGATGATTTTGTCTTTGGATGGACCAGTTTGTTGTGGTGGAGAGACCTTTGGAGAGACCATAGGTGAGATGCTAGCCATGAAGATTGTTTGGGCAGTAGGTTCATCATCGACATCCGAGTCAAATGCATCACAGTCAGCTACTTGAAATGCATTTTGATGATTATGACCTATCTCTTGCATTGGCTGTTCATCAACATCAGCATCATATATCTTGGCATTGCCCTCAGCAAGAAACAACAACTCCTCTTCATCCACAGCGGCTCCATTATCCTGAGCTTGCACAAGCAACATCTTGTCTCTGAAGTATTCTGCATTCTGTGGACTTTTTGGAGATGTGCAGCTCCTAGCAATATGTCCCTCACCACCATAGTTGTAGCACTTAATTGGCTTTGCTTGACCTTGATTTCCAATACTTCCCCTATTCTGATTTGCCACAAATCCTCTATCAACTCCAGCATTCCCATAACCTGCTCCAACCATCCCTTGTTCGTAATGTCTTCCTTGAAGTGGTTGCCCCATAACCTTTCCATCTCTGACAACAGCATGATTGTGTAGATTGGATGCAGTTCTGATCTCATTGTTAGTGTGAAGATTGTTGGTATGTGGACTAAGGGTCAAGTTTTGTTTAACCATAAGAGCCAGTTGATTAATGAAGTGTCCCATAACTGCATCAGCATCAGCTTGCTTGAACCTCGGATCAGTAATGAGTTTATAATTACCATTACCCGTGGGTATGACTTGAGAGGCTTTGGTAGTAATACTGGTGTAGAAGGCAGTTGAGTCATTTGACGAACTGGTTTCTCCCTGCTTAGATTTGAACTGCTCAAGAATCTTTTTTTCAAACATAGCATGTCTCTCATTCTGAAGAAGGAAGGCATATAATTGCTCATAGTTTGTGTCCTTCAATCCTTTGGTTAGCTTCACAGAGGTGACAAACTTGTGCCATTCGGGATTCATGTTGTTCACAAACTTTGAGTTCAGCTAAATGTTTGGCATAGTAATTCTGATATTCCTCATATCATTTACAAGCTTGTGGAATCTCACGTAGTATTCATAGATACTCTCATCTGGTTTCATCTTGAAGTGCTCAAACTCATCATACAGTTGTGATTCTCTGTCTTCCTTGGTTAATTCAGAACCTGGGAGAAGCATCTTGACATTATCCCAAACTGCCTTGGCTTAATGTTGTGATTGACAAGCTTGTAGATGTCTTTTGGAAGACCCTGTAGTATGATGTTTGAGGCCCTGATATCAGCATTGAATCTCTTTTTCTCCTTATTACTGAGCTCATCATACGTCTTTGGTCTGTCCAATCCAAAGATCATGGTTCCATCTGCAGCAGTATCAATTATGTCTCTTGTAGTCTCAATCTGATAAGGTCCTTCATCAATTGATTTGAGAATGTTGACCCCATTTTCCTTTCCAAGACAGTACAATCTGATTCGTTGAGCCCAAGAGTCGTAGTCAGTTCTGTCAAGCATGGGTGGACGAGTATCTGAACCAGCTGCTTGAACATCCTCAGCAACAGTTGAGATGATTGTAGGTACGTTGGTAGACATGTTTACAGATTACACGGGATTTTATAACTCAATGATTAAACCGGGAAATAGATTCTTTCACGGGATTTTACTAAATCAAGAGAAAACCGTATTACAAACAAAAGATCAACCAAGTCACTAAGAGTTATTGAACGAAGATTCTAAGCCCAAGTCACAAAGACCCAAGTTGCAAAATTTGATCTGGCCCGAACCGTCAAGTTTAATTACACAAGCCAATCACTTGTGAATGGTCAACCGTAACAAACTTAAAACAGCTCAAACACCAAATGCAATTTAAGATCAGAGGAATATAGGGGATTCCTGGGTCGTTAAGTCCCACGGAGGATGAATTGGTGTTTAAACAACTTCAGATGATAGAATGATCACTAAGGATAGTGATCAATAAGGTTTTGGATGGAAAATTACCTAAAGAAAAGATCTACAAATTAAAGCGACTTAAATGCAAATTAAAAGAAATTAAAAAGTTAAAATATATTAAATAAACGCTATCACTATTTTTACAGATCGATGAACGTTTATTTTATAAAACAAAATAACTTAAATAAACTATTTTAATCAAAACGTAAACTTAAATTACTTAAAAACGTTATTTAAAACGGAAACGAGCGTTATTTACGAAAATGGCGCTGGAGCGCAAGATAAAACGTAAATTTTATGAAATAAAAGTCCTACAAGTGTAAAACCAATTTTTTTACGTATTATATGACAAGAAAATTTTAGAAAAAAGATTTATATTTTTTTGACTTTTATATTTTTTATTATGAATTAATTAAGATTTTACACTAATTAAATGTTTAAAAATACTAAAACTAATGAGAAAAATCTGAAACTTTTTGTAAAAATACTTTATAACAATACTAAGCTAAGAAAAGTAAAAAGGATGTGCCAGCTTATTTCAATAAGCTAGAAATAAGCTGATGAGTTCGTTTAAGCTAAAGAGACAAAATGGGTTATATATTAAAAGTTGCAAGAAATAACCAAGAAAGTCCCAAGGGCGCATGGTATCCAGGTACACCACTATCACCCTTGTAAGGGGGAGGTCTCAGGTTCGACCCCTGCCTCTCCCTTTTTGCAAAATATTTTTATTTTTGGAATTTTATTTTACAAACTCATTAAGTACTATGTAATAAGCATTTTTTACAACTATGACTTTTTACAAAAACCACTGATAAGCACTTAATAAGCCAAAGATTTTGTCACAGTTAACTAAAATGAAAATAAGCACAAGGACTTAAGCTAAAAAGGCTATAAGCTATGAATTAGCACAAGCTAAACTGAAAATGAGTTAAGTAACTTTAAATAAGCTATTTTGGCTACTGAATAAGCTAGATTACTAAGAAATAAGCAATACAAATTTCAAAATAAGCACTTTATCTAAACTGTTACACAGTACACTGTGGGTTTTCTAGGCAACTTCTAGCTAAATTTTAAACACTAAAATCAGTTTGAAAATGAAAAAGAACAATGGCACTAGCAAGCTAACCAACTACACTCTCTAAAAAGCTATTTTACAAGATTTGGCTTACACTAATAAGCTCTTGAGGAGCTTATAAAAAAAACTGATGAAAACTGACTTATTAGTATACTAGATAAAATGGGACAATCAAAAAGCACTTAGCAGTCTAGGTAAATAAGCTAAAAATGGAAAATGAGTACTTGTAACTTAGAGACAGCTATGTGAGCTTCTCAAAAAGCTAAATTACACAAGTTAATGATCACTAATAAGCTCTCTAAGAGCTTATGAACTAGGCTACCAATTCTGTACACGGGGAGCTTTTCAGTTAAGGGGGTCAAAAGAAGCTACAAAATAAGCTATTTATAAGCTAAATGGAAGTGAGCTACTATTTTTATATTTTAGTTTAGCAGCTAAATATTAATTTCCCAAAAGGGCATAAGCTAAATCCTAATATCTAATCCTATACAAAATTATTCATTTTATTCAAAAACGACTTATTCTGAAATTTTGACTTTTTTAATTGTAAACAAGGTTGACTTTTATGAACTTTGATTTGATTTTATGGACTGAGCATGTTATAATAAGCTATGATAAGATGATTTTAAGCTACTATATCAAGTTATGAGCTAATGTGATAAGATTTGCATTCCAAACTCTTAACAGTGAACTGACAAAATGGATTTAGAAGCTACTTTGACTTTGCTACAAGTGACCACTGGTTTTTAATGTTTAAATGAGTTACTTAGAACTAATGAATCATGCAGTTAACAAGAAAACAGGCTTACACAACCTCTAGAACAGTTTAACAAGCAAAACCAAACAACCCTTAAACACACTGTCTTGAAGCTTTTTATACTAAAACAAGTATTTATACCAAGAAATCTATTAAATATCTTAAATTAGCTATAATAAAACAAATTGGAACTGAAATTAACACTATTTAATCACTTGAACTAAAAAATGCAAAGCTTAAGTAAATAGCTTACAAAATGAGTTAAGGCACAAAATAGAGAACTGAGTACACAAGATCATTCCTATATGCTTACCACTAAGCTCTAAACCCACAGCAATCCAAATTTAGCTCTGCTTCAATGTCTTGATCATCATTCCATAGGCTTTTTATTTTTAACTAATTTGTTAGTAATTTTTGGGAATTTTAGGATTGTAGAGTAAAACTGATTCCTTGAAGGTTCCAAGAGCTTATAAGCTTTTTCAAAAGCTTAAAAGAGCTTAAGAAGCAATAACAACACTTAATAACAACAATAGAGTATTTTGAGGATTTAGACAGTGAAAGATTCATAAACTGAATTCGTATACAAAACTTGAAATTGAAACTGAGATTATGTTTTTATTACACACAGGTTTGATTACAAATTACTTGAAAGCTTAAAACTTAAACTGAAAAACTTGAAAAATTAAAATGACATATGAAAAATAAAATTACACTACTGCTACTCTACTACTCTCTTTCTCTCTGCTTCTCCTCTATATATGGATGACCCAAATGTATCTCCCCACGTTCCTTGCTCTTTCCCAAGTCTCAATTTGACCATTGATGCAGTCAAAGTGATCCTACCCATTTAAATGATTTTGGCGCCAAAGTCCAAAAGGTTGCTTGCAGCCTGATATATTTCAATTAATGCATTTAGGATTGTAGTAGAGGCTTAGGGAACAAGTATGAGAGATATTTTGGCAAGTTGGGAGAGTTTGGAAGAAAACAGAGGTTTGATGCAGCTTTGGAGGAAAAAGTAGTGTGGGTTGCATTTAATGGAAAGGTGGGGTGACAGAGGTGGTGGAGGGAGTAGGTTGGTGAGCTGTAATGGTGAGATGGAAAGGGTAGTAGCAGGTGGCGGTGGAGTTGTGGTAGCAGTGTGTCGGGGACGTAGGAGATGAACAGTGCACTGGCGGGTTTTATTTTAAAAACTGGGTTTGGGTCAGCCGGGTTATAGGATTGGATTTGGGCTTGGGGTAAATGGTTTTGTATTTTGGGCTTGCACTTGGGATAATAATAATACAAGGGCCCGTTTGGTAAGTAGTTATCACAAGGACCATACTTGTAACTTTCTGAAAACTGAGGGGCTGAAACTGTAATTTCTCCAAACTTTCTTTGAGGACCAAAACTGCCATAACACAATTATACAAGGACCAAAGTTGTATTTTATTTCATTTTTAAACTTTAAGGACCTTTTATGTAAATTTGGATATTGAGGGACTAAAGTTGTAAATTCCCAAAAGTTCATTATAAGGACCAATTTTGTCAATTATAAATAGTACAAGGTTTATTTTTGATAAATTTCACTTTTTAAATTAACCAAGGACTATATTTGACAATTTTCAAAGTTAAAGGACTAAAGTTGTCAATTTGTGATTTTTAAACTTTGAAGGGTTTATTTTGACAACTTTTGAATCTTATGGACCTTAAATGAATTTTTATAAGATTTTGAATTACCAGGGACTAGTTTTGACAACTTTTGTAACTTGGGGGACTAAAACTGCCAATTATGCAAACTTGATACGTTTTTCATCAGATTTTGATGTTTTTGCATTTAAAACATATAAAACACTGATTTGTGATATTTTCATCATTTTGATGCATTTCTAAGTGTTTTCAGATGTTTTTGGCATTCTAACAGTATAAAAATGATGAGTATTTAGACACTCATCAATCCCCCACACTAAGATATTGCTAGTCCCTAGCAATGATTTATGAAAAGTTAATGGATTTTATCTCTTTACCAAAAGCCATTACTTCTGGAGTAGCCAATTGTTTAAGTTCAAGTAAGAACCTTGGTACAATGATAACCAAATGATTTTGAGCAAATCATAAGCTATAAACGGATTTGATTTGTCTTTACCAGAAGCCGTTTGCTTCTGGACTAGCCAACTCTTAGATAAATTATCAATATTATCTTTGGTGAGCCGATTACCAATTATGGATTTCCAACTGCCTTTACCACAAGCCATAAACTTGCGGGCTAGCCAACTCTTCACTTTTAAGGATATGGTGAGCTGAATACCATACAATTTTGGGCAAATTGCAAGCCGTCAACGGATTTGAGATATCTTTACCAAGAGCCGTTTGCTCCTGGATTAGCCAATCCTTATGTGGGTTAGACATGGTGGACTGATTACCATTTGTTGTGTTTAGTACATAGTACTTCCACTAAATAAAAAATTTTAAAATTTGGCCATTTTGGGGAAAAAGGGACTAAAAGGGTACATTTATGATCAAATTCGCCAGAATTTCCCCCCCACACTTAGAAATGAATATTGTCCTCAATATTCAAAGTACCGGCTGTTATGCCGAAACTTAGAACGTAAAAAGATAACATTACTAGCTAAGTGTAGAAACACAACAATTATTCTCTTTTTTAATATTTACAATTTCATTATTTTTAAGATCTATATACAACATGTGGGGCATCTCCCCCACACTTAGGTGGTAGAAAGGGGTAAGAAGTCAGAAATATGGGTGAAAACCCATATGGTGTGTGCTACTGTTTTTGGTTACCGAGTCGCTAGCTTGACTCGACCCCGAATTAATTTGTTCATGGGGAAGTAAGTGGAAGAGACAATCTCCATCGGACTTTCATTCAAGATGTTTGTATAAACATTGAAATACGTGAAAGTTCCACACCGATGAGATATACATAGAACCGGCTCAAAAATGATAAATGAAAATGCCGGGATCAAAAATAGTGTCTTCATTCCCGAAGGAGTGAAGAACAGGAGAAGTCACGGGATATATGAAGAAAAGAAAGAAAATCATGATAAAAATCATGATTAACTCTTCATCCTCAATAGGAGAATTCATAGTTTCATGAATCTCCTCAGTTAAGTTCACTTGATCAAGACATATTATGGGTGTGTCTAGATCAAAGTAGAAATTATCATACTCCGGTGGAGATATGATATGAGTGAGTTCACAGGAGAACTCCTCGAAGGTAAATGAATCATATTCAGAATTGGTATCAGTGGGTTCACTGGTGAACTCCTCAAATGTAAATGATTCATAATCGGGGAGAGAATTATGAGAATGAAAAGTGGTACTGCCACTAATCTTCTCTCCCATATTATCAAAACAGAAGGCTTCCATTTCCGGAATAGAATCATCGGAAAGAATGTCACTATCCTTAATGGGGATAGGAGATGAAATAGGTTTTTCATTGAAAGCCTCGATTTTAGAAATGAGCAGACTGACATTCAGTAATGTTGTACGAAGTGCTTCATCTTTGATTTCAGTGTCAGTAACTTCATCATTCTCTACTTCTAAGCTAACAAACTCGAAGGTAATTCTTCCATATAACTGATGTCTCCACAAGATAACGAATCGTCATCAATAGAATCAGAGCACATCTCAACATGATTACTTTGGAAGACAAGAGGAGGAGGGATATCACACACATGATCAAGAATTCCCTGTGACTCTCTTGGGATTGGGACAAGGTTCTCAACACTAGACTTTATGAATTCGTCCGATTCCTTTTCAGGAACAGTGTCAAGAAGCTCATCCCCATGTTCAGAGAGTGAGTGGGAGCCTCGGGTGTGATAGCAGTTGTTTGAGAATGAATCTCAACTGCTGGGATATCATCTGATGAACTTGATGAATCTTCAAGTGTATCTTCATCATCACTGTCATCAGGAATAAAACGAAATTGAGAGCTAGATCTGGCTGCTTTTTCATTTGCAATTGATTCCCTAATAGATTTTTCAAAAGCAATTTGGGAATTTATTTTAGCGACCGCTCTTCACTAGCAATTCTTCCATGGATTTCTCATGTGAATTTTGAATGACGGGACATTGTGGGAGTGGAGATTTGTCAAAACCGGAAGGTTGACATTGATAATCATCATGAGGACCCCTACAATGTACACAAGAAAAACTGGGAACATTATGAAATGCTGTCTTACTCAACTCCTCAGTTCTTTTCACTGACTCCAGAAGCTCTAGATAAGTGTCTTGTTGGGTTTGCTGAGGAGTTTGAGTCATTTGGCACTGTGGAGGTTGGTCGTGATATGGATAGTCGTAATTGTTACAAGGAAATGAATTTCCTGTTTGACAATCAGAGCTGAAATGGGGACCTCCACAGTATTCACAACAGTACAACTGTTGAGTCTGGTTTGGTGAATCATATGGATATTGGTCATAACCAAAGTTCTGAGCATCATCGGAAAACTGTTCATAGACAATCTTGTTTCCTGATTGACATTCAAATCCTTGGTGAGGACCTCCACAAAATTCACAGCAGTATTGTTGATTATATGAAGATAAGTCGGGCTGTGGTGGGTAATTAGAAAAATTTGAGGGGTCGTTAAATGAGTTCGGATTAGGATCATAATCAAATGAATTCCTCGAACCACAAAACAAACAACTCCTGTTAAGAATATCATTACCACACTGTACACACGTACACCAATGACAGGGTGAACCATAAAGAGGCTCACCACAACCGACACAAGGAATAAACGATTCTATTTGAGAGTTATGAGAAGGAATCGGTTCATTCAAAGAATCAACAAAACCAACATGGTGATCTGAATGACTAATAAGACTCAAAGAACATTTTGAAAAATACGGAGGTGGGACAAGTGGTGTGCTCCGAGAGCTAGCAATTTCCACCACTTCCGTTATGGTCTCTGGTTCTGGTTCTTGAGAAACGTGAAGATTAGGCAAGTCATTCTTGCTAGTCACCGGTTTAAATTCTGCATGTTTGCTTTTAACCGTAAATCGTGAAAGTGTAGGATCAATTTTAGACGACTTAGGAGCAATCGAGGGGTTAGATCTTTGGATAACCGTAGGTTGGACGTATTTAGCACCTCCATTATCAGATGAAAGTACTTGGTCCTTTGTCACCTTGGTTTCTCGTTCCATTTCCCTACGCAGAATTAATGGATCATCTTGGACAACACGAATTCTTGACATTTGTGATAAAATAGGAGGTTTTTCAACTTCGTTCCAGATTTCGTCGTAGTCGAGAGATTCCATGAGAATAGAAGAAGTTAGAATCAAATGGATAGAGGGGAAAGGAATAAAGAATCAAAAAGGGTAAGAGGGTAAAGATGAATATTTTTGGATTTTTGGATAAATATTTTGTAAAAACAAAGAATGAAAATATTTTTGGTGTTGTTAACACTTTAGAAAAAGTGTTAATGAACTTTTTGATTTTTAAAAATTGTTTACAAAAAGGTGGTATATGTGCAAGTACGGGTCTGGAAATGCTTAAAACACGCTTACAGCCTCCCCGGCAGCGGCGCCAAAATTTGATCTGGCCCGAACCGTCAAGTTTAATTACACAAGCCAACCACTTGTGAATGGTCAACCGTAACAAACTTAAAACAGCTCAAACACCAAATGCAATTTAAGATCAGAGGAATATAGGGGATTCCTGGGTCGTTAAGTCCCACGGAGGATGAATTGGTGTTTAAACAACTTCAGATGATAGAATGATCACTAAGGATAGTGATCAATAAGGTTTTGGATGGAAAATTACCTAAAGAAAAGATCTACAAATTAAAGCGACTTAAATGCAAATTAAAAGAAATTAAAAAGTTAAAATATATTAAATAAACGCTATCACTATTTTTACAGATCGATGAACGTTTATTTTATAAAACAAAATAACTTAAATAAACTATTTTAATCAAAACGTAAACTTAAATTACTTAAAAACGTTATTTAAAACGGAAACGAGCGTTATTTACGAAAATGGCGCTGGAGCGCAAGATAAAACGTAAATTTTATGAAATAAAAGTCCTACAAGTGTAAAACCAATTTTTTTACGTATTATATGACAAAATAAAATTTTAGAAAAAAGATTTATATTTTTTTGACTTTTATATTTTTTATTATGAATTAATTAAGATTTTACACTAATTAAATGTTTAAAAATACTAAAACTAATGAGAAAAATCTGAAACTTTTTGTAAAAATACTTTATAACAATACTAAGCTAAGAAAAGTAAAAAGGATGTGCCAGCTTATTTCAATAAGCTAGAAATAAGCTGATGAGTTCGTTTAAGCTAAAGAGACAAAATGGGTTATATATTAAAAGTTGCAAGAAATAACCAAGAAAGTCCCAAGGGCGCATGGTATCCAGGTACACCACTATCACCCTTGTAAGGGGGAGGTCTCAGGTTCGACCCCTGCCTCTCCCTTTTTGCAAAATATTTTTATTTTTGGAATTTTATTTTACAAACTCATTAAGTACTATGTAATAAGCATTTTTTACAACTATGACTTTTTACAAAAACCACTGATAAGCACTTAATAAGCCAAAGATTTTGTCACAGTTAACTAAAATGAAAATAAGCACAAGGACTTAAGCTAAAAAGGCTATAAGCTATGAATTAGCACAAGCTAAACTGAAAATGAGTTAAGTAACTTTAAATAAGCTATTTTGGCTACTGAATAAGCTAGATTACTAAGAAATAAGCAATACAAATTTCAAAATAAGCACTTTATCTAAACTGTTACACAGTACACTGTGGGTTTTCTAGGCAACTTCTAGCTAAATTTTAAACACTAAAATCAGTTTGAAAATGAAAAAGAACAATGGCACTAGCAAGCTAACCAACTACACTCTCTAAAAAGCTATTTTACAAGATTTGGCTTACACTAATAAGCTCTTGAGGAGCTTATAAAAAAAACTGATGAAAACTGACTTATTAGTATACTAGATAAAATGGGACAATCAAAAAGCACTTAGCAGTCTAGGTAAATAAGCTAAAAATGGAAAATGAGTACTTGTAACTTAGAGACAGCTATGTGAGCTTCTCAAAAAGCTAAATTACACAAGTTAATGATCACTAATAAGCTCTCTAAGAGCTTATGAACTAGGCTACCAATTCTGTGCACAGGGGAGCTTTTCAGTTAAGGGGGTCAAAAGAAGCTACAAAATAAGCTATTTATAAGCTAAATGGAAGTGAGCTACTATTTTTATATTTTAGTTTAGCAGCTAAATATTAATTTCCCAAAAGGGCATAAGCTAAATCCTAATATCTAATCCTATACAAAATTATTCATTTTATTCAAAAACGACTTATTCTGAAATTTTGACTTTTTTAATTGTAAACAAGGTTGACTTTTATGAACTTTGATTTGATTTTATGGACTGAGCATGTTATAATAAGCTATGATAAGATGATTTTAAGCTACTATATCAAGTTATGAGCTAATGTGATAAGATTTGCATTCCAAACTCTTAACAGTGAACTGACAAAATGGATTTAGAAGCTACTTTGACTTTGCTACAAGTGACCACTGGTTTTTAATGTTTAAATGAGTTACTTAGAACTAATGAATCATGCAGTTAACAAGAAAACAGGCTTACACAACCTCTAGAACAGTTTAACAAGCAAAACCAAACAACCCTTAAACACACTGTCTTGAAGCTTTTTATACTAAAACAAGTATTTATACCAAGAAATCTATTAAATATCTTAAATTAGCTATAATAAAACAAATTGAAACTGAAATTAACACTATTTAATCACTTGAACTAAAAAATGCAAAGCTTAAGTAAATAGCTTACAAAATGAGTTAAGGCACAAAATAGAGAACTGAGTACACAAGATCATTCCTATATGCTTACCACTAAGCTCTAAACCCACAGCAATCCAAATTTAGCTCTGCTTCAATGTCTTGATCATCATTCCATAGGCTTTTTATTTTTAACTAATTTGTTAGTAATTTTTGGGAATTTTAGGATTGTAGAGTAAAACTGATTCCTTGAAGGTTCCAAGAGCTTATAAGCTTTTTCAAAAGCTTAAAAGAGCTTAAGAAGCAATAACAACACTTAATAACAACAATAGAGTATTTTGAGGATTTAGACAGTGAAAGATTCATAAACTGAATTCGTATACAAAACTTGAAATTGAAACTGAGATTATGTTTTTATTACACACAGGTTTGATTACAAATTACTTGAAAGCTTAAAACTTAAACTGAAAAACTTGAAAAATTAAAATGACATATGAAAAATAAAATTACACTACTGCTACTCTACTACTCTCTTTCTCTCTGCTTCTCCTCTATATATGGATGACCCAAATGTATCTCCCCACGTTCCTTGCTCTTTCCCAAGTCTCAATTTGACCATTGATGCAGTCAAAGTGATCCTACCCATTTAAATGATTTTGGCGCCAAAGTCCAAAAGGTTGCTTGCAGCCTGATATATTTCAATTAATGCATTTAGGATTGTAGTAGAGGCTTAGGGAACAAGTATGAGAGATATTTTGGCAAGTTGGGAGAGTTTGGAAGAAAACAGAGGTTTGATGCAGCTTTGGAGGAAAAAGTAGTGTGGGTTGCATTTAATGGAAAGGTGGGGTGACAGAGGTGGTGGAGGGAGTAGGTTGGTGAGCTGTAATGGTGAGATGGAAAGGGTAGTAGCAGGTGGCGGTGGAGTTGTGGTAGCAGGTGTCGGGACGTAGGAGATGAACAGTGCACTGGCGGGTTTTATTTTAAAAACTGGGTTTGGGTCAGCCGGGTTATAGGATTGGATTTGGGCTTGGGGTAACTGGTTTTGTATTTTGGGCTTGCACTTGGGATAATAATAATACAAGGGCCCGTTTGGTAAGTAGTTATCACAAGGACCATACTTGTAACTTTCTGAAAACTGAGGGGCTGAAACTGTAATTTCTCCAAACTTTCTTTGAGGACCAAACCTGCCATAACACAATTATACAAGGACCAAAGTTGTATTTTATTTCATTTTTAAACTTTAAGGACCTTTTATGTAAATTTGGATATTGAGGGACTAAAGTTGTAAATTCCCAAAAGTTCATTATAAGGACCAATTTTGTCAATTATAAATAGTACAAGGTTTATTTTTGATAAATTTCACTTTTTAAATTAACCAAGGACTATATTTGACAATTTTCAAAGTTAAAGGACTAAAGTTGTCAATTTGTGATTTTTAAACTTTGAAGGGTTTATTTTGACAACTTTTGAATCTTATGGACCTTAAATGACTTTTTATAAGATTTTGAATTACCAGGGACTAGTTTTGACAACTTTTGTAACTTGGGGGACTAAAACTGCCAATTATGCAAACTTGATACGTTTTTCATCAGATTTTGATGTTTTTGCATTTAAAACATATAAAACACTGATTTGTGATATTTTCATCATTTTGATGCATTTCTAAGTGTTTTCAGATGTTTTTGGCATTCTAACAGTATAAAAATGATGAGTATTTAGACACTCATCACTGGACACAAGTCACTAAAGCACCAAGTCGCTACACAGTCAAGTCGCTAAAGAGCAACTCGCTAAGATCCAAGTCGCTAACACCAAGTCGCTAAGATTTATGACAACAAATCGCTAAGCACCAAGTCGCTAGACACAGTTAAGTTGCTAAAGAACAACTCGCTAAGATCCAATTCGCTAGTATCAAGTCGCTAACAATTTACACTACAACTCGCTAACAATTTCTGAAGCAAGTCGCTAACCTCACCAAGTCGCTAGCCGTAGTGGAGAATCCACTAACTTGTACTATTTGTCGGCTTGTCTAATTAGACAAGTCGCTAGGCTCAATTCGCTAACAACTAACACTGTAACTCGCTAACTTTTATTGAAGCAAGTCGCTACGATGAAAAACACAATGAGAACCAAGTCGCTAGCAAGAAAAACTTCAATGACACACTTTTAAATCCAAAACAAGCTCAACCACAGTGATTCAAGCTTACCAAATCAAAACCCAAGCGCTTACAATGATTCTAAACACAAAAGTACACCAAAAATTCAAACTTTAACACTAGAAATGATCCAAATGATGCAAAAACCACTAAACTTTTTCAAACTCAAAAACCATCTAAAACCACTAGAAATCCAAGAATATGTTAGAGAGATGATCAAACCATGGCTCTTGATACCAATTGTTAGATATTGGATTTTATAAACACACTAAACTAAAGATCAAAGAGGCGTATACTATGGTTTTAGAGAGAGAAAGAGTTAGAGGTTTTGGGAACTTAGTGAGAGAAAATGAAGGTATTATTATGAGCTCCAACTCTCTACCTTGGGAGGTAGAGAGTATTTATAGTTCTTACATAAATCGCCACCTACGGGCTATGGATCAGGCATACAGTGGGTAAAGACCCGTCCGTCCTCCACGGTGATACTTAACTAAATACTACTTAACATTAAATAATCTACGACTACGAGCTTTCTAACGATTACATATACTTGAGGTGACCGACTCTTTAATGACCGGATTTACTAAATCCTAACAAAAACATCATCTGCCATCAAGTGCCATGTCTTATCCCAAACAACTTCGGGCCTAGACATACTTTCTGATACGATGAGCCTAACAAGGTACGAACGTAAATAGTCACCCATACCCCAATGAATTGCTTCAATGAGACCGTCAATATACTCTTTATCATCGGTCAACAAACCATATGCGTAACAAGCATCTTTATATGTAGGGTACACCATGTCATGAACAGTTTTGAGTTGATAAAAATTATGCGCACCTCTTATTTTGTTTAGCATAATGAGTAAATATAATACCTCTCCCCAATTATGAGGTACGTGATGTATGCGTCCGATAGATTTCCCTTGCTTTCTCAACGTCCGTTATTTTTTTTAGGGATTCCAAACATAATGCTTTGGAATATCGACATACAATAACTTACGTGCATCAACATCTGTCTCATTCAAATTAAACCATGCCAAGAATTTTTATGTATTTGCTGATTCCTTTTCAAGTGTAAAGTCTATACTTTCCGTAGGATAAAAAAAACTGACTGTTCTTGTGGTAAATGAAACGGGAGCCTTTCTACAGATGGTGACCTATGGTGTATATCAAACCTAAAAATTCTCCATGCCGCTTCACACGCCGAAAAATACCTACAATCATAGAATTCTTTAATTTCATCCTTTTCTTCTTCCTCAATAGTGCTCGTAACTCTATCTGGTCCCTTCTTGATGTACTTGAAAATATTCTTAATCGCCTTCGACTGGTTGCACCACTCAACATTTATATGGGACTAGTAACGTTTCAATAATGTAGGGTTGTACGACACAACATAACCATTGTGAAGATCTGCACCTGCTTTTGAAACAGTTCTACCATTTGCGGTTCTTTTGTATTGAGCGTACCCATTTTCATCGATGAATATGTTCTCAGTGAACTGCATAGGAAAATGTTTTGAGCATGTGTCACCCACTATGCATGGACAATTCCTGTAATCAGGTCCACATGGACCATGCGTCATGAATTCTTTGACAAGTTTATTTAGTTCTGGGTCTTCGTCCAGGTCAGGTATCTCAGCTGATATTCATCTATCTATATCAGTAGGGTATCTCAACTTATCATCATTCTCAAGCCAAAAACACATATGATAGTGAGGTAGCCCATGTTTTTGGAATTCAATCGTGTAAACCTCTGTGTATTAAAACAACAAAAAATAAATAATACGTTAAACTCAGTAAATATGACATTTTCAGAAAATAATAATAATAATAATAATTACACTGAAATTGATTAATTTGGTCAAATATTGTTTTGTTTAAATATGATTTTAGTACCTGCTTTCACTTTACCGAATATGCGTTTTTCTTTTATGTTCTTCATCAATTGATCCAACTTCATCTTAAAAACTCTTGTAGAAATATCAGGCCGGTCTTCAGGTTTAAGGCCTCTTTTATTCAGAAAATGTGTTATCTCAGGCCATTTAGGATTACACGTAAACGTTATAAATAGATCTGGAAATCTATAGGCTTTGCACATGGCCATTGCATCTAAATAGTTTTGCAACATGTATCATGGGCTACCTGTAAATGAATCAGGTAGTATGACTTTTTTACCAGGTTTTCTTGGTCTATCATTTGAATTTTCAGCCATTCTAGCCAACCGAGCATACATTTTGCATCTTAAATCTTTTTGCTCACGTTGTACAAAACCAGGTCTTTCAGACTCAACCATAGTGAAACCATCGACCAAAAACTGTTGAAACAATCTTCTACCATTCAAAATAGTAGAGAACACGTTTGGTATGTCCATGATTTGGTGTGCAAACCACTCACGCATGGTAACCCGATACCTTTTGCTTTTCGGTGTATCGTCTGTAACATCATTGTGGTATATATCCATCCTGTACCCATCTTCAGCATATGGGAACATCAATGGATACTGTAACGGTAGGTATGAAACATGTAGTTCGCTTATCCTTTTCAACTTACCATTCTGCTTGTGAAGTACAATATCCCTTTCATCGGTATCAAAGTCACCAACAATAAGCGCATCCACTTCTGACTTTGTTGGAAGATCATATTTCCTTCCATCATGAGGCCTTCTTCCAATTAGTCGTAACTTGAGATCATCGTCTGAGGAGTTTGCTAAATGCTCACATGCCATGCGAAACTTAATGACCAAAGGATTATTTTGATCGAGCATGTCTTTGATGTCTCTTTTAAGTTTATAATCTATTGCATTGTTTGAAGAAGAAGAACATGATGATCCATTGCTGGTATAATAAAGTATAAAAAAAAGGTAATCGGTTAAATATACTACTTAATAAAAGTGGTACAAAACTTGTCATATAAAGATAAACTTAATCGTACCTGACTACATTAATCCTGTTTTGAATCTCATTGTGGGTATCCAATATATACAGTTGAGCGAATTTTGGACTCTCGTTTGGTTTGGGCAACAAATCTCCCATCATGTGGTAGTTTTGACCATGCATTCTAAAGCAAAATGGACCACGACCATTATTCACACTGTTATCAACTTTATCACCCATAGATGTGAAGGCTAATATCAAATTATAACGTATTATATTATCAAGAAAAGAAGTGCTTTTAGGATGGTTGTTAGTCAATAGATTCTTAATCAGTAGAGGTGGATCCCTCAATGCAACCGAAAGCTTTATCTTACCCCTACTGCAACATAATGAGTATGCACCTTTTTTGCCTTGTGTACCCCTCCCCCCTTTTACTTTTAGCAAGCCAAAGCAATGCACCACATTTAACACATTGATAGTCGGGATCTCCATGATCATAATATTCTAAAATTTTTGGTTGAAACTAATATTAAATAGGGAACGCTATAAAATGAAAGCGACTCTAAAGCATGTGATATTTTAAACCTTCAGATATACCAGATGTGTATTCATTGTATGCAACATCACTGTCAACTTCATCCTCTGGTAGACTTATGCGATGAACTGCTGACCTTGGAGTATTTTTCACTTTCAGGTTTTGTCTCTCATACGTCGTATTAGAAGAACATCTATTGGGAGTTGGGGTGGTTCTACGATCAGAAGTCGGAGTTCCTGTTGTTAAGATAAAATTAAACCTAACATGTTTTGATTTTTTGTTACTCAATTGGATAAAAGTGTGACAGATTAATCACACGTGTCGTACATATGTTACCTAAGTTAAAAGGTACGGGACTTGTATTAGCAAAAAGTGAACGATTATTGGATGCATGGACAGCGCCTGCAAAAAATGGTTTTCAATAGTAAATTAATTTAAATCCACATATGGCGCTAACTTATATAATTACATATGAACATTTTAGTTTAATCATACCAGCTGGGTTAATTTGACGAGTATTGTTAAGTGTTGTCGTCTTATCAACAACAAAACTTTGGTTTGGTGCACTTGCTGCAAGTGTAATGTATTAGCATGATAATTGTTAAAAGGACTATCAAACTCTTTAATAATCTAGGATGTCTTATACCCGAACCTGAAATTATAATTCCATTTTTTCTGATTGGTAACTAATAAGTAATAAATACTAACTAAAGACTGAATATATATAAGTTTAATAAAGTAATCTTACTCAAAGTATTTGGCACACCTTTTACGTACAACCTTAATAACTGTTACGTCTTGCTCAGTACTCTCATTAGGAATAGGTGTAAAGATTAATGACATTTTATCATGCACGTTTATTATAACTAAATTATACTTTCCAATGAATTATCTTCATACCGTTTTTCCGTGGTCTACCACATGCTCTTATAGGCGGCACAGGTGATACGATGGATGGTGTTATATTTGGTGATAGGAGATTAGAGGACATTCCAACATTTGTACTCTTAGTAGTAAGAGGTGTGTTTTGATTATAATGTGGAGGTGCATCATTGTTTTCTTTGTTTGCATCAACTGGAAAGCAGATACATCATATTAGCCATTGAATGATTAAATGATAAAACAAATGATGTATTACACAGTGTTACTTATAGGCATACTGTTTTTGGGTGGCCTTCCTCTCCGTCTTAAAGCCAACAATGGTGATACAGTGGATGGTCTTGAATTCATACTTACAATATTAGAATTAAGTAGAGCATTTGTATGTGAACGTGTTACACGAATATTTTCATTAACTCTACTACATATATCATCATTAGCATTGTTAACAGATGCTTGATGAACAAAACAAAGAAATAATTACTTATAAGATGGTATCATCATATTATGACAAATGATTCACACAGCTAAATAAATAATGTACCTTCGATTTGCGGCCTTCCAATTGCCTTCTTAGGAGGAAGAGGAGTTTGGATTGCAGTTACATTATCCGAAAGGATTGTGTTAGTAAGTACACTAAAAGGTGATCTTGACATTTAATTGCGAACATTCATAAAATGTACGGCAGCATGTGTATTAATAAATCCTCCAGCATTGGCTTGATGTGTACTTTGCTTACATTTTGAAGGTTGTTGATTGCTATTAAACTTCAAAGAAGACGAACCAATTATGCCTCCTTGTTCCATATCAACGGGTTTACGCTTGTTTGTATGATGGAAGTCATCGATATCTAATTGATTTGATCATAATATTTGCATATTAAAAACTAATAACACATAATAATCTATACACCAAACAAAAAAACACGACACATACATACTACTTAGATATGTTATCCTTCTTATGAATGATGAATGATACATTGATAATAGGCCTTTAAAAAACACAACACACAAACATGAGCGGAGTTGTAGTACTACCTTATGTCATTGTAACATCTTCGGATTCCATTGTAACTTATACCATCATGCAATTATCTAATAGTGGAGAAATAACATGGTTTCTTCTTTATAAAATTCGTAGGTTGCAACAACAAAGTTAAACAACATTGTTGTATCATAAGCTTTAATACATTAACATATTTTGAGCATAAAAATCGTTTCCATATAGCTTGGAATTCCTAAATTAGGGGAGTAAGAATAGGATAATTAAATGTTACATGTATTTGAATTTTAAAAAATGTTATCAAGCCTTTTAAAAAAGTCATATTGTTATATTTAGGTTTAGGCTAAGTTTTTTTTTTTGGCCTAAATTAATAAACCCATTGAAAAGTCCAACCCAACATTTTCTTCAAATTTGTATGATTGACTACCTATAGCACAAAACCCTAAATGAATAAACATGTTTGAATAATTTTGAGTTAATGAGACATGAAGAGTAACATGTCAAAGTGGCTTACATAATGCAAATGGTGGAAATATAAATTGTATACACACATAACATAATTAACAACAACACTATGAAACGTACTTTTATTAATATCTCTACATGTCTGTCTTGTAAACGGTCTTCCAACAACTTTTTTATAATTAAGTAACTCATTACGCACACTTGAAAATAGAATAAGTATAAATAGATTTAAAGTAGTTATAGCACAAACAATCAACATTTTATAATGTATATATTTGTATTGTAGACATTAATCGAGTCACAAACCTTCCGCGAGTGTAGGTGTAGAAGCATTTCTTCCAAAATTTTCTAATTGAAATATCAATTAAAGGTGCATCGTTTACTGAAATATTTAAATGTCTTTGAGAACTTGATAACAAAGTTGGAATTGCTTTAGCTTTCCTCTTGTTGTTATTCATATGTGCATTTGCTTGGTAAATTAACAAAAGATCAAAACAAACATTTAGAATAAACGATAAAAAGTATCTATCTTAGATGTAATTTTTTGTAATCTTCGAAAATAAAACAAATACATATGATTATTAATAAGCAATAACATACCTTCAGGTACCGGCGTGTCACGATTCTCTTTATCTTGTTGGTTTTCTTTCATGGAAATGAAGATGAATACAACTTGTTTTTTGGAGATGTTTTTTATCAACAAAAACATTTTTTTGTATATATAAAAAAATACATATTTTTCAAATAAATGCAATTATATAAGGTATAATTAACCTTAAATATTAAGTTTTCTAATTTCATACAAGTCAAAGGCAATATCAATTTCTATAATTTTGGATGATATGTGACCAATTAAATATGATGATAACAAAAAATAAATTGTTATAATTAATAGTGTACATATATTTTATTTTTACACAAAATAATAAAACTTAAAGACTTTTATCTAACTAAATATTTGACACTATTTGCTCAAAAAAATTTTTGACTTTATATACGCCTCATTAAGGACCTACACAATCTATTTTCTTGGTTCCTTCCATACCTCGAGACGTGCATTCATAACAACTGAAGCAAGAAAACAGAAAGGTAATCATTCTTGTCAGTTCATCATTCATCTTAATGTCATCAAAATAGTTGGAGATCTGATTTTATAGTGTAAGCTTTTGGTTTTCGTTTATGAATAATGTAAGGTTTGATAGCTAAACAATTGATCAAAGAAATATGGTCCTTGTAAATATTTGTTAAGGTAAGCATAATTTTGAATCGATCTTTGATTTTATGTTATAAATAATCAAAACAAAGGTGTCTTCACATATAATATGATCAAAGGTTGCATGTGTTGTTGTTAGGAAGGTGTTATTTAAACTAACAATATGGTTGTAGTTAGGTAATTTGTATCTTTTAAGGTTGTTAAATTAAGTAAGATCATATTATCGGATAGAATAAGGCTTAAAATTTTATGTTATAACTTTCATGATCAGTATGGTTTTCCAATATTATTTGATCTATGGTTGCATGTGTTGTTGTTAGTAAGGAAGATATGACATCAAATATGCTTTAACTTAGGTAGTTTGTATGTATTAAGGTTGTTAGGTAAATTAAGATCATATTATATGTTAGAATAGGGCTATAACAAATTTGATATACCTTTCTTAGTTAGTATGGTTTTGCGATAGACTTTGATCAAAGGTTGCATGTGTTGTTGTTAGTAAGGAAGATATGACATCAAATATGATTTAACTTAGGTACTTTGTATGTATTAAGGTTGTTAGGTAAATGAAGATCAGATTATATGTTAGAATAGGGCTATAAAAAATTTGATATACCTTTGTTAGTTAGTATGGTTTTGAGATAGACTTTGATCACAGGTTGCATGTGTTGTTGTTAGTAACGAAGATATGACATCAAATATGCTTTAACTTAGGTACTTTGTATGTATTAATTTTGTTAGGTAAATTAAGATCAGATTATATGTTAGAATAGGGGTTAATTTTTTTTATAACGTAGTTAGTTAGTAGGGTTTTGCGATACACTTTGATAAAATGTTGCATGTCTTATTGTTAGTAAGGTAGATATCACCGGAAAACTTCTTTAACTTAATTAAGTTGTATGTTTATAGTTTTATAAGATCAAACTATCTGTCAATGTATTTTTAACAAACTATGGTTAAGACGCTTTTTCGGATGTGCTGTATTGCCAATGCCCTGTTCTTATTGATGTAAACCTATATACAATCTTTTACCAAATTTATATTTACGTGCAGGAAAAAATGGGTATCGAGTTTGTTATGCTGCAAGATGATGACCACTTTCCAGAATATCAGGTACTTTACATATTAATTTAACAAAAGTCAAATATATAATTGAGTGTTGTTATTAGTAAACAATTGAAATATATTCGGACTTATTTTGTTGTAGCTTTTACCGGAAGTGTACAATTAGGAAGCATACAATGGTAACTCCGCAATATACATCATATCTGCTGATGGGTATCGTTTCAAAGTGGAGTTAGTGAAGCCTCGCTACGGACTGTGGTATTTAACAGGACCTAAATTGACTACATTTTTCAATCGCAACTTAAGTGAAAATGTCCACCCGCTGCACTTTATAGAAGAAGGAGAGGATTTTTTTATGTTACTGGTAATTTGCGTAACGGAAAGGAAGTAGCTGGTTATGATGGAAACATATCTACTTTTTCAAGGTTCAAGACTAATGTTTTGCCCGACCCTCGTTTGCCACAGGTATTAAATATTGATACGTTTTTAAATGTGAATTCATAAAATATACAAAAATTGTTAGTATAGGTTTTATATACAAATTGCATAAAATGGTTATGTTATACATTCCTACAGTCAATTCCTCCTGAATACTACCGGTACTTGAGGAGCTTGATGAGCTTACTATCATAGCAAACGGAACACATTACCCGTGTCATGTGAGACGTGTAGCAGTATTACTCAATACTGGCACCTATGTTTATCGATTGTTGGGTGATACTTGGAACACGTTGGTGGAAGATATTGGTCTGGAGGCTGGGACTGTATGTGTGTTCACAAAGAACAGGGGAAACAGACTGTGGCTGGATGCCTTTTACGATGATGGGAGCATGATTACACAGCTTGTTTTCAAAGGAGCAGCTACTCTAAGGAGGCAACAACTACAATTGGAGTGGCATGAAGAGAGTATGTATTTTAAGTTTGTATTATTATTACTTGTTATTATTCATTTTCATTATATAAATTATTAGGCGTGTCTAATTTCATAGATTTTTAACATATAAAATAAATACTTCTGATTTGTAGATGACGACAGAATGAAACACATTTGCTATTGGCCATTTCACATGGATCACTTCAGAGAAAATGATAGGAGCTTCTACAAAAGCTATGCTACCATTCAGTGCAAAAACAGATTGGTAAATTTCCTTTATTTATTTTTTATACAAATTTGTTGATTGCAAACAATTGGCTAATAGTAATTGCAAAATACAAAATTATAGGCAATCCCTGCAAAATTCCTTGCAAAATACCCAATGCACATGTACGATAGGGCGCTTGTCATTCACCAGGAATATCAAGAGGAGATGAAAGTCCGTATGGAGTCTCTTAGTGAAACTTCAAAAAGAAATAATCATGTGAATGCCCATGGGAAGTGGAAGCTGTTGGCCTTAATATGTCGATTTCCATACACAAAGGTGTTAAGGTTCAAGTATATCTCCAATGGTAAAGACTTGGACGTGGAAGAAGGTCAGAACACTCAATTCCCCATATTCCATATTTTCTAAGCATGTACATGGTTGCTTTATTGATGGTAAGTGTTGGACATGTTTTAAACAAAGTAAATTAATCTCATATTTTGTGTTTTGTACTTAAGACATATATTTGGATAATTATTATTAGGTGTATTGAATGAACGTACGTGCAAGTTTATGTAGACATTGTAGTATTATGTCTATGCTTTAATTATGTACACTATCTTTTAGTTGGTTTTTATTTCAGTATGAATCGTTGCTGTTTCTATATACCCATTTACCAACGATTATGACTGTTTTTTGCTTTCAATTTGTTAACTGTATCATATCAGTTGCATTAGTTTGGTTTTCTTTTATATGGGAAATGAGAATTACATGTGTGTGTAGGTTAAACTGCTTTAAACACAAACAATTATAACATAAACGATTGATATTGATTGGTAAAACATGGTTGTTCCAAAATGACAAACTGTTATGATTTATTGATAGAAATGTGAAACACGATACGCATACATTAACATAATAGTTATTAAAAAGATAGTTTCAATTTCTAAACATACTTGAATAAAAAAACTAACACAACTTCATAATAGTTATTGTGGACACATTTCATTAGAATCTCATTTTTCACTATCAGAGTCATCTTCAGTATCTTCATCTACTAAAGATTCATCATCAACGAAACTGTCGTTATATTCGTACTCATTGGTACCTTCATCAACTATAGCTTGGTCATCACTAAAGTCATCCAAATGGTAACCAACGTCCATAGATGCATCATTTATTTCCTCATCCTCTTGGCCATCTTCTTTAGCTTCAGAGTCAACCAAATTGTCAAATTCTTGAAAATCATCCACAGATTTATCAACGCTAGATCATTGCATAACCCATTTGTATCTTTAGAAATTAAAGTCTCACCATCAATAAAATCATCCAAATGGTGATCAACATTCATAGGTGTATCAAACAATTCTTCATCATTCTTAACAACATCTTTCGTTTCATTGTCAACTAAATTGTTGATGTTTTGGAATTCATTCATACCTTCAGAAATGTCGTCATCCGTAGGTTCATCAATAAGACTAAAATAGTGTTTTTTTGGAATTGAAGTTCGCGACTTCTTCTTGGTGCGCTTAAATCTTATCGGGCTATCATCATCATTATCAGTTAATCGATCATAGATATATAACACGTTAGTACTAAATGGTAGCATATTAATTCTTATATAGGCACATCTGTATCATATATATATATATATATATATATATATATATATATATATATATATATATATATATATATATATATATATATATATATATATATGAAAATATGGATATTAAACCATATTATTAGATAAAGGTAACACGTCTTCATCATCAGAAGATATGACATGAACAACTTTCGTGTTTAGAAAATTAAGATCCTTGTCAGGTTGTTTGCGTTTGTTGTTGAACGTAACATCCTGTATGGTTTGTCAAATAACATAATTAGACAACACAATAACCATGTTTGCCATTTTTCTTACTATTTAACACGTACCAATTCATCATCCGATATTATGATGATCGATTCATCTTTTACCGAATCATCTACTCGTGAAGTTGAAACTACTTCTTTATTGGCAACCTAAATACATAGATGATTCAAGAAATATTTATGAGTATTATAAATACACGTTATATACTATTAGAAACCAATATATATATATATATATATATATATATACTTACATTTGATTCTTGATGAAGAACCATTGCTTATTGAATGACACTGAATTTTAAAATTGATGTTTGCATGGATGATGGTAACTAATAAAGTATTTATACAGTATAAAAAGTTATCAATTTAAGGAAATTATATGAAATGTAAAAGTTTGTTACATAATTTGGGTAAGATTATCTCTTAATTTTTTAAAAAATATGTTGTTACCATTTATGAGTGTTAGGATTTAGAAAATCCGGTAGTTAAAGACTCGGTCACCTAAAGTATATGTATTCGTTAGAAACCTCATAGTCGTAGTCATTTAGTGATAGTTAGTTGTTATTTAAGTAACCCCGTGGAGGACGGACGGGTCTTTACCCACTGTATGTCTGATCTACAGTCCGTAGGAGGCGTTTCATGTAACATACTATAAATACCCTTTTCCTAGCAAGGCAAAGGGTTGGACCTTCAATATACATTTTTCTTTGTCTCACTAGAAGTTCCCAACTCTCTTCAATTTCTCTCTCTAAAACCTCAACTCATTCGAATCATATGTGTTAGTGTTTGTGTGTTTGTTAAAACCAATAAGTTACAATTGGTATCAAGGGCCAAGGTTTGATCATCTACTTACATGTTCTTGAATTCTTAGTGGTTTTCATAAGGTTTTGAGTTTGAATGAGTTTTGAGTAGTTTTTATCATTTTGATCTTTTTTAGTGTTAAACTTTGAATTTGATAGTACTTTTGTGTTTAGAATCATCATAAGTGTTTAGGTTTTGGTTTGGAAGGCTTGATTCATCTTGGTTGAAGTTTTTTGGATTGGAAAAATTTAGTTTTTGAAGTGCTTCAAGTAAGCGGTTTGTGTCTCGGATGTATTTCTTGTATGCGGTTTGACACTGCATTTGATAAGTTGTTTGAAGCGGTTTGATAGTGTACGGACTGCGATTTGTTAAGCTCTTGTATGCAAGTTGTTTGTTCCTTATGCGATTTGACCCTTGTGCGGTTTGAGTGTTAAGACAAAGAGACAAAAAGGACAAAGTAGTGGAAGTACTTGTGTTCCCTTGAGGTTTGTCAAGATAAGCAGTTTGTCCTAAGCGGTTTGGTCTAAGCATTTTGATTTAATCGTTTTGTCCTAAGCGTTTTGTCCTAAGCATTTTGTCCTAAGCATTTTGACTCTAAGCGGTTTGAGTTAAGCGTTTTGATCTGAGCGGTTTGTGTTAAGCGGTTTAATACGAAGCGGTTTGAGTTAAGCGGTTTGTCTGTACTGCGATTTGACTGAAGTGGTTTGTTAACTCTACGACTTGTCTTTTGAGATTTGTCATTTCTTTGTGATAAGTTTTACGGTTTTCTCTTGATTTAGTAAAATCCCGTGAAAGAATCTATTTCCCAGTTTAATCAAAGAGTAGTAAAATCCCGTGTACTTAGGAATCGTGTCTACAATCACTTCTTCCGTTGCTGATGACGTTCAAGCTGCAGGATCCGATACTCGTCCTCCTATGCTTGATCGAACTGACTATGACTCTTGGGCACAGAGAATCAGACTATACTACTTAGGAAAAGAGAATGGTGTGAACATCCTTAAGTCAATTGATGAAGGACCATTTCAAATTAGAACCACCAGGGATATTCTTGAAACTGCAGCTGATGGAAATTTTGTGTTAGGGTTGGATAGACCAAGAATGTATGATGAGCTTGATGATAAGGATAAAAAGAGATATGATGCTGACATTAGAGCCTCAAACATCATACTTGAAGGTTAGCCAAAAGATATTTACAAGCTGATCAATCACAACACGAAAGCCAAGGCAGTCTAGGATAATGTCAAGATGCTTCTCTCTGGTTCAGAACTGACTAAGGAAGATAGAGAATCTCAGTTGTATGATGACTTTGAGAACTTTAAAATGAACCCAGGGGAAAGTGTCACTGAATATCATGTGAGATTCCACAAGCTTGTGAATGATATGAGGAATATCAAAATGACAATGCCAAATATCCAGCTCAATTCCAAGTTCGTGAACAACATGAATCCCGAATGTCACAAATTTGTCACTGCTGTCAAACTAAACAAAGGACTGAGGAACACCAATTATGAGCAACTGTATGCTTACTTACTCCAACATGAGAAGCATGCTGCCTTTGAACGTATGATCATGGAAAAGTTCAATACTAATGTTGTTGCTGCAAGCTCTTCAAATTATTCAACTGCATTCTTCACAAATGTGGGGATAAGTACCAAAGCATCACAAATTATACCTACTGGGGATCATAATCACAAACTTATTCTGGATTCAGGTTATAATCAATCGGACATGTTCATGGAACACTTTGCAAATCAAATGGCCCTTATGGTTAAGCAAAACTTAAACCTCACTCCCCACACCAACAATCATCTCAGAACTGCATCTAATCTACACAATCATGCTACCGTTAAAGATGGAAGGGTTGTAGTGTAAAACATGAAAGGAAGGCAGAATGCTTATGTTCCACATAATGAACAAGGGAATGTAGGTGTTGGAACTGGTTATGGGAATGTAGGTGTTGGAACTGGTTATGTGGGTAATCAGAATCGAGGAAGGATCATGGCTCAAGGTCAAGGGAAGCCAATTAAATGCTACAATTATGGAGGGGAAGGACACATTGCTAGGAACTGCACTCAACCAAAATGTCCACAGAATGCAGAGTACTTCAAGGATAAGATGCTACTGGTGCAAGCTCAAGATAATGGAGCAGTGTTGGATCAGGAAGAGTTGCTGTTTCTTGCTGAGGGAAATGCCAAAACTTATGATGTGGATGTGGATGAACAACCAGTGCATGGTGTAGCTCAAAATAATCCCAATGTATTTCAGGTTGCAGATTGTGATGCATTTGACTCTGATGTTGATGATGAACCAACAACACAAACCATCTTTATGGCCAACATCTCTCCAATGGTCTCTTCACCTCAACAAGCCGGTCCCTCCAAGGAAACCATCATATCAGAGGTATTAAAACTATATGATGTGGTTGATGCGTAAAAGATTCACAACAAAGTACAATCAAAGGGAAATCATTGAATCAGATATTGAAAATATGGGTAATAGCAATGTTGTCCTATGTGATCAATATGTGAAGCAAGATGAAAGAATAATTGTACCAAGTGATATATTTTCTGCTGTCAGTGATGAATGTATATTTGATGAATATACTGAATATGCACCTGATGATTCCATGACCACTGAACTAAATGCCTATAAGGAACAAGTTTCTATATATGAACAGCGTGCTAAGTTTGAATTAACTACCCGTGAGCAAGAGATGGATAACCAAATGCGTACACTTATCAGAAAAAGTAATTTTAGGGAAGAAACATTGAAACAAGAGTTAAATTCCTTACAAGAAAAACTTTATAAAACTGTTAAGCAAAAGTAAGAACTTCAAGAAAATGTAAAAGTGCTTAAGCAGGAATTCAATGCTAAGGAATCAAAACTTTTAAATGATTTTTCCAACCTAAAAACTTTGAAAAACAAACTTGAAAACAAGTTGTACGTACAAGGTAACACCATTCAGACTGCTCACATGATCACTAAGCATAGAGTGTTAAGTGATGAGCATAGTACTAGCCTTGTAGAGGAACCCAATCCTGAGTATGGTAAGAAAGCAAAAGTGGCTCAAAAGGTGATCTATGATGGTAATGAAATCCTTAAGCCTAGACAAAAGCCTACTTGTTTAGACCACACTGAAGAAGATAGAGAGTTAGAAGATGCCGCTAGAAAGAAAATGGAAAAGAAATTAAAAGAAGATCCTGAGTGTAAAAATCAGAATATATCATTTAAAACTCCCAATTATGCTAAGGAAAACTGGATAGCCTTCAATAAGTTTAGACCTCAGACTCAATTGACCCCTGAACAAGTGTTTTGGAAGAAAGATATGGATAAGAAAAAAACTGATGAACTTGTTGAAAAGAATCCTCCCCTTAGGAAATTGCCTCCAGCTACTGTGTATCCACCAAATACACCGATGCATTTAGTGCCTAGAACTCTTCCCACTCAAAGCAAAACCTTAGTCAGCTTATATGTAGTTTACCAACTATTCATTGACTTTGAGAAAACATGTAAGAAGAGAATCACTCCAACGGGAATTACTGAAGGGGAAAGGGGTTTTGAGCAAACAAAAGAATGTTACTTAACTGAGGTCATGGCTTTCTTTAAACAACTAAAAGAATAATTTGAGAGTCTTTAAAAAAGCCATAGATACTGAGATTAAAGATATGAAAAGAATGTTTAATGAAATGGAAAACGAGGTTAAAGATTATGAATGTGAGCTCAAAAGTAATGAGATTGAGAGGAAGAATATTCACATCCTAAATGATAATTTGATTTCTAGATGTATTACTCAAGATGTGTTTTACACTGTTACCAATTACTCCATTACTGCTTCTCAATTTCATGAATTATCTATTGCTTTGAAAGTCTCCCAAGATCGTGTCGTTGAGCTTGAGACCAAAAATTCAAAATTGCGTGATAAAATCGAAAGGGATGATCATGATAGCATGGTCAGACATTTTTCTAAATTGGAAGTTGAATATCTTGATTTACAATTAAAATATCAACATCTTAAAGAAAATGTTAAAACCTCAAATGCCAAGACATCTTCGGATGCTCCTGAGTTTGATGCAGTTTTTGAAATCAACAAACGTGATAAACATATTCGAGCTTATTGTAACACGATCAAAAGGCTGAAAGCCCAAATTTTCCAATTGAAGGGTGAAAAGAGTGAAGTGTCTGGCTCCCATATGCCTCCTCCTTTATATTCTCAGAATTCTCAAAGTTTCCATCTTCAAAACCTCGTTAATGTCTTACAACATGAAAATGATTGTTTTCTAGAGCAAAATGAAAAGGTTAAACTGCATTTCAAGGAGTTATATGAATCAATTAAGGTCACTCGTGACAAGAACAATGAAAAGACAATGTCTTTGCAAAAAGAAATTGAGAATCTGAAGAGTCAGGTAAAATGGAAAATGCCAATCACCAGTGGTGAGAATGTTGCACCAAAGGTGCCTATTTGTACTAAATATGCTATGACTGTGAAGTATATTCCCCCTCATCTTAGGAATATTGAACTTGCATTTCAAACATATCTTTCATACCTTAAGGATAGTCTAGAGTGTCTCCGTGAGATTGTAGAAGAGGATAAGATAGAGAAACCACTCGATAATGCGATTGGGCATGCATGCTTATATGCCAAACGATCTCAAGAACTCTTAGAATGTATAATTGCAACATGTCCTAAATCTGGTACTAGGAAAGATTGTGTAGTTATGCCCTGTTCTATGCCTAAAGTCAAGCATGTGACCTTTGATGTGCCTCCTAGAATCTCAGATCCCAGCACTTCTAGACCAGGAATGCAGAAATTAGTAAAACCAACCAATATTACCATCATTCCTTTTGCAGGAGTAATCAGTGACACTAAGGTAAGCGGGTCAAAGCCTCTAGGTAATACAAAGCAAGATAGGACCACGCGAGCCAAGAGTGAACAAGGGAAGAAAGTAGAATACCACCCTAGGAATAATAAGTTTGAGTTGAATAAGATGAATCGTGTTGATTCTAGTATTAGCTATAAGTGTACTGTAATTAATTTGAATTTTGCTACTATTTGCAAAACATGTAATGAATGTTTGGTTTCTAGTATTTATCATGAATATGTTGTGAATGAGTTGAAAAATATTGTTAAATCTCCAGTCAAAATTGTCAGAAGCGCTAAACAGGTTAAGGAAGTCAGGAAGCCAATTTGGAAAAAGTTTAGTAATTATTGGAAACCTACAGGGAGAAAGTTCAATAATGTGGGTTATCAATGGAAACCCACTGGCCACACATTCAAAGTTAATGAATTTTGTCCTAATAGGAATAGTTTTATGCCCACTAAGGAATGGAAACCTACTGGTAGGATTATCCCCTTAAGAAGTAGTCATACTACACATAGGCCAAGTGTTTCTATTAGTATTGCATCCACCTCTAATGATGTCACAACTTCTATTTCTGATGTGGGTGTTCCAATCTCATTTACTAACCAAGTGGAACCCAATCTCGCATGGGGATCCAAATTATCCAGTCATCCATACTTGTCTATGTTCAACTGCAGGTCGTACAAATCGTTCTGTGGTATTTGGACTCAGTTTGTTCAAAGCATATGACTGGAGATCGCTCACGGCTCAAGAACTTTGTGAATAAATTCATCGGGACTGTTAGATTTGGGAACGACCACTTTGGGGCAATTATGGGTTACGGAGATTATGTATTTGGTGACAGTGTAATCTCTCGGGTATATTATGTAGAAGGTCTTGGTCATAATTAGTTCTCTATTGGTCAATTATGCGATTTTGATCTTGAAGTGGCTTTCCGAAAACACACTTGCTTCGTTAGAGAACTGAACGGTGTTGAGCTTTTAAAGGGAACCCGTGGCACAAATTTGTACACCATCTCTATCGAAGATATGATGAAGTCTTCTCCAATTTTGTTGTTGTCAAAGGAATCCAAAACAAAGTCATGGTTATGGCATCGTCGTCTCAATCACTTGAACTTCGGCACCATCAATGATCTTTCTAGAAAGGACCTCGTAAGAGGCTTGCCTAGATTAAAGTATGAAAAAGATCATCTTTGTTCATCATGCCAATTAGGCAAAAGCACAAAGTGTGCCCACAAACCCAAACCTACAAACTCCAATATGGAAGTTCTTCATACCTTTCACATGGATTTGTGCGGACCCTTGAGAGTGCAGACTATAAATGGGAAGAAATATGTGCTAGTCGTTGTTGATGACTACTCTCGGTTTACTTGGGTTAAGTTTTTGAGGTCAAAGGATGAAACTCTCAGCGTCATCATCAAACTTATTAAACAGTTGCAGGTTAGGCTTAATAAAACAGTTAGAATTATCTGAACAGACAATGGAACTGAGTTTGTTAACAAAGAACTAAGTCAGTTTTATGAAAGCATTAGAATCAGTCATCAAATAAGTGTTCCACGCATTCCTCAACAGAACGGTGTAGTTGAAAGACGAAATCGGACTCTTGTAGAAGCTGCAAGAACTATGCTCATATTATCAAAGGCCCCAATGTTTCTCTGGGAGTAAGCAACTGCCACTGTATGTTACAACCAAAACCGCTCCCTAATTCATACAACTCATGGAAAAACTCCATACGAATTAGTTCACAACAGAAAACCTGATTTCTCCTTTCTTCATGTGTTTGGAGCTTTGTGTTATCCAACTAATGATGGTCAAGATTTGGGAAAGTTGAAAGCTAAGGCAGATATTGGATTTTTTGTTGGTTATGCACCGAATCGGAAGGGTTACCGAATCTACAACAAAAGAACCCGAGACATTATGGAAACTATTCACGTTACATTCGATGAGATGACTGAGCAAATGGCTCCTGGACAATCCAGTTCTGGACCCACATCTCATCTTTTATCAAGTAGTCCCATTAGTTCTTCTCTTGTACAGAATCACTCCCCTGCAGTTCCTTATGTACCTCCATCAGAAGAAAATTTAAAGAAATTGTTTGATCCGATGTTTGCTGAATACTATGATCCTCATGCTAATGATAATTCTGCGCCACCAACTATCTGCTGCTTCTAATCCAACCAATACAGATGGTCCATCTGTCTCAATGTCTTTATCTCAAGAAGTGCCAGTTATCGATCACTCATCATGATCTTCGAATCCTCGATCTTCGGTTTTTCATCATGGAAATGTAGCTGCTAACTCTGATGGAGATAACCCTTTTGCTACTCCCGAAGATGCTCCATTTGAAAACATATTCGCCCCTGAAGCAACACCTGAACCATCTTCGCCAGGGGATCCAAACTCTGCTACTTCAGTTCCTCAAAAACAACCACACGAATATATCAGAAAATGGACACATGATCATCCTCTGGATAATATCATTGGGAATCCTTCTCGTCTGGTTTCAACAAGAAGAAAACTTGCCACAGATGCCTTATGGTGCTTCTTCAACTCTGTACTATCAAAGATCAAACCAAAATATGTCAAAACAGCAATGTCTGAGGATAGCTGGTTTAATGCTATGCAAGATGAAATCCATGAGTTCGATCGTCTTGATGTATGGGAATTGGTGCATGCTCCAGACTGTGCTATGATTATTGCTCTTAAGTGGATCTTCAAAGTGAAACTTGATGAGCATGGTGATGTTCTGAAAAATAAGGCAAGGCTTGTGGCCAAAAGATATCGACAAGAGGAGGGCATTGACTTTGAAGAATCATTTGCTCCGGTTGCACGTATTGAGGCTATTAGAATCTTCCTGGCTAATGCTGCTAGCAAGAACATGGTGGTTTATCAGATGTATGTAAAGACTGCTTTTCTCAATGGAGATCTTAAAGAAGTGGTCTACGTTAGTCAACCTGAAGGTTTTGTGAATCCAGAGCATCCTACCCATGTATACCACTTGAAGAAGGCCCTTTACGGTTTGAAGCAGGCTCCTAGGGCATGGTATGATACATTGTCAAAGTTTCTTTTGTTAAGTGGATTCAACAAAGGAGCAGTTGATCCTACATTGTTCACCAGAAAGTCAGGCAAACACTTAATTCATGTTCAAATTTATGTTGATGATATTATATTTGCCTCGACTGACCCTAATGAATGTGACCGATTTTCAAAAGAAATGAGTTCCAAATTTCAAATGTCAATGATGGGACAAATGTCATTTTTCTTGGGATTAAAAATTTCACAAAGTCCCGGAGGCATTTTTATTAATCATCTAAGTATGCTAATGAAATCTTAAAGAAATTTGGATTTGATTCTTGTGACCCTGTTGACACTCCCATGGTGAAGCGCACAAATCTGGATGAAGACCACTCAGGGATCATGGTTAATCAAACAAAACATCGTAGTATGATTGGATCCCTGATGTACCTCACAGCCAGTAGACCTGATATCTTGTTCGCTGTTTGCATGTGTGCTAGATACCAGGCTAAGCCTACCAAAAAGCACCTTGAAGCGATTAAACGGGTCTTTCGATATCTCCAAGGAACCATTAACATGGGACTTTGGTATCCGAAGGACACCGGTATGTCACTAACATCCTATGCAGATGCTGACCATGCTGGATGTCAAGATACACGTCGAAGCACGTCAGGAGGTGCTCAGTTTTTAGGAGATAAGTTAGTAAATTGGTCTTCAAAGAAACAAATGAGTACGTCTATATCCTCTACAGAGGCTGAATACATAGCCATGTCATCTTGTTGTGCTCAAATCTTATGGATGAGATCCCAATTATCTGACTATGGCTTTGTATTCAACAAAATCCCTCTATATTGTGATAACAAAAGTGCCATTGCTTTCTGCTGCAACAATGTTCAACACTCAAGAGCAAAGCACATTGACATTCAACATCACTTCATCAGGGAGCAAGAAGAGAAAGGTGTGGTTGAACTCTATTTCGTACGAACTGAATATCAACTAGCAGACATCTTCACCAAAGCTCTTCCTAGAGATCGTTTTAATTTTATCCTACCACGACTTGGCTTGAAAAGTCTTCAACCAGAAACACTCAAACGTCTTCAGGAGGAAGACGAGGAGTAAAGGTGTTTCTTCATCTATTCTTTGTATATATTTTATCAAAAAGCAAAATACAAAATTATAAAACCAACAAAAAAAAGAAAAATAGGAAAATATAAAATTTTCAAAACCCATAAAAATCATAAAATCTTGAAAAATTCCAAAAAGATCCTTTTACTTATTATGTGTTATGATTTCGATAACATCTACGGACTTTGAATTGTCATTCAATAATGGTACGAGTCTTTAGATGAAGTTCGAACAGAAGTAATAAATATTTTTTAATTTGTGTTAAAAAATTGAGATGGAGAAAAATGTTGGTTCACTGTCATTTCAGGCAGTAACCCATTTTTAAAGAAAGGACAGAGCCATGCTTAATCTATTTTTAAAATCTCATGCTCTGTTCCTAAAAACAAAAGTTCATAAGGAACGTTTGCCGCCAAAAAGACAAATGTTTCCTTTCAAATATTTTTCCTTCTAAAGATTCTTCTGAAAAATAATGAAAACAAAATTGCTTTGAAAATAAATCGGACTTAATTTTGAAAATCATCTGGACTTACCATTTGTCAAAATCTTCATCTCTCGATCAACAACTCAGGTCATTGATTGAGGGGGAGAATGATTTCAAACAAATCAAAAAAGTTATTTCTCAAACAATTGGTACTAAAATGAGCAAGGTCTATGTTTGGTTAATCAAAAGGAACATTTTCAATTGGATCAAGACCAAGACTAATGTTGAGTTTTCATATGGTACCTAAGCGTGTTTGATCAATGGATATTAAAGTTTCAAAATATGATCCTTATCAGTTAAATGTTTTAAAAGTAAGTCACAGTTCTCCTCAAAAAGCTTTTGAAAATAATTTAAATCAATTGGGATCACAAATCTCAGTGGGTTTGAAAATTGTGATCGGGGGGAGAATTTGTGATTTAAATTGGAAATAAACTGATAATTTGATAAGTGGTTTTAGAAATATAAGAACAAGCACTCCTCCCTACATGTGCCAAATGATTTCAAATTTTTCCATGCACATGTTAAGGGGGAGCATTTATCTTAAACCAAAAAGGATTGAAACGTGATTGGTTTGTCTCAAAGTGCAGGTTCCCTCTAATATGTGCAAAAACTCTTTCAAATCACGATGCACATATTGAGGGGGAGCAATAAGAAGAAAACCACGTCCTCTCCAAAATGTTTTATCTAAAGTATCTAAATACTAGATTTGATCGGGGAGTGATGATGATCACTTTAGAAAATGTTATCAAGATTTGGAGCTTTCATTCAAATCTAACTTTCATTGGTCTCTTTCTCCATGTGCCAAGATGATTTCTAATACTTGAAGCACATGTTGAGGGGGAGCATTTCAAAAAGAATAAAAAACAATTAAGGTACAAAATGCTTTGATTTTATATCACAAGTACCTTTATTGATTTTTCAAATGGTTTTTCAATTGGTTTCGAGGTGGAAAGAACAATACCAAAAGACCAACAAATTTACTTTATGCATTGGAGTTATAAAGATGGTTAGGTTAGGTATTCGTTCCCACGATCCCGACAAAACCGGAGGGATCTACCCAGGGACAATTCACTAGATAGTGTAGAAGTCCTTAGGTATGATGAAAAAAGGAGAAAAGTGAGAATATAGGAAGAGTGCTGACTAAGAAAGTGCTAGAACTGGAAAAAACCTAACAAGGTTCTAGTAATGAAGTCTCGATAAGCACTGAAGGGGTTGAAGAATGAAAAAGAATTGAATGTGAAAAGGGTGAAAAGAAATAGCCCTCCATTAATTCAACCTTAGGGAAGAAACCGGATTCAATTCAAATGTTACTAGTGGCTACTAAGGTAACACTGGTATTGAAGACAAAACGTCATGGACCCAGTGACGCACTGCACCAAACTTCCCATGCTACTCAAGTTCTCTTAAAAGGACTTGTTTCATTCTCACGGGGAACCTACATTAACTATCAGCTTTCTCTTAGAGATGGTTGATATTGAAGAAGGAGACCCTCTCCCTAGTCTCCGACATATTAAATCAAATGTGCACAATTGAGTCTAGAGCCTAGAGATCATCAATAAATCTCGTTAGGACACACAATTGATGAAGTCTTACTGTTTCACACAATGGGGAAAGTAAGAATATATATTGAGAGTCCTACGCATTATCCTTGTGGTATTGCCAAAATATCCGAGTGATATGTAAAGTATTCACGATGAAGATGAAAATCCTTCTAGAGCCAACATCAAACAAGCTCTTGGTGGGTGACATGTGAGATCTTCTCAAAAGATCAAACTAGTGACAACTGGATAGAAACAATGGGGCGATTCACTCTTGAATCAACCTTGGTCTAGGAAATGGATTGACGGATACCTTTGAAAAACCGGTCATTGTGCTCAACAACTCTTTTCTCTAGCACATCGACTGTGTATTAACTCTTAAAAATAAAAGGGTATTTATGATTGAAAATTGATGTTTTTCGTAAACCCTTCATTGTATTGCAAAACTCTTTATATTAAGCAATACACGACTGTTTTCAAATCATTTTTCATCAATCAGTGAATCTCAATTCACTGGTTCACTCACTCCGTGCTGTCTTCTTTGAGACGTTCCGGTTTGAGAATGGCTTGATTAGCTGCGAAACCCTGTCAAGGAGATTCTTCGGAATTCTACCTGATCACCGGCAGTACTTGTACTGATCAACGGGGAACCATGGTTCTTGCAACCCATTCAACGAAAGAGATCAAAGACACTTCCATGTGCTTTATTGCTAACTGTTGTTTGCAGGACACCCGACGGTTGCAGTCGATCAGAATTGAGGAGTCAATCCATAACCGCATGCTCACACATCACACTCACATCTAAAAAATCATGATAAGTGAATATCTTCATAACTTGGCTCTGATATTTTCAAACCATGCTTCTGCTACGTTGCTGTGAATATCATGAATCAACAAAGCTTCCACTACTCTGATGAGAAGATATCATGATCCAAAACTGTGAGCATGTCGGTCCAAAATTCACAACTTCACATATTGGTAATATAACAAAGGATGAGTCAAGAGATTTAATGTGGTTGATGATCTCTAAAGAAGGCTCAAAGAACAAACAATCCGTGGATCAGTTAAAGACCTCCACTTGAAATACAACACATGCAGAATATGAAGAATCAAAGGCTACGAGCTACAGAGCAAAGAACTTAATCAAGAATTCAAGAAAACCAAAATGAAATATCTGTTTGTAATTGAAGTGACCTCCCTTAGGGGGAGATTGTTAGGATTTAGAAAATCCGGTAGTTAAAGACTCGGTCACCTCAAGTATATGTATTCGTTAGAAAGCTCGTAGTCATAGTCATTTAGTGATAGTTAGTAGTTAGTTAAGTAACACCGTGGAGGACGGACGGGTCTTTACCCACTGTATGCCTGATCCACAGCCCGTAGGAGGCGTTTTATGTAACACACTATAAATACCCTTTGCCTAGCAAGGCAAAGGGTTGGAGCTTCAATATACATTTTTCTTTGTCTCACTAGAAGTTCCCAACTCTCTTCACTTTCTCTCTCTAAAACCTCAACTCATTCGAATCATATGTGTTAGTGTTTGTGTGTTTGTGAAAACCAATAAGTTACAATGAGATAACAAATGTTGACTTGCAAAATTAAAAACATTAAAATTTATTTGATTTTTTTGAAAATTTAATAATTTACTTATGAGATAAGTGTGAATTTAGTTAATTTGTTGGAGAAAAAACATTTTGAAAAAAGGTATAGATATTTAAGGAAATGAGATTGAACATTGAAAATAGTTTGTTCAATTTGCTTGGTAAGACCATATTTAAAGTTAATTTAAAACTTTGATTTTTTTTGTTATAATGTATGAGTTTAGCTGAATATACATTTGTGAACATATATTCTGTCATTTTTTTGTTTATGTATGTTATTACATCACATTTTTTTTGTTGTATGTTATTACACAACAATAATGGATTTTTAATACCATCACATGAATAAATTAAATGAATATAAAAGAATACAAAACAAAAATATAAAGCAAAAGTGATATATCATTGCACATTCATACTTGAACAAAATACTAAAGACAATACAATTTGTTCTTGACATGCCAAAAACAAATCCCAAACATAATTTTTCAAATAAGTAAACTGGAAAATAACCAAATTGTCTTAAACACAATTATTCAAAACGAAATAGCACACAAAACATAAACATTGAATGTGATGTAGTGATATATCACACATTGAAAGGATCACTCCTTTCTGATCTTAACTTCAACATCTGCATGCTTGCCTCGCTTAGCATCGTTTTCTTCGTCAACCAACATCGTCAAGATCAATGATGTTACGTTTGCCTCTACCAGAACTTCCATCACCAGCAGAACCCTCAATCCCAGCCTTCAAAGCCTTCATATCATCAGAGTAACCAAACATGGTTTTAGATGTCCTTCCAGTCCATTTGACAATTTCTGGTCACAAAGTTATTCCCATCAACCTGTTCAAAATTAGTCCAAAAAACAATATTTACTTAATGGAATTTGATATTTATACAGGGACAAACATAATAAGTCATTTCACGTACATTTTCAGGATCATGATTACACTGATCTGCAACATCTTTTGCTTGTTTAGAAAGCTCTTGATCTTCTTCAGGATGAAAGAGCAAAACAAAAATAATTGTATCATGTGAGATCAGTTTGAAAATAGTGCATAATGAGAAAGTGTCAGTTACGCGCATAATATCATACCTCATCAGGGACAAAACCTTCTTTGAACATGTTGTTCCCCGTTCACTATCGTTTAAAACAGTTTAAGAATATAAAACAAGTTAATAGTGAACAATGACTGAAATTAACATAAGTAAAACACACAAAGTAATTTTCAACATCATATTATTTATTAGAAATCAATCAAAAAGAATACGTTACCCAAGTACTTGCGGAACAGTACTTGGGATTGAAATAACAAAGTTTTGTGACTCCTCTCTAAGCTCAGGCTAAGTCTGATCACAACTCTTAGAACCCACTGAGCTATCTCAGGGATTAAGTTGTATTTGGAGGAGTGAAAAGATGGCTTGCGTGTATGTGTGTTTTTACAATTCACAAGCTTAACATTTTCACTCCATCTCTTATGTTATTTATACATGTATGAGATTTAACTCTTTCCTAAGTGACAAACTGACATCTTACAGAAGACAAAATACTGATGCATTTTGTCTATGTTTACAAAGGCTATTCTAGGTAAGAGACAAGACTAATTTCCTAAGGTCAGTGATGACACTGAGCCTGATCTTTTGCTATTCAGGGAAAGTTGACTTTGGTTGATAAGGACTTCGTCTTATCTGATTCAAACTTATCCCGCCTTGTCCCACTCATTCTTCAGTCTTTACATCCTTCAGTCTTCTACTTCAGTTTGTCTTCAGTGTAAGTATTTGGAGAGGAGTCTTAGGGATTCAGTGAGTTATTGTCATCACTCACTGAATCCACCATCTTCTTCTTGACTCAGTTTTCACCCTTTAAGTTCGCCCTTGCTGAGTGGAGAAACTATCTTGTTGCCTCATACTGAGTATCCTGAAGATGGCTCACTGAGAGACTATGCACTCAGTGACCTATTAGTGTTTAACGGACTAGACACTTGGGCTATTTTCTATTCAAATCCTAGATTAAGGGGTTTGGGTATTTACTAAACCCAACAGTCTCTCCCTATTTGGATATACAAATAGCCTAAGTGTTTGATCAGTGTAAGTGAGCAAATAGCTTCTTCTTACACTGAATGTACTAATGAATACAATCAGGAACACTGAGTAATTTAACAAAAACATACATCTTTTATTGATCAGATTACATGGCTCCTATCACTAGTACAAAAACATAAATCAAAATGATCAGTCTAGATGGATTCCCAGTGCTTCAAGCTTGACTTTCTTTGTGATCAGTGTTTCCCTGTCAGGATGCTCTCTTATCTTGGCATTTAAGTCAGCACAAAACTTGATATTTGCCAGAGACTGAATTTGAGAAGCCACTGGTATGTAGCTCAGCATTGTTGCCACTCCAGCCTTATCAATATCGCTCCATCTTTGGAACAATGGGTTTCCATATTCATCAATGAAAAATAGCCCTCTTTCTGGCTTTTCAATCACCAAACAGTTTACAAACTTAACACCTTCAGCGGCTCCTGTTGCATTCAAAGCAGGCACTTTTATCTCAGGCTGGAACTCAACTCTCTTCCTTTTGCCAGTGGATGATTGTGGTTGAGATCCTTGAGGTGCAGTTAAGGCAGGCTGAATCCTTAGTTGTGTTGGTGCATCTCTCAGTCTTTCATATCTTTTACTGAGCATCTTCATCAGCTCCTTAACCACCGCATTCTTCTTCTTTTCCATAATTGGACCAAGCTCATCAAGTTCAGTGATCCCAAAGTTAGTGAATTTTAGGGGATCATGAACCTCGAAGTGTCTTTTATCATCCCCTCTATAAACATTCATGGCCAGTGGTTTGGTATTGGGGATGATCTTGACATCAGTGATCTTTTCAGGTAGCCTCTGCTTGTCATTGTCCGTTGTAATGCTCAATTCGCTTTGCCGAGAGCTTCTTAGTTTTCTTTTTCTTTTCTTCCAATTGTTTTCTCATTTCAACCATCCGAGCCTGAGCTTCCTTGAAATTTTGTCCTGCCTGACCCTTTTTAAGCTTCTTAGCATCGATTCCAATGTTTTCGGCTTCTTCACGACCACCTTTACCAGTGCTCTCTGCTTTTCTTTCTTCCTCAGCAAGTTTCTGTTTCCTTTCTTCTTTGGCAAGATAGGCACTTAGCTGTTGTGGTGTGAGCAGTATTCATTGTCGACGATCTTAAAGGGAATCTTCTCAGGCTCAGGAGGTGTTGTCATTATGTCTTATCCTTTGTCCTAGCCTGAAGAAGAAGATGCTACCAGGGGCGGTGTTGTTGTTATTATTGGTGTAATCACTGTCAGTGTTGTTGTTGTTGATGTTGGTGGTGAGATTGATGAGATAGGTATTGCTGAGACTGGTGATGATGATGAGATTGGAGCTGCAGATACTGGGGTGTTGTCTCCCCCTTAGTGTGAAGAGGAGTTTCTTCAGCTTTCTCCCCTCAATGTTCTTGGAGCGTCAGTGAGGGCAAGAGTTGGTGTTGGTGTTGAGGGGGACTGAGTTGCTTGACCCTTGAAGGCCTGATAAATTTTAGAGATCATAGCCTTGATTTCTGAAGTGTCGGTTTGAATACTAGTGACTTTGGCTTCCAAATTTGCCTGAGAAACTTCCAGAGCAGTCATTCTTGGCCCAAGATTCTAGGCCAAGGAAGAAGATGCCTGAGCCAAAGTAGCCACCTGAGTATTCACAGAGCCCAATGTAGCTTGAAGGGACTGAACTGAAGATTGAAGACCCTGAACATTTTCAGATTGGAGCATTTCGACCAGTGAGGTGGAAGATTGTTTCAAGTAAGCCTCAATAGCCTTCAGCACTTGAGAGTTGAGCGCTGGATCTTCTTTGAAAAATTCTCTGATTTCATCTATCTTTGTGCCTACACCCTGAAGGTGCCTGGGAAATTTAGCCAAGTTTTCATCCAGTCTGTGAAGGTTGTCATACATCAGATCCCTGTGCTCATGAACATTTTCATCAAAAGTTTGGACTTCAGCTTTCAGGTCTACATAACTGGCACCAGCTTCAGTGTGTTGTTCCCACAGAGTGTCAGTGACCCCTTGATATAGTTTCCTTGAAGCTCTTGTGATCCACTGAACCAGCTGTCTTTCAATTAGTGGAAGAACATTGTCAAACTGCTGGAACTCATCAGTGGAGGAAGAGGAGTCATCATTGTCAGGCTTGAATGGTGATTCAGTATGCTCTGTGGATCAGGCTGAGGTCCTTGTTCAGCTTGAACCTCAGCGTCCACTTCTTCCCTGGCGATAAAATTTCATCATCACTGTCGCAAGTTCTTCTTCGGAAAAGAGTATCCCAGTAACATCGAACAGATTAACAAGGGGTTGGTGATGGGTTCCATATCGGGGTGGTATATTTCCCTCGAGTCTTTGTCCCCGTTGACCCCTCGACACTAGTGGGCGTTTCCCAGTGCCTTCTCGAGTCGATTGGTTTTGGGTTCCATATCGCGGTTATTTCGTCCCTCCAAGTCTTTGTCCCCCGAGACCCCCGAGACACTGGCGGGTGTTTTCCAGTGCCTTTAGCAGAGTCAGTGAAGGTGGTATCCCTATCAGTGGGTTGTTTGTTTCCTCCTGAGTCTTTGGGATCATTTAGTGTGCCCTCATACAAAGGCTGTGATTTGCTAATGTCATCCTTGGGCGTTGTGGAAGGCGCTCCCCTACCAGAGGGTTGTATGTTTCCTCTCGGATCTTGGGAGTAGTGGTTGTGACCAAGGGCACTGACTGTGATGTATCAGTGTCCTTCGTTTTCACGGGGGTAGATGTTTCCTGGTCACCAATGGGTGTCTGTTTAGTCTGGGGCTTTTTGTGCCTCTTAGGCTGTGTTCTAGAAGCCTCAGGGCCCTGAGACTTGGGTTTAGTCTTAGTCCCAGTCTGAGACTTCCCCTTTCTCTTTTTAGGAGCAGGGTTTGGAGACACTGATCCCTCCTGGTTGTTTACAGCAACCATATGGGCCGTCAATTCAATGTTATGGACTAGGGATGGGTCTTTTTGAAAATTTGATTTGCTCAGGACGCCAGGTAAAGCACCAAAATTTTCTTCCTGAGGGTAATTGCAACCCAGTAACACTTGTAAAGCACAAGAGACAAATCTAGGATATGACACATATTTTGCCCTAGATTTGCTCTGTAGCTTAGTTACGAGATCACTGTAAATGATCTCCCCAATGTCGACATTTACCCCATTCATCAAACAGTAAGCCATCATCAACTGAATAGAATTAACTTGTTCAGTTGATGAGTGGTTCCCGCCGAGGACCTGAATCACAAAAGTGAATAAGATCCTCCAAGCCACGGGGAATGAATTTTTGGTGACTGGGGTTCTGTCTAAAAAGTTTGGCTCTAAAGCAATTTGTTTTAACCCATCCTTCACTTTGTGGGTTGGGATGGGCGACATAAACACCTTTATTATAGTCTAACCTTGAAGAGGTGGAAAACGTTTTGTAATCCAGGGTGACTGATTGTTTCCCATCAAAAGACTGAACTTAATGAGATACTCCCTTAGTGGTCGTAGGTCAGTCTCATTAGTAGCAGGTGTCGGGTCATAGGCCACGGCTGTTGCCCAAAACTCCCTGAAGAGGTTTTGGTAAACAATAGAGGGACACTGAACAAAGGCATTTTTCAGTGGACAGTTAAACAAAAATTTCATAATGTCTTTATAGGCTGGGACATTTTGTAGGTATTCAAAATTGCCTATGACATTATTGGTTTTAAATTCAACATTAGTAAGATCTCCGGCCCACTGTTGTGCATACTGAAGAGATTTAGTTCTTACCATTTCCATTTGAAATAGTTTTTAGGCTTTTGAGAAAAAACTTGACAAGAACAGTCAAAAGAAATTTTAAGATCGTTTGTGATGAAAAACTTTTGTAAATGTTTACAAAGAAGATTTTTCAGAAAAGGTATTAAAGAACACAAAGATTTCTGGGTTTTAAAAGAGATTTTGACAGAGTTTTGTTAGTAGAAATCTTTTGTGTGTGTTTATGAGGTTTTGAAGAGGGTATTTATAGAGTGGTGAGAGGGGCGGTTTTTGCACAAATGGGAGTATTTAGAGTCGATTTTAGAAAACGTTTGAATTTCCACATTTAATGCCACCACTCCACTACCCGCAGTAAAATCCCGTTTTCAAGGAGCGAGTTGCAATGCACAGTAAAAGTGCACTTTTGCAGTAATAAAATATCAATAAGATATTTCATGAGAGATGGTGCATTTAATGCCAAGTGGGGATTAGGTGAGTTTGTGAGGTACCCTTGATATGGTTGACAGTAAGACAAAGAGACATATATTCCTATATTAAATTGGCATAGTTACCAACCTAGGACATTTAAGTAACTGATACTTGGATCATTTAGTTACTCATTTAATGCTCAATATTAACTTTCAGGGTCCCTGAATGAGTCTTACTCATTCAGTGAGAGGTTGTATTGTGGGTTTCATTCAGGGAGGAGGAACCATTTCAGAGAACTTACTGAGATTGGTTTTCTGATGCCTGACTTTCAATGTCAAGCATTCCCAATTCAACTTTCAGTCTCCTGAAGGTAGGTTCATCTAAGGTTTTGGTGAAGATATCGCGGCGGTTGATACTGGTAGGGATGAAATGGAGTTCTATGTCTCCTTTCATTATGTGGTCCCTGATGAAGTGATATCTGATATCAATGTTTTTGGTTCTTTGGTGAGGAGGGTTGTTGGAGATTGCAATGGCACTGGTGTTGTCGCAGAAGATGGGTACCATTTTGTAATGGATGTCGAAGTAGTCGAGTTGACTTTTCATCCATAAAACATTGGCACAGCATCCTGCAGCAGCCACATACTCAGCTTCAGCTGAAGAAATAGCCACTGATTGTTGCTTTTTAGCACTCCAACAAACCAGTTTTGACTGTTTCAGTCCAGAAATGCTTTGAGAGGGCTGAGCCATTTAGCATGGTTCTAGCAGCCTCAATGAGAGTTCTGTTTTTCCTTTCAGCAACCCCATTTTGTTCAGGGGTATAAGGAGATGAGAAATTTGAGAAATTCCTTTTCATCACGAAACTCTCAAGCTCTTGATTTCGAACTCAGTACCATTGTCAGTTCGATTTGTTTACACAATAATGTCATTACGGTTTTCAATCTTCCGATGAATGACATTATTGTATCAGCTGCCTGACTCTTCTTGGAAAGAAAGTATGCCCAAGTGTATCTTGAGAATTCATCAACAATGACAAGTGTATACTTCTCATGCTGGATAGATCTGGGACTGACAAGTCCAAAGAAATCCATGTGTAGGAGGTGAAGGCAACTTTTGATGGAGAAATTTTGTTTGGTTTTGAATGATGCTCTGTGGTGTTTACCTTTTTCACAGGCAGAGCATGGTTTGTCTTTAGCAAAAAACAGTGATGGTAAGCCAAGGACCTTGTTTTGCTTTGCCAAGTTGTTGAGGTTTTTGAAGTTCAGGTGTGAGAGTCTCTTATGCCACAGCCAATTGATAGTTTCAGTGGCTTTAGCAAAGAGGCAAGTTCCATCTTGGGAGAGTGTTGACATGTCTAACACATAAACATCATCTCTCCTAGGAGCTATCAACACAACTTCCTTGTTGGCATTGAAGATGTTACCTTGTTTGTCATTGAATTGCACAATGTACTTAGCATCACACAGTTGACTGACACTGATGAGATTGTATTTTAGACCATTGACATAAGCTATTCAAGAGAAAACTATTCCATTGCAGTTTACTGAACCATAACCTTCAGTGGGACATGATGAGTTATCACCAAACACTACCTTGGGTCCTGGTTCCTCAATATACTTATGCAAATACTCCTTCACACCAGTCATGCTTCTTGAGCATCCACTGTCTAGATGCCAAATAGGCTCCCTGGCGTGTCTCTGCACAAGTAGTAAACTGAATTAGTTTCTCTTAGTGACCCACTTACTAGTGGTCTTGGGTCTCAAGGTCTCTTTGAATTTGGTAATTGACTCATGGTCAGTGGTTGAGTGCATTGTGCTACCACAGGTTTTACATTTGGAGACTGAGGAAGACTCAGTGACTCTGGGTTGTTTTGAACATCTCCTTGCATGAATGACACTGTCATGTTGGGAAGTCTCATGAGCTGGATTACCGCATATATCACAGCATTTGTTCATGAGACAATCATCCTGATGATGATCATTAAACCTACAGTGAGGGTAAAGAGGAAAAGGTTTTGCTCTATTCTTAGGAGCAGTTTTGGAGGATGAAGCATACAGATGACCAACTTTGGCATAGTTTGCTTGACTGACATACTGTAGGTGATCTGCAGTTCTGTGATCATCCTTTTTGCAGATCATGCAAAAAAGGATTCTATAGCAGTTGTTAGTGGTATGGCTGGTGTAATGACACAGCTCACACTTCTGCTTGGGTTTGTTGGTGGATTTTGACTTTGATGAGCTAGATGAGGCTGACTTAGTTTCCTTGATTGAATCAGGAGCTTTTCGATGGATTCCATCTTTTCAGTCGACTTTCTCACAAGCGATCCGATCAGTTGCTGAATTTGGTCACTTCAATGGGAACAGAGGATGTTGAAGTCTCGGTTGGAGTAGACTCTTGTTGAGTTGGTTTTGTTGGTCTTTTCAGGATGGTTCTACCAAGTCCGGACCTTTCTTTTGGTGAGTGAGGATTGAATTGTAATGGAGTAAGCTCAGAGCTTGGTGCGAGCACCCTGAGGTTTCATGGTGGAAGCGGTGCTTGAGATTGCTCTCAGACTCAGAGATGTGTTCAAGTACTACGGGCACATAGGGAGTCCAAGCATGCTCTTTAGAGCTTGGCTTTAGCTCTAGAATCCTTCGTAATCAAAATTTGGAAGCTTACTCTCGGGATTGACCCTTTCAATCCAATCACTAGGTTTGGGAATAGTCAACATATTGGTAATCATACCACCAGACATAAATGGCTTAGGACCCTGGTCTTTGTTGAGAGAGTCAGGAAGATGATCTTCACCTAAGACTCTCTTCTTGCTACTGGGGGCACCCACAACATCAAAGACCATGGGATTCTTAGCAGTCCAACTATCTAGAATATCTTGAACCTTTTTGAGTTCGTCTTGAAGAGCCTGATTTCTTTTAACTAGTTCAGTGTTTTGAATTTGCAAAGTGACAGCCTCAAGCTTAGCTTGTTTTAAAAGAAGCAGTTCATCCCTACACTTGTTTAATTCAAAACTTAGCTTGTTGTATTTTGAAAAAAGATTTAGTCTTTGCTCCTCTACGAACTTAAGGTCAACATTAATATAATTCATGTAAGATGCCAATCGAGTCATCATCCATATAAAGTAGAATATTTACCTTCTTCATTGTGATATTGATCCATTCTCCATTCCTGGCATGATTCTTTCCACCACGGCTAGCTTGTCCTCTTGAGAGGGCCATTAGTGCACTGACATGCACCATTTCATCATCGATGACACGGCTCTTCATCCCAGTCAAAGGTTTCAGCAACAAGGCCTTTGTTTTTACCCTGCACAGATTGAACATTTTTTTTGTTGTTTCTAAAGGGAGGCCTCGAGCAATGCAAGCTTAGCTTTGACTTTCTTATACTTAGCTTCAAAATCAACAGTTTTGTTTTGATCAGATTTGTTTTGAAAGTTTTGATGAGACTGTTAGATTTTTGGTTGAAATTTACTAAAGCCTGAGGATGATTTGACCACGATGGTTTATAAGAGGGTTTAGAAATTGTTTTTGAAAAACAGTCTTTTGCAAAATGACCTCTTTTATGACACTTAAAGCATTAGTGTCTCATTTGCTTTGGCATTTGAAAAATCTTTGTTTCTTTTATAAACCTTGAGAGTTAGCAAGGAGTGCCCTTTCCGAAATTCGTGTTCAGGTCATTTAGGTACTCCTCACTTGATCTCTCATCGGGCTCATCATCGAATTTTCCGAAAATCTTGAACAACATTGTTAGAATAGAAAGCAGTTGATATTGGTGATGAGGTGGTGGTCAGGGACTTCTTGACTTCCAGAGACTTCTTTAAGTCGTGGTATGTCTGATGAGGTTTTCCTCATAGACAAATTTCCCATAAATTTCAGAAGTTCAAGATTGGATATGATTAGCATTCCTAAGTCCCTGAGAGAAATTCAACCACTTCTCGGAGCTGTTGACAAAACCAACATTGATTTCATGGTTGGACAACTTAACACCATCATTTGACAGTTCATTTAAAAGAGTTTTGTACTGGGTGTAAGTTTGAGAGAGAGTTTCTGAGTCCTTAGCCCTGAAGGTGTTATACTCAAGTTTCAGTCCATTATCTGTTTCCTTGGTATCGATGGTCCTTCATGACTATGAACTAGGTCATCCCGGCTTTGTAGTTGTACTACGCTTATAACAGACTCACAATATCATCGGGAAGACAAGATATTATGATACTTTTAAGTCTTTGGTCCTGTTGACCACTCTCCTTTCATCTGGGTCACTGAGCTTGTTTGGGCAAACCTTCGGCAGCCTTTGGGACAAATGGACCTTCATTTATACACTTGATATAATAAGGTTCCATTCCAATCAAATAGCAAAGCATTCGCTTTTTCCATTTGTTGAATTTGCCAACTTCAAGTCTAGGGGCAACAACTGAATAAGCTCCACCCTTTTATCCACTAGTTGGGTACATCAATTTGAGCCATTTAGGATCCTAATTTAAAAAATTTTAGAGTGGCCAAAAAAACTGTTTTATAATTAGACTCTATACTTGATACCACTTGTTGTTCCCAGTTCACTATCGTTTAAAACAGTTTAATAATATTAAAAACAAGTTAATAGTGAACAATGAGGAAATTAACATAAGGTAAAAAACACACAAAGTAATTTTCAACATCATATTCTTTATTAGACAATCAATTTCAAAGAAGAATACGTAGTTACCCAAAGTACTTGCGTGAAAGTACTTGGGAGTAAGATACAAAGTTTTGGTGACTCCGCTCTAAGCTCAGGATCAAGTCTGAGCACAACTCGTAGACACCACTGAGCTATCCAGGCGATTAAGTTGTATGTGGAGGAGTGAAAAGATGGTTCGTTTATGTGTGTTATTACAATTCACAAGCTTAACCTTTTCACTCCATCTCTTACACTATTTATACTTGTATGAGTTTTAACTCTTTCCTAAGTGACAAACTGACATCCTACAGAAGAAAAAATACTGATGCATTTTGTCTCTGTTTACAAAGGCTATTCTAGGTAAGAGACAAGTCTACTTTCCTAAGGTCAGTGATGACACTGAGCCTGATATTTTGCCATTTAGGGAAAGTTGACTTTGGTTGATAAGGACTTCGTCTTATCTGATTCAAACTTATCCTGTCTTGTCCCGCTCATTCTTTAATCTTTACATCCTTCAGTCTTCTACTTCAGTTTGTCTTAAGTGTAAGTAGTTGGAGAGGAGTCTTAGAGATTCAGTGAGTTATTGTCATTACTCACTGAATCCATCATCTTATTCTTGACTCAGTCTTCAC